>ML682034.1:12551793-12604325 GCA_007922195.1 Podocnemis expansa | reverse complement strand
GGCTAGTTGAATGGGGAGTGTGGAAGAGAGGAGGGGGCTGAGTGGGGGTAGGGGATGGGGCCAAGGACTGAGCTGGAGAGAAATGTGGGTAGGGCTGCAGTGGAAGAGGCAACAGGGAGCCTAGCCTCCCCTAGGGGAAACTTCACCCAAAGTCCATGGTTGTAAACCTCAGCCCTCCCTTGAGAGTCCTTTTCTGCTCTGGGGCCTGGAATTGCTGTCGGCTGGCCTGCCTGCAGGGGAGTTAGGACTGTGACTATCTAACCCCTCAGCTAGTGTTCAACTCTGTGAGTTGAGTCTGCCGTCCAACCCACGTTGTGTCCTGTGCTGTAGTTTCACTTATCATCTCACAGGCTGGTTCTCTGCATATTGCGCGGTTAGAGAACCATGACCAGCTGCACAATGGCATTTAGGCTCCTAACTTCCTAGAAGATTAGGGTTGTGATGGACCTCAGGTAGTCATCTAGTCCAACCCCCTGCTCAAAGGAAGACGTACTCCAACTCAGTAGGAGTTAGGAGCATAAATATTGTTGTGGAACTGGGCCTTGGGGTACTCATGAAAGGTCCCAGATAAACAGCTCTAAGATTGCAGTGCTGTATTAATCTGCCCCGTAGGAAGCTGTGATGCGAGTAATCTCATAACTGCTGCCTGCACACATTCTTCCTCTGAAGTGGTCAGTGCAGGCCATTATCACAGACAGGATGCTAGATTCGGAAGTGTGGATTTTAAATCTTCTAATTTTTTGCTTTGATCTATGTATATATTTCTGCAGTTCCCTTATCCTCTTTTCATGCCCCTCCTCCAGAAATGTCATCTAAGATTACACAGTTCTGTGGCAACCACTCCCTTCCCTAATTATTCCCCTGCCTCTTTACCTTACTGCAGCTCAGACACCTGTCTTCTCCACCTTTGCTCATATCTTACTCCCTCTTTCCAGTCAGTCTCTGCCTGGGGTCAGGTCAATCTACATGTATGCTATTTTGAATATAATTTTAATCACTGAACTGTCTATAAACTACGTAGTGTTGGGCAAATATGATTTAAGCTATAGCCACAAATTAACAGAAAAGTGTTTTTCCATACAGACCTTTATTCCATGTGAACCACTTGATTTTTGTGTTTTCTTTCCTGCTGTGGAGGTTGTGATGGGAATGTCGAATCTTCAGTTATGGTACTGCTTCAATAGGACTGCCTGTTGTATATCTCCAGGGATGTAAAATAGCACCTGAAATGGGAAGGGGAGAGGAAAGGCAAGAGATTATTCTTGTGGCTTGCAGGTCGTCTTTTCTAAAATTGAGATGAAACTGGGCAAATGATAAATGTAAGAGGACTCTACTTGCTTATTGTACCTTAGGCCAGCTGCATATTCAGAACTCAGTGACAACACTAATGACAGTAAATGATACCAGAAAATACCCTCATTTATTTAATAGTCTGATAAAATTCCATATAGTAGGGTCTGAAAACTCCACACATGGAGAAGTTTGGATTCAGATACACACACTATGGCACCAGCCCCTGGAACTGCATGTATAATCCCATACTCCCTTATGTATATGCAAAATTCACCTGGGTAGCTATGGGTCAGATTTTCAGAAGAAGTGAAGCCTGGCCTCCCTTTGATTTACACGCATAAATAACTAATTAGGGACATTAGGACTCAGATTTGCACCCACAGACTCTTTTGCAAATATGGCCTTCTATAATCTAAGTTCCAAAGGGGGCAGCCATGTTAAGTGGGATTTTCTGTAGAAAAGGACCTGGGGTCCTGGTGGATGGGAAGCTGGATGTGAGTCAGCAGTGTGCTCTTGTTGCCAAAAAGGCCAATGGCATACTGGGCTGCATCAGAAGAAGTGTTGCCAGCAGATCGAGGGATGTGATCATTCCCCTCTATTTGGCACTGGTGAGGCTGCATCTGAAATACTGTGTCCGGTTTTGCGCTCCCCACTACAAAAAGGACCTGGACAAATTAGAAAGAGTCCAGCGGAGGGCAACACAAATGATCAAAGGGCTGGATCACAAGACCTATGAAGAAAGACTGCAGGAACTAGGCTTATTTAGCCTGCAGAAGGGAAGACTGAGGGGGGATTTGATAACAACCTTCAACTATGAGGACAGAGCTCGGCTGTTCTCAGTAGGAACATAGGACACAACAAGGAGCAATGGTTTCAAGTTGCAGCTGGGGAGGTCGAGGCTGGATATTAGGAAAAACTTTCTTACTAGGAGGGTGGTAAAGCATTGGAATGGGCTGCCTCGGGAAGTGGTGGAATCTCCGTCTTTGGAGATGTTTAAGGCCCAGCTGGACAAAACTGCGGTTGGATAATTTAGTGGGAGTGGTCGTGCTTTTTTGGCAGGGGGTTGGACTAGATGACCTCCTTAGGTCCCTTCCAACCCTATGATTCTCTCATGAAAGCTCATACAACAGATAAATTTGTTAGACTTTTAAGTGCCACAGGACTCCTTGTTTGTTTTTCTATAATCTAGTTAGTTTAGGTTTGATTCATAGGTGTATTTACTCCTTTGCAATCTTTCATATCCACAACTGAATCATATGACTGATACAAATTGTGTAGAAATAGAAACTGCTGCTAAATCTCAGAATCTATGTCTGGGGATGAGAAAAAAAAAAAATCAAGAGACTCATGATTCCCTAATCATGGGGCCTAATACTGATTTACTCTGGTGCATCAGAGTTACTCTTTTACACAGGTAAGAGAGAAAAAATTAGGCACATCAGTAACAACTTTGTAGTTATATTGCTGCACTTTTGTTTCCTATCTAGCTGATTGGGTGCATGTCAAACAACATTGAATTATTATGAAAGAAACATAGTGGGCCAAATTTATTCCTGATAAAAATCTATTGCAGTCAAAAAGGTGTTTCATATGGGATGTATTGCACTCCCCCTGCCCCAATGTTTCGTTAGCCATGTTATGAAAAATCCACGTCAACTGAAAACAAATAGATGTTTTGACTGGAAAGAGATTTCACTATGGTAACTTTCAAGCAACAGATAGATAAATTCTTTTAGTGCTTCACATAACTGTGTTGGGTGACCCACAGAGGTTGTGTGCAATTAATAAATGCTATGCTGGTGCAAGTGAGTGCTGCACAAGCAGGTAGCATGTCTATTGCAACAATCATCTGCTAGGTGGTCAGAATTGTACTGGCCTTGCCTCTCAGGTCAGGTGCATCCTAGCTTATAAATGATGATGAATTGCAGCTCCCAAGACTTTGCTGATCTATGGGGTAGTTCAAGCTTTATCATTTTCAGTGGGAGAGAACAAAGCATGATGGCGGAGCCAAGAGACTACTGTCGCTCACATGACTGTTTTCTTGGTTCTTTATCGTAATGGACAACAAGCACTGATTCATTGACAGTAAGGAAATGGATGCTGAAAGCCTAGTTATTTGCTTACTTATTCGTGTGCTTCATGAAAATTCAGCTTGATGTTCACAATGGTACAAATTCATTCATCAGCTGTTTGCTGGGCTCTGGGTGCAGTGCTTCACATTGCTTTATATATAAAATGCTCTTGAAATGTTAGTAGCCTCCACCTGTTTGTCTGTTTTGTAAAAGGGCAGGTGATCCTGATGAGATTGGGTCAGCCCAGGACTCTGCCCCATCGGCGATCCAAGTTTGGTAGCTCACCTGAGTCTTTCACTTTTTCCACTTTTGAATACATCAGATGGCAATTTCTTTATTTTTAATTTTAAATGTTAATGTTCCCTTGGAATTATAATAATAATAATGACCAATAGGGAGGACACTTAATGGCCAGGTGATTAGGACTCCAAAATCTATCTTGTGATAATGGTAAGACACCTAATACTTTGATGCTCACGTACTGAACAAAATTATAAGGAAGTCTAGAGATGATTTAAAGTCGGGGTTGATCTTCTCCAAGCAATCACTCACCATGCCATCCTCTTTCAATGAAGTGCCAATATGAATGGAAGCTGTTGGCTGATAGATGCATAACAGTCTCAGTGGAGCAAATAACCCTCCCTCCACCAGCCAACAGATTATGCCATAGCTGGACTATCTAGTCAAACATGGTGCCCTCAACTCAGCACCTCTCAGATGAACAGCACCTTCCTAGTTGAGCTCCTACTGCCAATAAACACCCTGCTGCTAGGCTATTTATTGGATGAACTCTTATTAAAATATTACTGCTTCCTCCATAGCTTCACTGGTGTATCCTTTGTATGAATAAACAGAGGACTTCAGTATCCATGAACATGATTAATCAAGTATCTTCACCTGCACTAAAAATCTACTTAAAATATTAGGGCTCGGCAGCCCAAGTTCAATCTCCCACTTAGTATTTTCAGGATAAAGGAAATTGTGCCTATGCACGAAATGCTAAGGAACAAATAAAACACCTATTCCTAGAATGGTAATTCTTTTGAGAGTCATGCAAAGGAATTACTCAGACAGCCGATAGTGATATAATCTCAGCATGGGTGTCCTCCTGGCAGAAAGTCAAGAAGTGCTGAAAAATACATACTATTTTCTTAATGATGTGACCTACAGCTAATGCCAGCTGCTCCAGAGAAATCCCAGAAGGTTCTGGGATTAAATTTATCTTGCACCTAGGCAATACCAAATATCATGTTTCATAGGCCAACAGGGGGAAAAGAAGACTGTGCCAAGTCTCTGAACTAGCAGATTAGACAGCAAAGCAAGAGTATTTAATCTAAATGGTGGTTGCAATATCTACATACTGTTGGGAGAATGCTGTAGATGGGTGCATTTGGGAGGGAGACTACTAGCATAGAAGCCTCCCTGGTGCAGATAATCCTTCTACCACCAGGCAACAGATCACTTATGGTTGTGGTATTTGATCTGCTTGATGCTCATCTCTGCTGTAGGGGTAACACATACCATGGAGCTCAGAAAAAGTCCATGTGAGCACATCTGGGGCGGTGAGAAGATACAGGACCAGAGGAACCTGATAATTTGCAATACTTTGATGTCTGACTAGGCGCTCAGCTGGTGAAGCTGTGTGCCCCTAAGAGGGTTGAGAAGTGCTGTGAAATAGTGTATCAAGCAGACCTTCAAGACCTGGAACACTAACAATAGATCTGGTGCAGGCTAGAAAACATGGCTCTTTTACAGTGAGCTGGGCTCAATCCTTACGACCTGCCTTTCTCTGTAGCCAAAAGTGCCACCCTCTAATTCAGGAAGCCTGTGTTAACTCCTGGGTACTCCCTCCCCCAAATCATCATGCACCTCACTACCACTTCTCTCTAACATGAGAAAGCATGGACTGTGCCTGCTGCAGGTCAGCTCCCAAATTCTGCTCACCACATCTAACCCATATGCCTAAAAAAGAGCTCTCTCTTTCAGAGATTTCTTGAGACTGGGTTATGTTGCTGGGCAGATTTGGCTGCTCAAATCCAGAACTTTCTGGAAATTAAGTGGGTGGTTGCATTAAACATGCTCCACAAGTTTTACTGCTGGTGCTGTAGTCCAATGCCTGAGAGCAGCAGAGAGAGTGGGAGGCAGGAGCTGGAGTGAGAAGAGCCCATGTGCTCAGTGTTCATGAAAGAAGCTGAGCCAAGAGTGAACAGCAAGATGTTTTCTCTCTTCTGAGGTGTCTTCTGCAGCAGAGTTTGTGCACATGCATATGGGACTCAGGGCTGGTTAACCAGTAAGCTGACCGGATGGTGCTGGTCCCAGAGGAGAAAGAAAAGTCTGCATGGATTCCTACTTAAGATCCCTGCAGACACAGAAGAGGATTGCTGCTTCTTGCAACTCAAGGACTGTAGCTGAGAGTTGGGTGAACTCCACCTTTCTTTGGGACTCTTGGGTATCTTTCTTATGGGATTTCTGTGGGGACTGTTCTGTTTCAATTCATTTTGTTTTCTTAGGATAAGATTTATTAGGTTAGTAGTTAATAAAGTTCATTGTTCTGTTTATTCTAAGTAGTATTTTAATGTGGGATAGTAACCCTGAGCAATCTTTGCTGAGAGTCCTTTGCAGACGGAACCTGGGTCTCCAGCAGCTTTCTCCATAGGGGCTGGGGTTTATCTGTTAGGCACTGGAGAGGGGCAGTTGAACAAATTTTAGCCCACCTGAAGGTTACACACAGGCAACACAAGCATTCCTGTCTAGGGGCAGGCTCTACATGGTGGCGAGGTTTTGACGGCAGTCGAAGGGAGACAGGCGGGTACTTAAAATACCTTGCACATTTCTCTTTGACTGCCAGTTACTGTGGTATCTTCAGTGTGCTGAGTCGAAGGGAAGTTACCTCCTTTTGACTCAGAACTACTCCAATTACCAGGGTGGTCTTCAGCCATTGACTTTGTGATCAGCTGAGTGGGTCTTCACATACCTGATCAGTTGATTGGGAAAAGTGATCTGATGGTGGTGCATTTGCCGCTGTCAGGAAGACTAGCCCTTAGTCTCACAGTTCCTGCTGTTACCCTATACGTTAAAGATAGGTATCCTCCAACCATGAGCCTACCGGGCATCTTCCAAGAGTGCTTAGCCTCACTATGCTGCACACTCTCAGTACCCACTGGTCTGTTGCTTCCAAGGAATCAGTACACCCCGGCTCAACAGTTTGGCATCAGATCATTGCTTCGTTTAACTCACAGCACTAGTACTTCTTTTCACAATCAATAAATTTAAGGGTCCCCCCCCACATTCTCAAACAAAGCACAAAAGAGATTAAAGCACCAACCAGTAGAAATACTGGAAACAAATGGCTACATATAAAAATAAAATCCTACCATTCTAAGGCCTAGACCAAACTCATTAGATGCTCTCTTGTCTAGTAAATGTTCTTCTTACCCAAAATCCTTGCAGTGCTTTATAACCAAGTTGGCTGGCACATTTCTTTCATGAAACCCACATGCTGTCAGAAGGACTTCAATGTCTCTCTTTGGTCCTCAAGATATACCAGATTTACTTTGGCCTCAGTCATTAACAGAACCCTGACCCCTGCCCCATTAGTAGATTTCTAGTAGATTTTTCTCATTCTCTCTCTCTGGTTTTGCAGTCTAAATTTGTACTGGCACAGATATACAACGCACAAATGGCCCCACAGGGAGATAGGTAACAGGCACCTCCGGCTCGAAGAGAACAACTCCAAGATATGTCCTCTCCTAGTGACCTGCCTTAACTGTAAGACTTTAAGAGCATAATTTTCAGGACAGAAATATAACTCCTTAAATATTACCTGTATACACACTTCACAAAGATTATGTAGACTATTGACTCTCAGTAGAGACCTCCCATGCCTGCTTTTGATAAACTATTATGCATGTATCTGACCCAGAAGATCCTTGTAACACCTTCTCTGTTCTATGCCAATTGATTTGAAGGGGCTCCAGAGTCATAGACCTCTTGTCCAAATGACTTTAAATTTAGTCAAAAAAAAAATCTACCTTGACTCTGAGGGCAACCTAACAATTTTGAGGCAAATAAGATTCTGAAGTAATTTTTGGCTTTTAGAGAGAAGTTAAAGTCAGGCTCGTAGCAGAAACTCAGTTGCAAACTTAACTGTTGTGTGACGGCTTTCAGCCCATGATAAAAACAAATACACAGTCCTTTTGCAGTGAGATTACAAATCAACATTACAGTGTGAACTTTTTGCTTGGCTTTATAATATTTTAGTCAATTGTTTTAGCAGCACTTCAATTTTTCCTTCAACATCAATTTTTTAGAAGGCATTCTTTTAGTGCAAATAGAAGCCAATCAGTTTATAAAGTTGCTAGTGACATTTCAAAGCAGTGGGATTTTTTTAAGCAATCAGACTTTTAGCACACTGTAAAATGTTAAGACATGAAGTTATCTACTATAAACATCTCATCACTCAACATAATTTAAGGGACTGCAGTTATAGAGCTAAATAAGAGAAAAAATAATTTGGAGCTTTAACGACAGTTTAAGGGGAAATGAGTTTTAAGGCTTAGAGGAAAAAAATATTTTATGGTAGTGCAAATAAAATTAGTTTTCTAAACAGAGAAAGTTTAAAATAGGCCTCCATGTTTATTTAAACATGTTTCTCCCCAATGTCATGGTGCCGGTGTAAACAGGATGCATTTTCAATCTGTTGTATTTGTTTGGGATGGCATACGTACAAGGAATTAGCACAGATGCACACATAAATCTAATCAGCAGCCCCAAATAGATTTTATTACTCTTGTGGAGCCTTTGTCTTGCTTCAGATTTTCTCATCAAGTATCAAGAAATGAAGAGAAGGGTAGCTGAATGACTTGGTGTGGCTAAATGCTCAGGCCTGACTTTACCTGCAATACGGCAGAAATTACACGTTCTGCAATGTTAGGCTTCCATTGCAATTTTGACAGTGGGACCCTTGGGATAGCCAGCAGTGGGAGACCCTCCCCTCAGCCCATGGGCAGCCAACAGCAGAAATCATGGAAAAATAATAGTCTGTTATTACCTCGAATAATAATGTCCATTATTGCTTTTCTGCAATTTTCCATGACTTGTGTGTAATTCTGGCACAATTTTTCAGCAATGATCCCACAATTCAAGTAGGGCATTATTAATAGAATGTAAATGAACCCAACACCAGGTTTGAACTTCGGGGACATTTAGATTCAGTTTCAGAATCAAACTTTGCAGATCAGGTCTATCTTTGCTCCTAGGTTAGTGGTTTAAATTCATTCTAGGTTGGTAATGAGTAAATGTTATCACCATCTGATGGCTGTTTGGTGGCAGGTATAGAGTGAATTGGTAGTCCCAATCCATTTCCTATGGGCCTACATCACAAATTACAATCACAGTTAATAGTGATTGATGAATAAGATATTTATCTTTGGGTGCTGATCGTATGTGGAGTAAGTGAACGTTAAGTTGCCGCTAAAGATTCATGGTTTTTTTTATTTTTTCTTAGAATAAATATTTAGCCTATAAAATCCTCGGGGCAAAGAATGGTGCCTGATCTAAGCAACATTTAGCACATTGACAGTACACAAATATTATAATTTATAGAGAGAAACCAGCTAACCTTTTCTGCTGGACAGCCTTGAACTTAATCCTTCTAAAAAATAAACATGCACAGCTAGTGGCAGCCTTTGGTATTACATGACTACTATTCAATAAATAGTTCATAACACTGTCATCTTCCTTTAAAAGATTTTAAGTATAATCATATCTAAGTTATTGGTACCACCAATATTGAGTGTCTTCCGCATAAAATCAATAGCAAAGTCCCAAGGGGGCTTCATGGCATCCTTGACAATAATAATAAGCTTACATTTGTATTTATTTAGACTCTGATCAAGCAGAGCATTTAAGCATGTGCTTAATTTTATGGCTATCCATGGCCCCAGTCTAAAGGACTGCGCACATGCACTTGGAGTAAAGCATGAGCTGAAGTGTTTTACTAAAAAGGGATGGATTTATGCACACAATGTATTGAGGCTTCAGTTTGTCTGTGAATTATATCAACAACATAATTCTTCTCATACCCCAGTGATTCCATATTTTTAAGCAGTCAAATGCATTTTCATATTTATCTGTGTACAGAAAGCATACATATTTCTATTGTTTAGAAAAACAGACACCAGAGACAATCTCCTGAAATGTCATTGCTCAGTATCCAATAAGGATGTGTGGTTGATGGGGAATTTCAAAACTCAGATGACCATATTTATCTCCCGTGACATCATCTAAACCAGTGGTTCTCAACCTTTTGTGAGTCACAACATACTTGACAGTCTTGTGTGATAGAATAGAATAGAATCGAATCATACGGTTGGAAGGGACCTCATGGATCCTACAGGATATACCAGTCTGCTCCCCCGAGGCCAAATCCAGCCATTTCTCTAGCTCTCCGTGACACACTTGCTGCTATGTGCTGACACAGTAAATGTGTCCTGACACAGTGGTTGAGAACCACTGATTTAAGCAATGCTAAATTCATATACAGGGAGGAGTTGGATAGGCACGTACTACTCAGTTGTCTGTTCTTTACACATTGACACAAAACAAAACCTCCAAAAAGGCTCTTGCTGGGTCTAAGCAGCCGTCATTTCTCAAAGTTAAATATCCCAACTGTTCAAACATATTTTGCAAAGAGCCATGACTGTTTGGAGGCAAGAACTAACTAAATGCTTAGGAAATTATATTAAACATAATAGACAGTAGTTTCAACTCAGCAAGCTTAAACAAGCTCTGAAATGAGAAATCTTTTATGTTATTTGCTTCTTTCTGGTATAAAGTGACCACATTGATATATTTTCCATTAGTAATGCAAGCAGCATTAGCTCCCAGAAGGAGAGTGTGCAGTCATTTAAAAGATTTTTAAAATATTTCTTGCAGTCCAATCCTGTATGAGAGGACAAAGTGCATGACATATTCATTAAACATACTGCACATGCATGCACACGCATACACCCAGTAATCAAGTTGATTTCTAAAGCAGCTAAAACATTCAAGAGGCTATACATCAAAGTCGTATTCTGGCAGCATCCCAGAACGCATTTGGTTTCTGGCTGGGTTAAGGGAGTTTAGCTTGGGAGTTGATAAGCGGGGGGAAAAAGAAAGAGAATCCCTACTGGAAGGTATCTTGTCTGAAGGGTCTGATGTGGCTTATTAACAGCTGGGGTCAGCACCATTTGCTCAGGTATTCATGGACAAAACACAAAACAAGCGTGAACATAGTCAAAAGTTTGTTCAGTTACGAATCCAAATGAATAGTCAGATGTTTCCTGTGCTATTCACCTAGCTCTAAAACCAACCAAACAAATGCATTTAATAAAATCAAAAGGGACATAACCAGAAGGGAAAGGAACATGGTGTTTTCCCCTATGGCCAGAGGTGAAGACTGGTCTGTAGCTGGTAACTAACAGCTGCCTTTCAGTTATCATACATGTATTGCAAATCACGTTTTAGAGCTTGGTGTAATGCAGCAATGAGGGATAGAAACAGGGGCATCTTGCCCAGGAGGTGCTACAGAGTTTTCACTGGTGGAATGATTTTGGCCCTTGATCTTTTCGATACAGACATTTGGTTCTGAAAAAAAGCAGCACATGCTCTTGGGTGTGGCCTGCATTGCCCCCCCAGCAATAAAACTTGTGCTCCAGAAAGCTGATATTTCTTAAAGTTTGGATATTTTTCATTTTTTACTATTAATCCTTGGGTTTTACACTGTGTCTGTAGCTTATGCCAGGGCTGGGGAGCATTCATGCTGTTCTGTCCTGGCTCAAGCTTTTGCTGCAAGACTGAGGCAGACTAGCCAACATTATTCACATGCTCCAAGTGACAAGGCAGGTCAGCAAGTTCATTTGGACTTAGTTGAAAGCTTTTTGCTGAATCTGCAGGTGCTCAGTAACATTAGTGGAGGACAGGGAGGAGGAGGCTGGAGCATATGGGAACACAGCACATAGGGCTGTACTTACCGGATTAGGGGATATTAAAAACTCCTGTGTTCTTTTACCTCTTTCCTGACTTCTTTCTTGTTTTCTCCTCATTCCTTTCCAACTGTCATTTTCACAAGTGACTAATAATTTTGGGTTGCTTCAATTTTGGATACCCAATTTGAAACATTTTTTGAACTCAGACTATAAAGTCAGAAGGTACCAATATAGTCTGACCTGCACAATGCAGGTCATGAACATCACCCACCCATTCCTGTAACAGACTCCAAACCTATGACCAGGGCTGTCCTAGAGATAGGTGAGGCTCAGGGCCAATCAACCTGTAGGGACCCCAAGGCCCCACCCTAGCGCTGGGGAGGTAGGGCTCCATGCTCCCACTCCACCCCTGGGCCAGCTGGTCCACCCTGTAGCAGGCTGGCATGTGGTCACTCCACTCTGAGGGCGAGGCTCCCTGGCATGCTGTGCAGTCTTTCAGGGTCCTGGCTTCTGCCCCTGGAGGACCTACTGAACCACGGGGCCCGGGAATGTCACCCCTGAAGTCCTCATATCATGGTTCAAAGATTTCAGTATACAGAAAAAAAAAAAACAAGTAAAGACTAACAGTTATTTTTCACATGAGTTTTCGTGGGAGAAAATCCAAGCATCTGACGAAGAGGGATTTTCTCCCACGAAAGCTCATGCGAAAAATAAATCTGTTAGTCTTTAAGTGCCACATGCTCCTTGGGTTTTTTTTGCTGGACTAGACTAACACGGCTATGCCTTTGGAAATTCAACATACAGAGACTCCACCAGCAAGTGAGCTATGCCCAATGCTACAAAGGAAAGTGAAAACTCCTCCAAGGCCTCTGCCAATCTGCCTTATGGGGAAATTCCTTCTCAGCCCCAAATATGGTGATCAGCTAAACCCTGAGCATGGGGCAAGACTCACCAGCCAGACATTCACCCCATCAAATATCTTATCATTGGTCATTGGCATATTTTCCACTAGTAGTCAAAGATCAGTTAATTTGCATTGTTAGGCTTAACTGGGCTCTTTAATGCCCAATACCTCAAAAGAGGCTTGATATTGAGAAAGCGCTGAGCATCCATCTGCCTTCCAGAAACCAGGCTCCTTTAAGCTATCTCAAATTGGGAGCCCAAAAGCATTAATCAGTGTCTGAAAATCTAAGCCCTTAAATTTATTGCATCTTCATTCCGAGACAATCACCAAGGTCATCAAAATTTCTACTACTGAGAGAAGCAGACACTGGAGGGGAATGGATTAAAAAAATTAAAATTGCTGTAGTGACTATTTTAAGAGTTAGTTACGTAAAGAATAAGCTGCAGTGCTAACAATCTGGATAGATATTGTTAAAGAAGACATCCCAGTACTGATTATTTTGCTGCAACATATTTTTGTCTAATTCTAATAGGCATTAATTCAGGGAAGGCCTGTGGACTGTTACACCAGAGGACAGACTAGACCAGTGGTTCCCAACCAGTGTGCTGGGGCACACTGGTGTGCTGCGGCAGCACGCAAAGTGTGCCGCAAGCATCTGCGAGAGCTGGAGTTAAAGTTCCCTCTCTGCTCAGCCCAGCCATGTGGGCTATGCAGGGCTGGGAAAAAGCAGGGTTTAAAGTAAGGGGAAACACACTGGAACATAGTTCTGGGGCCCCCTATTTTTAGGCAGCCTTCTGGCCCCCCTAAAAGTGGAGGAAGGCACTGGAATATGGAGTTCCAGGAGTCCCCCTAAAAATAGCAGGAGGATCCCGAACGCAGCGTTCCGGTGGCTCCACTTCAGGCCCAGCCAGCAGAGAGGGGCGGGAGGCTGGGAGTGTGTGAATCTCCCCATACAGGGCGGAGCAGCTTGTCATACAGCCCGCAGATAGCCCAGGTAAGGGCTTTGGGGGTGGGGGGGAGGGCTGCTGAGGGTTGTGTGCAGCAGAGGTGGGTGAGTGGCTGTGTAGCAGACAGTGTGTAGCTGGGATTGTGGGGTGGCTGTTCGGTTGGGGGGGTGTAGCTGGGGTTGTGGGGTGGCTGTGGGGGGGTGTAGCTGGGGGCTGGAGGGATAGTTCTGGCCCCTGCAGAGATGGGAGGGTCCATCACAGGAGCAGGAGGCTGGGGGGGGAGGACAGGACCCACTGGGTGGGAGGGAGCAGCAGTGGGGTGAGGATTTGCCCTGGGTGGCTGGGAGACGCTGTGGAGAAGAGGGAAGTGGGTGCTGCACCATGCTCCCCTGCCCTCCCTTCCCACTCCCCAGGTTATCCCCTGTGCACCCCCCCCCCCACAATGCCACTCTTGTTCTCCCTTCCTCTCTCACCACCCTTGTGCTGTTCCCCACACGGCTGCCCTTGTCCTCTTTTGCCACCCCTGCCCTGCCCTGCTCTGCTCCCCACACTCACTCCTGCCACTGCACGCGACTCCTGACCCACCGTGTTTTGCCACCCCTGCTCTGCTACCCCTACTACTCCACACAGGAGCATTTCTGAAACACTGTGCCATGGTTCATGAATATTCATAAGTAATTTAAGTTTATTTGAATATTCATGAGTTTTTTAATGGTGATGTGCCTCGAAAAATTTGAAGGTGTCAAGGTGTGCCATGGCAGAGAAAAGGTTGGGAACCACTGCACTAGACTATCACAGTGGTCCCTTCTGGTCTTATCATTATTAAATATAAGAGATACATTTGTTCTTTTTGTGGTGTTACAGCAGGAAAAGTCAATAGAAACAGCAACATTTCCTAGTGGGTGGAGCAGTAGACTGGGACTCAGGAGACCTACCTTGTATTTTAGGCTCTGTCATATGCTTGCGTGGTGACTTTGGGCAAGTCATGTCACTTCTCTGTGCCTCAGTTTCCTCTCTGTAAAATGGGGTAATGGTAGTTACAGTACTTGTAAAATGCTTCCAAGATCCATTAATACAAAGTCCTATAAAAGGGGAGGGGAGGACTCCTAGTAGGGGTCCAGTGGTTTTTGGACCTTTGCTATTTTTCAACATACAATAATATAGGTGCTAGAGAAGATCATGTGGTGGCCTGAAATTGGGAGTTCAGAAACTTGAGCTTTCTAAAATAGTTAGCAATGCAGGCATCTGTCCAGATCTTCATCATGTTGCTTAAGAGGCCTGTTGTCAAAATCTAGCATTTGATGTTTTGACATATCTCACTGCTGTTAATTCACCACTTTTGTGCTGTGAAGGGTCCACTTTGTGCCCTTATGTGAAAACAGCCTCCTGCCATCGAGGAAAGAAGAGTGCAATCAGGCATTTCAGACGTGGAAAGATACCTTCTTGCTCTACCCCATTCTATTGACATTCCCTTGCTCTCACTGCCACTTGTTGTAGGATTATGCTAGTCATGTGCCAGCTACCGCTGAACAAACCCAAACATGTAAAACTGCCTAAAAATCCTCTGGCCAATTACTAAGTGGCATGTTTATGTCTTGAGCATCCACTTTACCATCATCTTAGACAATCGGCTTGTTTTTGGACCAAGGGCAACTGTCTTAATGGTTTAATTAATTACAAGACTGTTGGTTCACTGGTTGCTATTGGTTTCAAAAAACAAATATGCATGTCCTATGACATGTTTATGTCTTGAGCATCCACTTTACCATTATCTTAGACAATCGGCTTGTTTTTGGACCAAGGGCAACTGTCTTAATGGTTTAATTAATTACAAGACTGTTGGTTCACTGGTTGCTATTGGTTTCAAAAAACAAATATGCATGTCCTATGACATATTCCAGTACTCCCATGCTCTGTAGCTGTTACCTCAGTACTTCTGCATCCACCAGAGAAAAACAAGCAAGCAAGCAAGCAAGCAGGGGCCACTTTGTCAGCTATAGGATTCAGTCCTGGCAAAGGAGTGTCAAGAGAGCATGAGACTGTGGAAGATGGGTAGAGTAGGCATGACAGTTTTGTTGGTTGTGGCTCAAAGACTAATACATTCATGCAACACTATACTTGCAGCTTAATGTTTAGATTTTATCCATGTGACTCTTAAAGGTTCTTATCACAACACCATAAATTTTCCACTCTCACAAAAAACTGGCTATGTCCTTTCTTAGTTTTCAAAAGCACCAGAAATCAAGTTGGGGCCAATGTTTTGCTTCCTCTCCACCTGACTTTTTGAAATAGCAAATATCATGATTATGACCATTTCTGGTGGTCCCCTCTAGTTCTAGTCCATTGTCCTGGATTTCTCTATCCTGTGTCAGGAAGCAACCTGCTGAGAGGTGTGAATTTCTGTTAGAGAAATATGCACAGTAGGATCCCCAGAAATCTTGATTTAATTATCAAACTGGGTATGCTGGCCTAGAGTTTCCACTGAATGCAGGATATGCTAGACACAGCTTAGAAATCCTCAGTCCCTCCCAAATGTGAGCAAATCCTTTTTTTCCCATAGTGCTGCCTACACACAGATTTGAGTATGCAACATGGAGCTGTGCAAGTTTCTTTCACCATTGTTGATGTAGGATGTTCAATTTGCCCCTGGAAGACAACTGTCCTGAATCAAGGGTGGTTCCTCAGCAGTGAATACATGGCAATACCACTGGTAAATACCTCCAGGTGAAGAGATCTCTAAGTACAAAGCCCTACCTGGAAAACACCCCACCAGTAGAGGTAGCCCAAGAGATCTGCTGGATTTCCTGGATGCCACGTTACCTAGTTCTCTCTGGCTGGTCCAAAACTTTGTGGACGGTGCCAACTAGCTATGGGTCGTCTCTCCAATAAGGTAGGAGCTGTGGGTAGCTTGTGATGCAGCTTTGTTTCTCGAGAAGGGCTTTTTTTCAATAGGGTCTCACAGTCTGGGTTCTGCCAGTGGAACCTGCCCCTGTTTGTGCTGGTTTTCTTGCGTTTAGGTGGGAAAAGATGGTATGTTGGCTGTTGAATTTTCAGAGCAAAGCCCGAAAGGGGAATGTTGAAGAAAGGGCATTCCTGGGTTCCAGATGTAGTAAAATCAAGAGCTGTCTTCAAAGTGAAATGATAAAAGCTTTTCATAAGCAAAATCTGCCATTTCCATACACTGTTTTCAAAGTGGAATCATGAGGCAGCAACAGTTGAGAGGTCAGAAAGTGCAGTTTCCTGTGTGAGAAAGCTGAAAGTACATAGGCTTCATATGACTTCTTTCTGGGAAGTCAGAGGGCTCCAATTTGAGGCATGTGGAGGCTCCAGGTCTTGCACAAGAAAGAGAAATTTGATGATGCTGGAATGCAGACAGGCCCTCTGACTGTAAGTAGAATGGTATACCCATGATTACAGTCATCAGCCTGAATGTAGCTACGGGAGCCAATAATACATGGAATGTGCAACTGGGGCTTTCATGCCAACTTTGTGGCTAACAAAGATACCATTGTGCAGCATCTTGTTCATAGTGAAGAATTATTTTATCTTGTCTGTCTGACATTTTATTTTTATTTAAGATTGAGGAGAAAATTTTTGGAGACAAGTCTTGCTTTGGCTTTTTCGTTGCATCAGGCTCTTGACACATCAGAATCCAGTCACAGCTGTTATTTAACACTCTGGTCTAGATCCTCAGCTGCTCTAAAAGGCCATAGCTCCATTAATTTCAACTGAATGTCAATGGTTAACACACATGGAGAATCTGGCACTTGCTGTTTTCCCACTGACAGAATTATTGCACATTGCCATCAAACCTTGACCCTGATCCTCACACTTGGTTCTTCACGAAGAGCCAGGAACCTTCTGAAACAGTACTCTGTTTCCTGTTCACACAACATAATTTGTGCCATGGTACAGAAGTCTCGTTTAAGGCTTCCAAAATGTGAAGAGGCCTATGCTATTTTGTGTCTGGCATTACTGAACTCATAATAAAAATGTGCCTTTGCTTTTGTGCCATGTATAGAGAGCTCTCTGCAGGAGAGAGCTAAAAATACATGGGCTGCTGGTGCTGGGTGGAATGCTGCCGAATGCAAACTGTGGCTGTCAACTATTCGAACACAAAACTAAATTCTGTCACCACACAGCTTCACAGACTCAGAAGTGGCTGGTTTCTTGCAAAGATGTGCTTGTGTGGGCTGGATAATAAAATTTTAAATGACTTCAGAGCATGAATCGATATATTACAGTTGATCCCTGGTTATTAGAAGAATGTATATTGCATTGCTTTCACAGAATGAGCTCATTACATACACCTTTGGCTCCTTGAATCCCTCCATTACTCTCCACCAGCTCTTTGTACACCATCCTCCCATCCTTCTCTTTCAGGTACTCCTTACTGCCCCATGTGCACCTCTCGCATGCCTGGGGCTCTGTCTGTCACCATTCCTCCCTCCCTACGTACCTCGGTCCCTCAGTCTGCCCACATGCCAGGGGTTTCGAGTGTTCCTCATATAATTTCCAGAGGGAGCTTGTTAGTCCAGCCTGTTCCCAACCTTTCATCTCAAGGGCCACAGATATTATTTTTACAGTGCTGAAGTAACACCAGCCTCTGCCAGCAGACCCCCTGAAAAGCACTTTGCCTTCATGCTTGCTGATATCCCATTTCCTGGATCCTATCAATCAATCAATTCATAGGGCTGGAGGCAGTGCCTCCTTTCTGCTGCCAAGGAGACAGAAGCTCAGTGATCTCCTCTCCTCCCTTTGGCTCCAGCAAGGACCCCAGCACCTATGGACCTAGGCCAAGCACTTTGCAGTGCTCCCTGCTACAAACAGGTGGAGGGGAGCACTAATCTCCTGTCCCTTTGGCTGCAGAAGGGAGTCTGCATCTGTCTTTTAGCCTTGCGGGAACACACTTCACCTAGGTCCTCGGCAGTGAGGCCATTCTGCAGCCAGCAGGAGCGGAGCCGAAGGCCACTTTGAAAGCCCATGAAGGTCACTTTTGGACCCCAGAACACAGGCTGGGGAACCACTGTGTCATTCTTCTTCAACACAACAAACAAGCAGTTCTGTGCCACTTTTCAAACATAAGATTTATTTATCTCATGAACTTTTGTGGGCACACTCCTGCTTTGTCAGATGAATGAAATGGAAAATACAGCATGCAGGCTGTAAATATATAGATACGGGGGGGGGGGGGGCGGCACAAGGTTATTTCAAACCGATCTAGAAGGATAGAATGGTAGCTTATCTTTTTAAAATAAAGTGTATTTAGGTGCCACCCCACCCCCACTATGCCCATGCTTGAGGCCAAATGGTTTATTCCATTTTCATCCACAGAGCTGTAAAGTGGTAGAGGAATATAATTTGGTCACACAACTCAGTGTGATGCTTGTAAAAATGAGTTAGAGCGCAAGGCCCAAAGCAATGTCTGTCTTACACTGTGTGTACTGAAGGTGAAATCAGAGGATTTGTGAGAGATATAGTCCCCATATATTCCCTTCTCTATGAATTTCAGAACTCCCTATCTGGGCAAACTCCATATGCAGTACAGGAAGTTCTGTCATCTGGTTAGAGTGGGGGACTGCAAGAACAGATTCCTCACATTTTATTGCCTGCACAGTCACTTCAGCTAGTTCTATTTCAGTTTATGCACTGGTGTGCAAAATGGGTCCTATACCAACTTCTGTGACTCATTGTGCACAATGAGACAGATTCTCATTTACTTAAGGCTCCTGTTCACTTCTCTAACAGTGTAAAGAGGCCTTAAGGTGAGTTTAAATGTGATTTATGTCAATTTTAATGCCAGAGTCGTATAAATGGGATTCAGACTCAAAGCGTTTTGAGAATCTTGGCTAAAACGTGATTTTACAAACACACAATTATTGTATTGCAAAAAACAAAAACAAAAAAGAAACAGGTTTAAACAGACTGGAAACCATTAGAAAGGGGTGTTGCTATTCATCCTAGCATGGAGGCATGTTCTTTTCAAAGCCCAAAACAGTCTCACAAGCCAGGGATAACATCTCCATCTTGTCACTTTTTGGTTTGTCTTAGTATTGGTGTGTGGTGTAAACTACTGTTGTGTTCCACCCAAGAGATGGTAGCATTTCAGTTGCAGGTGGAGAGACTAGACCTTACAAGAGTTTTGCAAAGCGTGATTTGTTAACAATTGGAAGGTGCTTTGAGATCCTCACTTGACAGTCATACTAGATGTAGAAAGTGTAATTGTTATACCTACGCAAGGCTAACAAAATAAGCATTTTCAGATACTCATGCCTGATATCACTGTTGTGAAATAATGATTTTTCTTACCTAGTTTATAAAAATGAGAACTGCCTATGTTCTAAGAGTCTGCTGAGAAGCCATAAGACATTAGAGTCATTGACTTGTAAACCAAATATGTGAAAATAAGTCCATGAGATGACACTAGCAGTGATCAATACCCAAATAAAGAACAGAAAGGAAAATCCAATGGTCTGCCCAGTTAGTTATTCTTCACCATGACAGGTTTGGACAAATGGCTCCTCTAAAGGACAGGGCTGTAAATTATTAAATGAACATAATGTTCGGGTGCCAGTGTGTTCTCCTCAGCCAGTCTGCAGAGTTCGCATGCACAATGATACCAGAAGCCATTGAGCAGGGCAGATTGGTAGATGTCCTTTGGGTCCTATCTATACAAGGATTTTTATTTTTGCTGAAGTCTCCTGCAATTGCTCATCGGAGTGGGAATGCTCGAAAAGACAAGGCCATTTGGAACCTGTCTAACTCTCTCACTGCCACAGGTAGAGTTGTGTATGATATTGGCAAAGCTGGGAGACTTTAGGAACAATCTCCCTGTGCAGACACAGCTCCAGAAAATCACCCTGCAGGACGCCAGTGATGCAATGTTTTATCACGTGCTCAGTCAGAGAAACAACAATGAATTCAAGACAGTTCATTGCATTGCCCTCTCGACCATGCCTGGTTGCCCTACTGTCCTGTTTACCTCTGAATTCTCCTGTTCTGATATCTCTCATGACCTTCCAGCTGATAGGTAATTATCCTGTGCTACTGTTATAAAAGAATATGGGGATTACCCCAGGGACCTGGGCCAACATTTCTCAATAAAACAGCTTCTAATGTCCAAGGCCATAGAAGAGTGTTGCTTCGTTTACCTACCCAGCCATTGGCACTGTCCCTTATCTATTTCTATCTCATTACTTTGTAAATCACTTTGGGATACCATGACTATGAAAACTGCCATATAGGGGCCTAGTCTTCTCTTCCTGCATTTGTTTTGTCCAGCAAATAAACATGGTGGGGACTGTTCACCTGTGGTTATGACCAGTGCCTACCACAGAGAGTGCTATCTGAATATAAATAATGAATAATTATTCCTCCCTTTCTTTCCCCTCTTGTCTGCCATTTTTTACACTGTACTGTTCAGTACTTAGTGCAGTTATTTGTATCAAAGATAGAGGCACCTAACAGCCCTAATCAGGATTGGGGTTCCATTTCTGGAAGGTGCTGTACCTACCAATAATGAAAGTCAGCTCCAGCCCCTGAAAGTTTACAGTCTAAATAGATGAGATAGACAAAAGAATCATCAACACTACTGCCCAGAGACCCCCTTCCACAGCTAAGGGCAACTTCACCTGTATTCCCTCTCCATGGTCCCTCCAGCACCTGTCCTAGGCTCCTGGCTCCTCAGCTGTCATCTCTCTTTGTAGAGCTCTGCATCTCTTCCTCCTATCCAGGGGTTTTCCCAGGCTGCACAGTTCCCTGCCTACACTGTGATTCCTCAACAAGTCAGACTGTCTAGAACAGGTTGGCATCTGCCCTTGTTTTCTTTCCAAAGGATATAAAGGGTATGTCCACACATATCTTTTAAATCAAAATAACACTGGTTATTTCAATTTAAAAAAGATTAGGTCCACACAACATATTCTTGTTTCGAAATGATGAGCTCCATCATTTCGAAACAAGAGATGTTATTTTGAAATAGCTTAAACTTACTATAATTCGAAGTGTGTTATTTCAAAATGGTTATTTTGAAATAACGCCATTTGGACGTGTTATTTCGAAATAACACTTTTTGCCCTACTCCTTCCAAGGGTGCCTTCCTTTTTGCATATATTGGGTGGGGGCATGGCCCAGGGAGGGGGCCATGGTGCCCCTCTCCTGATTCAAAATAGCAAGTCCTGTGTCTGGACTTCCCATTTTGATTTGAGGTTTTTGCTTATTTCGATTTAAGTTAATTCGAATTAAGGATTTGATTTTGAATTAACTTATTTTGATTTAACTTAAATCAAAATAAGCATGTATGTGGTGACATAGCCAAAGAGAGTAACAGTCCTGTAGGTAGCAGTTACCACACGGCTCTTTATCATCAAGCACATTTATTCTTAAGGTGAAACCATTACAGAGAAACAAACAAGGAGTCTGGTGGCACTTTTAATGACTAACAAATTTATATATCACATGAACTTTCATGGGAAAGAATCCCACTTCGTCTCTTAGTCTTTAAGAGTGCCACCAGACTCCTTGTGTATTTTGCTGGACTAGACTAACATGGCTATCTCTTTGCAACGCTACAAAGAAAACATCTTTAAAACACCTGCTAGCTACCAGAGTTCACCCCAACTCCAACAAGAGCACTGCAGGTATCAGTTCTTCAAACCCACAAGTGGCTACCAGGTCATAACTGTCTCACATTCAAAGCCAGGACACCCATGAATAGTTCAGTCTTCCCTGTGCATTGCTTGGCCTTTGAACTTGGCCTCATGTAACATTAGGTCAGCAGACAGTGGCCTGCTCCCTGCTTCAGAAAGCTGGACATTTTGTGTAACTAGTGGTGGGAAATTTGCATTCAGCTCTCTCTAGAAATTCCCAAGGAAAAATTACTTCACCCACATTGTCACAAGAATCATTCTTGTCTAGCCCATTGTTCAGCAGAGTCCTTTGATCATTTAAGCCTTACATCGCATCTCCCTCTCCCCAAAGATGTTATGGACAATCCTCTTGCAATAATACATCCATTATGCTTTTTACATCAACAGAGGGCCAAACTACTTACACTTAATTCAATAAGGTGTGTCAAGGAGATTGCTGCGTTTGGCCCAACCCCTATCAAAATCTGTGCCTCCATTGTGCTAGGCACTATGCAAATGTGGGAAAAGACAGTCTCTGCCTTGAAGAGTTGACTCTAAATAGAGTGGGAGAAGGAAAGTATTACTGTGCACGTTGTGCACAGATAGAGAGCTAAGGCACAGCTGTGTTGAGTGGCAGTTCAGTGCCTCAGGCACCATTCTTGGCTGGGGTCCGTATGAGTTACTGGAATGTAAATGAATAAGAATAATTTCTTATTAAGGTGAATGTCTGGTTTCTGACAGTAGTTGCTGGCCCTACTCTAGCCAGCAGCCTCTGTGTTCACAGCAGTAGGAAGAAACCAAAATCCATTAACGCAAAGTCTGATCAGTTCTTTAAGAAGAATAAAGAGAAGTTAATTAAGCCAGCAAACCAGAGCTGGATGATCACTAAAGACCACTCCAAGGCAGTGCTAATGCATGAACATAACGCACAATCAATTTATTACTCCCTAGGAAATGTGAGCAGGATAGATGTGAGCTCTCTCGCTTGCCTAGAATACAAAGGCAGAATAATGAGCTCTGGAGGTCTGTGGATTTTGTAGCTTACCTAAACCCATGTTTTTCATACTATAGCCAGTGTGTAAGGGGGAAGAGATGCTGAATTCTCTAACAAATAGCAGAGAATGAAAACTTCTGGAAATAACCATTTAGCTGGTATTTACGCAACATATTGTCATGGAGACAAGACAAAAAAAGAGGATCTTATGCCAATTAGCCCATCCTTGCAAAAGCATGGTGAGAAGTCACTAGCTCAAGCACTGAATCTACTTTCCTACCCCTTGTCATAAATATTGTAATAAGAGATTGATAGTTTGCTTTCCTGTTTAAAAAAAAAAAACAGCTGAGGCAAGAAGTAAAATTTTGCAAGGCTGAATTAACAAGTTAGACCCAATGACCAGAAATCACAGACTGGTGGGTTGTATAGTTAGCTGTGCGAAAGCTATAGCAGTTGTCACCGCCTGAATACCTCAACTGCAATATTGAGGCAAAACCATGTATCTGTGTGTGGTCTGGCATGTTTAAAAAAAAAAATGCCCCTCCTCAAAGGCTGTTTTAAAAATAATCTCCTCCCAACAATGTTATATTCAGAACATTGTCTTTTGCTCTGTTTCTTTAAAGCTGCTCTGTAGGTGCAAATGCAACTTTCCACAGTCCACTGTCTCAAACATTGGCCAGCACAAAACTTTTATTTCCTCTGTGTGGCAACACAGCAGCTGATTCTAACAGCTGTACAGCACAGAGAAATGATGGTTGTGTGGTTCAGGGTGGTGCGCTGGTCATCAGGATCTTGGTTTGATTCTGGAATCTGCCACAGATTCACTCTTTGACCATGGGCATGTCACTTACCCTCTTTCTTGGTGTCCCCTCTGGAGATAATAGTAGATCCCTGCCTCCTGTGGGGAAGAGAGGCAACTCTGGTGAGGTGGCCATTTCTTAGACTGATTTTTTTGGTGGGGAGCCATTTTGAGCATTGTTCCTGCTTTCCACAGAAGTTGTTTTTAGTTGTACAACATTTAATCTGAGGCATGACAATATTTTTTGCCTGAGTTCTCCCTTTCCCCCTCTGTTGCTCCAAAGATGACCTGTCACCACACTCCCAGAGATCAAGGCATTGGAATCATCAGTTAAAATGCACTAGGTGTAGCTAATTCCTGGTTATACAGAATGTGGGCACCCTTATTTTCATCAGCTCACTACTCACCCAGCTGACAAAACTGGACAGACCTAATAAATCAATAAAAGAAAGACCCAAACTCAACTTTCTAGACAATGTTTTAGTGTGGCCAACTCATTAGGGACTGGCACAAACCCTGAAAACATACTGGGCCTGGTATTCAGAAGTGCTAAGTGATGTCAACAGAAGCTTATGGTGGGGGCTCAGCACCTTTGAAAATCAGGCCCACATGTTGCTTATAAACACTCTTCAGTAAGGCACAAGCTCAACCTGCTGCCTTGGTACAAGTTCCTGGTGACCCCTGGACATGCTTTTGGAGGCACCTCGTCTTATCTTGCTTGGCTTTGCTTCTTAGAAAATTACCAGGCTGTTCAACCAACCACCTTCCTTCAGGGGAAGCCATTTTGCAGCTGTGGCCTCTTTCAACTTTGCACCAGCTCCCTCCCCATCACAAAAGAAAGATCTGATGACAGGCTTGGGTTCCATTGTGGGAAGAAAGTGGAATATAAGGGGATGGAAAAGAAGAATTCTGTAATTTCTGCATGTTGCACAATAGTGAATAGGAGATGATGTAATTCCATTGTGAACTGCAGAGTAGTTGCAATACACATTGAGCATAAACCATACTACAGGAAGATTTGAGACCCCCTGTGTCTACTAATTTTCCACAGCATCAGGCTCATTTTGTTTAGGGAAATGCTCTAGAAAATGAAAGGGCTGGAAAGACAAGCTGCAGTATATGTGACAATGATATTAATTATTAGTTTGTCACATATTTATGCAAAGAGAAGATCCAAAAGAAGGTGTCTTCAGTGGTTATCTGCCATCTGTGTTTTGTGAGCAAGGGACAACTGGGGATGTCATAATAGCATTTATTTTTGGAATCTCAAGCATACTGTGTTGCAAGATTCAACTGGTAAGTGTTCGAGAGTTCAACATAACATTTTCATTTGCTGACTATGGCTAAGATTTCCAGAAGCGACTAGTGATTTTTGGCTGCCTCTGCTATGGGTGCTGAATTTGAAACATTTGCAAGTGTTCTTATTTGAAGAAAGTGGTGAGCAGCCACTCTGAAAATCAAGCCTCTTAAGTTGTCTAAAGTTGGGCACCCAAAAAGAAGGGCACCCAGAATCACTTGTCCTGATCGTATCATCCCATGAAGAAGGGCTTTGTATTGTTTACCTTTTCATCTAGCAGGGACGTACTTTGTCAAAAATCATAACAATCCCAGAAGAAAATCAACAGGAAGAAGTTGACAGACAAAGACAGTCACACAAACATCACTGTCTGTTTCTAAAATTAAGTGGGGAGGGTGCCATTTCCTAATCTATTTTTCCTTCCTGTAATCATACCTCAGTCTGGCTCAACACTGCTGCTGGAGAGAGGAACTCTCCTGAAGTATTTTCAGCAGCATGCTTTCCCCAAGAATGAGGGTGAGTTTACATGGCAGTAGTTTCTTTTATGTTCTCCGCTTTCTCTTTTCATTGCTGTTTAATGAATCCATCCAGTGTAGGTATGCACTTCAGACACACAGATGACACACTAACAAGGAGTCCTGTGGCACTTTTAAAGACTAACAAATTTATTTATCGCATGAGCTTTTGTGGGAGGAAATCCCACTTCATCAGATGCTTTGAAGTCAGATATTCTCCCGTGAAAGCTGATGTGATAAATAAATTTGTTAGTCTTTAAAAGTGCCACAGGATTCCTTGTTTGTTTTGCTGAACTAGACTAACATGGCTACCACTTTGAAGCTGACATACTGTATTCATTCATTTAAAACCCTGCTTTACATCCAGAAATGATGGGCCCACTGCACAACTGAACAATGATGTGAGCAGGTTCTAGAGCGAGGCTGGGTACCCAACTCTGAGCGAGCAATAAGAGTTGGAAGCCTACCTGCCTTAAGTTCCTTTATCCAGTCCAGGCTTTGCAGTGGCTACCCTGTCTCTACCAATGATTTGAGACAAACCCTGGATCCAGCTCATCCTAACTTTGGGTGATATTCAGATCGAGATTTGGATCTGGATTTTGTAGGTTAAGTCCTCCACTTCTAGCACAGAAGCCTAATCTCTGTTGCAGCTGATTCCAAGGAAGAGAAATGCACATTGATACCTTTGGCATTGTGCCCTCACCAACCACTATCCACTGGTAGACTAGTAATGGGTAAATGTTTCATTATTTTCCTAGGATCAGATGAATAAACCTCACTAGGCAGCAGCAGAATATATTTTGGCCCAAGATTGTTGCTGTGCTCCATCTTCATTTATTATTTGTATCTCCACAGCAGCTAGAAACCGCAGCTGTGAACAGGACAACATTGTGACACACACTGTAAAAAGGAGTACAGAAACCCAGCCTCACAGTGCTCCTCGTTTAGCTTCCAACACTATTCTAGGGACGGCTGGAAATCCAGCAGTGGAGGGGAGAGGATGAAGTAGCCTTAAAGAGTAATAGATTATCATAGTGCAAGGGGTAATCTCAGTTCACTGTGTGAGGGGCTACAGAAATGCATCGGCACACACAACCCCCTCCACAACCTCCCCTTACCCCAGTTCTTTACTGTGTCTGTTGCTATGGTAGCATCATTTGAAGTTAGGGCTCTGCAATATATTTTGAGTAGCTCAGCTCTGAAGCTCAAACTTACTACCAATCCTTAAATAACTAGACACTTTATGTACTGCTCATCATGGTCGGTTCACGATTGGGTTTCAAAGGCATTTTGCATGAACTCATGACTCCCTGAGTTAGTTATTTAAAATCTAGGTTTGTGAGGAACACTATGTTCATCCTGTTGTTTTCTTGGCTTGAACTTTTGCTACTATCCCTGACTTGGCTGGAGGTCAATCTATTTTTAAGAAGATGAACAAGAAGTTAAGTAATAAATCAGCCTCCAGCCAGGGAGAGAAACTGTGTGTGTGTGGGCATGCATCCATCCATTTGTCCTTCACCTCTATTACACCAGCACATAGGAAGCTATGGGTCCCAGGATGCCATGCTCCAACTTTATCCAAGTGGAAGATAACAGACAGAGCTAAGGCACTGCAGGCTAGGATCTTTATCACCCTGAATCATGCCTCTTTGATGAAAATGGAAGGTGTAATCTGGTCCCCTTTGTGAAAAGTAGATGCGAGTTTGGGCTCAAAGTAGGTGGGCAAAATTTGCACACCTATTTTCTAATGTAGCATGCCAAGCAGCATGGTCTTTACAGGCAAAAGTCATTGATTACATACCCCATTCTTGCAATTGCTACTGAAACAATACCACATCATGCCTCCTAGCTCCATGGGAATCTAATGTAAATACTAGTCACTGGTCAACCCATTTACAAGCTCTGGTGAGTCCTGTAGAAGGGGCAAGTTTTTCTTTCCTCAGGAACAATGATTCTTTTCTGCCATCTCTAGCTTTGAAAGGTTGACCCTGAGTTTACAGACCTCCTCTAGGAATCAACGTTCTAACCGCCAAGCTTTTAAACTTGCTGAGCTGTAGGATGAAAAGAGAAGGCAGTATATTACATTTAAATGATTGAAGAGAGGGTGGAGAGACTGATTTCCTGGCCTTGTCATCTGAGGCAGTTGTCCAACAGGTTCCCTTTACTTTGGGTCAAAACCTCCTGCTGCCTGCAAAGATCCTCTTCAGGTTTGGCAGTCCTCCATCTGTGAGATGTCTCCCTTAGTATGATATCACCACTCACCCAAAGCTCATGAAAGCTCCCAGACAGCTTCTGTTCATACATTGGCTCTTATACAAGTACTATATGGCCTGGAACAAGAACAGATCTAAATCTGCGCCATTTGTGCTTGAAATTCAGCCCCTACGTGCCGTGCTGAAAGACCCTGCTTTGCCAGATCTGTATGCATTAAATGAACAAGACTCACTCAGGAAAAGTTGGTGGGGGTCCCTGACATTGGAACCTGTTGCTCATGCATACTAATACTTAGGTGCATAAAAATTACTTGTGTAAGGAAGAAGGGGAAGGTCTGGATCTGAACAGTGGGACAGAGAATTCACAGGAGGCCAAGATTAAAGGAAGTCAAATTCTCTCTGAGGTCACAGTTTGATTTACAGGAGTCTTATTTAACCCAATAAACTAGGAAGGTGAACTTCACCCATCTTCGAAGCATCTGACGAAGTGGGATTTTCTCCCACGAGAGCTCATGCGAAAAATAAATCTGTTAGTCTTAAAGTGCCACACAACTCCTTGTGTGTGTGGTGTTTTTTTTTTTTTTTTTTGCTGGACTAGACTAACACGGCTATCCCTTTGGAAATTGCTGTGAAAAAGCCTCTCTCAGGACACAACTGAACTCCACTTCTAATTTGACCAGGTATGAATGTCGTGGACTAGTTACATAAATGTGGTTGCACTCAGAGGGGAGGACAGAGCCTTGAGGCATTTATGCATAGCTCCTCTTAAGAGCCTAATTCCAGGTGGCAAAGAGATCACAGGAAGGGCCCAAACAAATGAGGCATGACCTGACGACCATGGAGGTGAGTGAGTCGCCCTCAAACTGGGAAACCCTTTAAGAGAGGCAATGGTAATGCTGTGTATGGGGAGGGAGAGTGAGAGGCACAGACCTACACATGGTCCAAATGGATTCTCAGTCCCCTCAAGCACTGTTGCTATTTACATGAATGAAATTACATCAGAGCAAGTTTTCTTACTTCTGCCTTGTACTGACTACATGACTAAGTCAGCCTGTGCTCACAAAGATCTGGCTTTGGTAAGAGAAAGAGGAAAACATGTTAAAAATTAAACAGAAGCCAGTATGACATTACGCAGCATGCAGACTGCTATTTATGATCCCCCAGTGGTATACCATCATTAAACTCAGCTGGAAGCTTCTGGAATTCACCCACCCACAGCTGCTTTTCCTATCCCTTCCCACCCCCCACTATCTTGCACACAAGGTTAATACTGATGACACAATTTACTCTCTCCTTTTTCATCATTTTAGAAGAAATCTGACTAGGTTCCCCACCCCACTCTCTGAATAATGATTGCTTTATTGTAGCCACATTAGTGACTTAAAATGTTCAAGCACATCACCTGTCGGTACTTCTAATGAGAGTGATTTGTGGAATTTTTAAGCAATGCCAGGTCACTTCCACTCTATTTTGGATAATAGTTTGGGGGCTGGATCCAGAGAAGTGCTCAGCACCCACTAGTTTTATCATCACCAGAATATCTTAAGGTCTTGAGGAGTAAACTTATGTAATATGAATTAACAGTTTGACCATGCAAATCTGTCTTCATACTTTCAAGGGCCAGTTTAGGCTCACTATTAGGTTCATTGTTGAAAATTAATTTACATCAGATAGAGTCATGAAGCTGAGGTTATAGGAGGAATTGTTTACGCTACAGGAAAGAAATCTTACAGCATCCGAAGTTTCTTTCATAAAGAATTTTCCACACTTCTCATTTTGGGTTTGTGTTATTAGGTCCCACATTTTGGGTTGTGGCAGACAGAGATGTGTGTCCACCAGTGGAATGTACTCCTGGGTGTTTACCTACCATTTTGTGTTATTGAGAATGAAAAACAGCACATTTCAGGCCAGATTTTCAAAAGCAATTAGTGATTTTGAGTGTCCAGCTTGAGACGCCTTAATGGCTCCTGCCAGTAAAAAGTGCTGAGTGCCTCACTGGAAATTAGGTCATTTTCACTTGTTAAGATGCGTCTCCCCCCAAAAAAACACCCCAAAAAACTGAGGCCATCCTAAGTCACTGATTATTTAGGATGATGTTTTTCATCTGTAAAACTAGCCAAGACAAAAAAGGACAGTTCCCTATGATGCATTTCTTAATAGCTATACATGGTCAAGAGATTCTCAGACTATTGGAAGGAGTATCTAAATGGCTGAGCCCTAATCTGAAGTTTAGTGGATCTACCCAACTGGACTGAATATTACAAACTCAGAACCAGAAGCAAAAGAAAAGAATACTAAATTATTTAAAATCTCATTTGACTGAGCCAAGCTCTTGATTTTTGAATTTTTGGGGGTAGCAATATTTGTTTTCTGGACAAACAGAAAATGAGGCTAGGAAAAGGCCAACACAAAATTCTAGGGCATGGGGCCTGGCAAAGCGTTTCCTTCTTTGTAAAGCTGTCTCTATCAGGTAGTTCTTTACTGTTTAAACAGGAAGGACATAAATCATCGCTGAAATCCTTGAAATTTGTATGAAGTGATAGTTCTGTACAGTGGCACCAAAGGAAATTCAAGCATAAAAATATGATGCCACCTTTCATTCTAGCACTGTAGAAGTACATTACAAAAGTGGATAAGGGATTCTGAATCAGTGGCAGTATTCACACGAGGAGCCACGATTTCTGACTCCCAGGACCCAGCTCTAACCATGGAACTGCAACAGTCATTCCAGATTTTAAACCTTCACTGCATTTATTTTAAGGCTAGAATCTCATTTACATATTTGAAATTTTATCACAATATTTGTTGATGAAACAGGATAAGAAAATAGGGAAGCATAATTAAAGCAATAGTGAGAAAATGAATTGCACTGAAAAACCTAGGTTATCCCCCTCTTTGTAACCCCACCCCCACCCCCAATGTCACAACTTTCCTAAGGATGCATGGAGAGCCACCTAGGAAAAGTAGAGCTGTCTGCAAAGCAAAGCAACTACTAAGCAATTTATCTGTGCTCGGTGAAGAACCCAGAAAGAGGCCTAAGCCCAGACATGCAATGCATGTGTGTATAGGTGGATGTGCACACAGAGTATGCTATGTTTTTCTTGAATACATCAAGAAATGCAAAAAGCACATTTGATGAGACCACATAATCAGCATATACCAGGCAGGCAATTGGACATTTCAATGCATAGCCTATAGAACTGCTCTTCTTTTTACAAGCCATGTTCCTAAGTCTTCCTCATCTCCATGCTCACAAAGAAAACTGGCACCAGCTTACAAAGGAAGATGCTGCCAATGAGGCTGGAGTAGCAGCTCAGGGAGAGAGAAAACCTCTTTGTGCCAAGTGGGCCACTCTCATCTGGCTCAGCGGAGCCTCAATCCTTTGGCTGGCGGCTCTCTTATTGGCTGCTGTGGAATCACCTCATTGGCAGCTCTACAGATTCTTTTCCAGCCAAGGTTAGTTCATTGAACTAATCAGGTTCAGTGTGGCAATTTAGGGTGGCTGGGGGATGGGAAGAGGCTAGAAGACCTTTGTTCCAAGGAGGAAAGGAAAAAAAAAAAAAAAAAAGACACTGACATCCTCAACTGTCCCCAACGAGGGAGAAAAGAGCAATTCAGTTGGGCTTTTAAATAGCAATGTCACAAATTTTATATGACAACTGTATTCCTTTGGTTATATCCTCTCTGGTTTCTCATGTGTGTGGGTGTATGAAAGAGAGAAGCATAGACAGACTGAATTTCTGATTTGAACCAAGTTTCTTGGCAGGCACAAGCACTGAAAAGAGTTGAGTCTTTAGCCAAGACTTCTGGTATAGTCCATGTCAGAAATCAAGCCTGTGGGGATAAATGGGGAGAAGGGGGAGAGGAGAGAAGAAATAAGAAGAGGCACAAGCTCTGCAAAGAACATTCTACCAAAACTAAAAAGAAGTGTGGATACTAACTAAACACAAACGTCACTTGTTTTATTTCTGATAGTCCCCATAGTCCACTCATGTTTTAGCCTCCTAACACTATTGGGCCCAAGACAATATGCAGTCAAGTGAAGCTTCTTTATAAGCATCGTTAATGTAGAGGATGCTGCTGTATTTTCAATATCCAAATTGTTTTATTCAGAAAGATCAAAAAAATTATTTCTACATGGAGACTTTTCTGTCTTAGGTACTTGCACGTCTCCCATTACCATCATATTTGATGATGTCTCCCTTTCTAAATATAAGTATCAGGGGCATAGCCAGGAGTGGGCCTGGGTGGGCTGCGGCCCACCCACTTGGATATGAGGCCTGCCCACTGCAGCATCTGGCAGCAGCACGAACTGGCTGGCCCCACAGCTGCAGCAGTGAGGTTTATGCTAATTAGCAAGTGGAGTGTCTCAGGGCAGCTTCCAATCATATGACCAGAAGTTGCTCTTGGGTGGGCCCAACCTGCAGATTCAGGGGGCCAGTCAAAACCTGGGGGCTGGCTACGCCCCTGATAATTATCCTTGCAACTTCCTCTGTCAGGGAAGGTAAGCACTATCATCCCCATTTTATAAATGTGAAGCTACTTTTCCCATATTCTGCAGATCTACATTCTAAGACACAGTGAAACCAAAGGCCAGATTTCCAAAGGTATTTAAGCCCCAGTAGGATTTTCAGAAGGATTTAAGTAGTTTAAGTGCCTAATTCCCATTGGTTTAAATGAAAGTTAGGTATTTAATCTGCTTGGGCACTTCTGAAAACCTCAATTGGCACCTTTCTGTATCTTTGAACACTTCTGGTTGCAAGTGACTGGCCATAGGTCATCTGGGGCAAAGAAGCTAACAGAACTTGTGTCCCTAGTCCCTCATCTGTCACTTCACTCCCCATGAAATGCCACCATTGTTGCCTTCATGTATGGGGGAGAGAGAGACACTTTAGTACAGGAAGTGAATAACTTATACAGCTGAGTTTCCAGCCAGAATATGTTATTACTGAAAGGTGGAATTTGGCCATAATAATAGGTTAATGCCCAAACCTTTTAATGGCCGAGAGTGGTCAGGCTCTTACTATTTTGTTTCAGCAAGGTAGTTTTACATTTCCCTGGACTACTACTGCTGCTGGGTCAGTACTAAGTCAGAGAGAAGTAGGATCCTTTTCCTTGGAGGTCTCCTATCTGAGTTTTGATTTGGCTCAAGTCCCATGTAAGAGGTAAGACCCTGGGTGCATATACACTGGCAAGTTAGTTCGAATTAAGGACCCTTAATTCAAAATAACTTAGTCTCCATCCATGAGAGGCTTTCACTCATTCGAATTAAGGAATTCATTAATTCGAACTAATGAAAACTTAGTTCGAATTAGTAACACCTGCATTTAGTTTCAACTAAGGTCAGTGTAGGCCAGGATTAAGCCTTAATTCAAACACTAAATTCAAATTAGGGCAGTTATTTCGAATTAACAAAGTGGACTAATTAGACTTAACATTTAAGTCAAATTAATGAACTTTGTTAATTTGACTTACTAAGGTAGGGTTTAGTTTGAATTTATTAGTTCAACTTTGTTAATGCGAACTAACTTTTGTAGTGTAGATATAGTCCCTGACTTGCTCACCTGGCTACAGAGGGTAAAGTATATCCTTATTCATAACTCAGACAAAGTACTTTTGAACTTTAGGGAGCCTAGATAGAAATCAAATGCGCATATCTTTTTACAAGTCTGCACTATACAATAAATTCTTGGTTGTATACCAGGTGACATACATACAACTGGTGTTCTCAAGACAGATAAAAGATGCATCACATTTCAAGTTTTCTTGCACCTTAATCCTGACCTGTGACACCCTTCCCTACATAGACTAATGTCCACTATCTCCAGTCTCACCTCACTTGTTTGGACTAAGCCATACTTGACCTCCTGTTAGGGCAGAAGGTGACTCATGCGATGATTCACTTTGACACCAACTCTTGGTAGTAGCTAAATTTGGGATGTATTTTATTGCAGAACAAAAGATCTTTCAAACCTTCTGGCTCCTTCATAAAGAAAGAGAGACATCATTAGATGTCACTAGAAATACTTGGCTTCAAACAGCAGGAAGTTAACATCATTGACGACTCTTCCTTTATTGGAAACAAACAAACAATAGAACTCAGCACGTCTTCACTTAAATACACGCAGCAAAGCCACTGGATGTGCAGAAAACAACTCCACCCTGACCAGTTGTTACAGGGACCAGAACCACAGCTTTTGAGTTTAAAGCTCCAGGTTCTCAGATGCAGTGCCTTACTGTCAGCAGATTCTGGCACTACCATCACGTACAGCCGGCTACAAGAGACCCATGCCAATGTAGAGCATCTTCCAATACACAGAACCACCCCTCCTCATTGCCACCATAGGGACATTGCTGGGAGAAAGGAGGCATGTCAGTATATCCGTATAGGTGCCAATCCCAGGCTCCCAGGTTAGATCCCTGGGTCTTTAAGAGCAGGTATAATAGCTGACTTTCAATGGAAGTTGAACAAGAAGCTGTTCAGGTGCTTTTACAAATTCTACTAGGGACCAATCTGCAGCTTTCAGCACCTGAATACTTGTGTAAATCTAGCCCAGGGTTCCAGCCTGAAATACCTTACAAGCTAATAATTGTATCCTCTAATTTCTCTCTCCTTGCTACTATTTATCTCTGCGATTTTAGATAGTTCTCAAGCATTTTAGAGATTTTTCCATTAAAACTGTGCAAAATGAAAAAACAACCACAAATATCAATTCTTTATACGGATTAAGATGAATTCGGCCTTGATCAGATCTAATTGCCTACTCTGTGCTGAATAGAACATGCATGTTCACTTGAGGACAGAATTCTTCCTTTAAGCTTGTTCTCACAAGATGTGTTCCCCTCCCTTTTCTCCACCTTAATCAACATTAAAGACTCTCACACCCTATTACTTCAGCTCCGGCTTGTTCCCCTGTGTGCCCATGTTAAAACAGATTGAATTTACAGTCAATCATAATGCAGTAAAAAAACAACAAGCAGTTGAGTGGCACTTTAAGACTAACAGATTTATTTTTTGCATGAGCTTTCGTGGGAGAAGATCCCACTTCCTCAGATGCTTCGAAGATGGGTGAACTTACAGAAAGGAATGAAACTAAATGCAAGGGGGTGTAAAGCATAGGATCAGGTCATACAGGAACAGCAAATCAGAGCAGTTTACAGGCTTAAAGAATGGGAAGCCTGAAGTCAAATTACCCTTTGTAATGGGAAAAGAACCCATAGTCTCGATTTCAGTCCTGCTTTCACAGAATTTAGCTTGCATATTAATTCGAGTTCAGCTGTCTCTCTGAAGTCTTGATGTCCCAGGTACAGCTCTAACGACAGTCGTTAACAAATCCGTCATCGAGTGATTAGGAAGATGGAAGTGCTCAGCAACTGGTTTCTTTGTTCTTTGATTTCTGATATCAGCTCTGTGCTCATTCAGTCTCTTACCGAGCGATCGTCTATGCCATCATGTGCAAGAAATGCCCCTACACCTTATATATTGGACAAACAGGACGATCGCTCGGTAAGAGACTGAATGAGCACAGAGCTGATATCAGAAATCACAGAACAGAGAAACCAGTTGCTGAGCACTTCCATCTTCCTAATCACTGGATGATGGATTTGTTAACGACTGTCGTTAGAGCTGTACCTGGGACATCAAGACTTCAAAGAGAGACAGCTGAACTCAAATTAATATGCAAGCTAAATTCTGTGAAAGCAGGACTGAAATCGAGACTATGGGTTCTTTTCCCATTACAAAGGGTAATTTGACTTCAGGCTTCCCATTCTTTAAGCCTGTAAACTGCTCTGATTTGCTGTTCCTGTATGACCTGATCCTATTTTTACACCCCCTTGCATTTAGTTTCATTCCTTTCTGTAAGTTCACCCATCTTCGAAGCATCTGAGGAAGTGGGATCTTCTCCCACGAAAGCTCATGCAAAAAATAAATCTGTTAGTCTTAAAGTGCCACACAACTGCTTGTTGTTTTTTTACTGGACTAGACTAACACGGCTATCCCTTTGGAAATCATAATGCAGTCAGCTACAGTGTGAGGTTTCCCTGATCCAAAGATTTCTCAACTTTCTTTTAAAGGTGTTCTCTCTCTCCATATATAATATATATGTCTGTCCCCATCCCCCCCCCACCCTTTGGCACACCACACCCCAAGAAAGTGCCTTGCTGGAAGGGGAGAACTCAGTTCTCCAAGGTATGCCTAGCAAGACCTCCCATGATCAACTACAGACCCAGGGAATTGGTCCTCCAGCACCCAGAATGACCATGAGCTGGTGGTGGCCCAGCAGGCTCGAAAAAAAGAGCTAGCTGCTTTTACAAGGGGTTACGGGACCATTTATGGGTGAAGCCAGGAGAAGGCATGGTAAGCTCTACCTGTCCTAATTGTAATAACCTGGCCCAGTTAGAGGCCTAACCTAAACAACATTTGCCTTTTGTGTGTATGGACTTTAACACCCAAGTGGCTATTTTGAGTTAAGGTTTAACTTGTTCTTGCTTAACTCTAGAAGGAGACTGCACTGAGAGCTGACCTGGCTGGAGGGCTGGGCCATGGTGACGGCAGACCACTGAAGAATCACGACACTGGCAGGCGCTGGAGAAGAAGAGACCCTGTAGTGTTGCATCTTGACATGAGGGGGCTGCTCTGGTGGTGAGAGCACACTACTACACGATATCAGAAGTGGGATGACTAAGCCCCTTTCATTACAGAGGAAACAACAGATTTGTTGATGCTTTTTGCCCCCTGCCACCATCACTGGGCTTGTGCTGAAGCCCAGTGGCTGTTCCTGGCAGGGTGACCAGAGGCACCATGGACTACCTAGAAAGAGCACACTGTTACTTGAGCTGCTGCAACAAGGGCTAGAGCGACATTGTCAAGAGTCAGCATTCCAGCAAGTGGTCAGCCCAGCCCCATCAGGAGCAGCACCACTTCCTGCTCTTATAATCAGAGAATCATAGAAACTGGAAGGCACCATGAGAGATCATTGAGTTCGGTTCCTTGGACTCATGACAGGACCCAGCACCTTTTTGTGTCATCCCTAACAGGTGTGATTAACCTGCTCGTGAAAATTTCCAGTAACTGAGATTCCACAACCTGCCTAGGCAACTTCTTCCAGTGGCTAATCACCCTGACAGTTAGGAATGTTTTCCTAATGCCCAACCTAAACCTACCTCCCTTGCTGTCATTTAAGTCCTTTCCTTCCAACAGGGCACCGTCTCAGGGCAGTGTGCGCCAAGGCAGTGTGGCCTCTGGCAGGAGGCAGTGAATGCCAGGAATATCCCATCAAAATATGCTGCTACTAACATATAGCACCTAAAACAGTTGAGATCATTTAAAGATCCCAAAGCACTTTTCAGAGTTGGGGAAGCTGCTGAGAACCAGCAAAATTATATAATTTTAAAATACAGCGCTGACATAGAATATGGTTATTTTTCATCTTCCCCATTCAACTGGTGCCAGTCTTTAACATACCAGATAGAAAGAAAATATTTTTGTATATATGCACTCCAAAAAAGAAACACATACACAGAGCAATTCATTATTGTGAAGACACTGATAGTAATTCTATAGCCAAACTTGTGTTGCAACTTAAAGCAGTGCTAAATATTCTTTGTTTCAAAGTTTAAATATTGAATATAGTCTCCAGATTTTGCACAATAGCTTCCTAGAACAACTGAATTTTCTAAGTAATTTTTCTGGGGGAAAATACGTAGTAACTTGTGCAGTGGAAGCATTTTTAAATGCTCCTTTCCTGAAATTTTGTACTGATTTCCTCATCTCTCTTTGGGCTCCTGTCAATTAAAATTTGCAATGTCTTCACATTTCCCCCAGTGAGTCACGTCTACTCTTTCTCAAACACTGGCTACTGATACGTATTTGAACATGAAATAATCACACAAACTTTATAGCTATAATTTGTCATAGTCAAATGAGTTTTGCCATGAAATGTGAAATCCTGTCCTCAAACTTACTGAGAGTTTTGCTATCAACCTTGTTGGTGGTTGGGGGTGGAGGCGCAAGATTCCATACAAGTTTAGTTCACTACTAATATTCTCAAAGTCACTAGCTGGAGCAGGTCTGCAGTCTTACAAAAATGTGCTGTTACATCAGTCTCTTTTAAACTAGTGATTGTGTTAAGATTATTTGTTACATGTACAATTACAGGAGAACGATGATGGAGGGGGTCAACTTCTGAAACAGTTCAGGTTTCTCACAACAAAATAGGAAGGAACTGTTGACAGTGCATCAGAAATGTGAATCTTCCTATTATAGGAAATGAGACAGCTAGATCAGTGGTTACCAACCTCTTCTCTGCTGCAGCACACCTTGATACCTTTAATTATTTTGAGGCACACCACCAAATGAACTCATGAATATTCATGAGCCAATCCAGAACTCTTGGAGTAGCTTTTTTCAAAAAATTCCATGGCACACCTGCTCAGGTCTGACAGCACGCCTGTGTGCCATGGCACACTGGTTGGGAAACACTGGTCTAGATAGATATGACCATTCTACATAAAAGTGTGCTTTCTACAACTTTAAAAGGCAAAATAGTGGTGGTGGTGGTGGTTTAGGAATTGTCAATGTAAATCAGAGAGCAGAAAGAGAGACAAATCAGATATTTCTAAAAATACTTTTCATAATGACTACAGACTTTAAAAAGCAAATGGAGGACATGTTCAAGAGTAATATGAACCAAACCCTAAAACAAGGAACAACAATGCATAGTGTCTGTCTGCTGTTAATTACAAGAACATAATGGTAAAAAGTAATAGCAGAAATAGTTATGTAGGTCCTTTGTTTTTTAATTTAATCTGAAAACTATCACAGCATACAATCACCTCTGGACTTAAAATAAGGGCTGCCTGGAGTACATCAGATAAGAGATCCTGGACTTCCAGCAGTGTACTGTTCACTGCGGTAGTGGCATATAATATAAATAATACTCGTAATAATTCTGTTACCTCTAAATAGACCCCCCCCTTGTTTGTTGTAACATCCAGAAGTTATGAGATTGACATTCACTGTATTGCCTTCTGCAATGCCATAGAGACGACTGGGTTTTAGACATACTTTCTAATCTGATTTAATTTGGAACCCCCTTCCTATGACAAGTCCACTTGCCTCATTATCTCTATTTTTCTTCAGAGTTCTGTGCAACTTTAACTCCAACTCGAAATATTATTGACCAATGTCCAAACAAGACTAATTTTAAAGCACATTCTTCACAAGCACCAAAACCTATTTATCAACTTCTATGTAGATTGTCAGCTGAGCTACGCAGATTTTTACAAAGCAAACATTATATTATTATTTCATCAACTGTTTCAGGACAAACATACAACACTGAGCCAAGAGTGTGAATGATCATGCTATTAAAGAAAAATAACCTCATGTTTTTATACTGATGAGAAACAACCACAGATCATAGCATCAATATGATTCCTTTAATGTCCATTGTCAGAATTAATAATGTGCCTTTGTGGCAGAGTCACAAAAGTGTGTGTGTTGTGACAATGACAGGTATGTATACCCAAGACAAATAACAGGTGTAATGTGAAGGTGGCAGTAAGTACTTAACTGGTGATCTTTTTGGGGTTTTGTTTAGATTAAAGTCCCCTTTAACAATTCCTCCCAAGTTCCAATTCCTTTCCTGCACCTACCATTAAGCTCCATATGCTAGGCATGTTGTATCACAATTCTAAACTTCTGAAGAGCTTCAAGCAGATGTATTTAAAAAGATACCTCTTTTTCCTCCTTACCTTTGGCATGGAATGTCTTCCCAGATCGCACTGATCCAAGGTTCTGGTTGAACAACATTCAGTAGTCATGACAGGTTTATGATCTCGTATATTGCAAACTAGAAAGGCAATCCTGGTAAAAACATGATATCTCAGACCTTGGGAAACCATAAAATACTCTTGGCAATTGTTTAAAGCAGATGTTTCTTAAACGTGTGAGCTACAGTCTTCTCTCCTATTCAGGTCAGTGCAGTTAGGCATTCGAAGGAGGAGTAGGAGAGTCACCCAATAACATTTTAAAAAATTCTATTTATATTTTAAAAATAGCTTCAAGTGAAATGTCTCACAAACAAGAAACAAATGACAGGTCCCCCCCCCAATTCACATTAGGGATGACCTCCATACTCAGTTCATGAGCCCTATCGCATACTAGTAAAATTTTGGGTATCACATCACAGTATTATGTGTTCTCTCTTAAATACTAGAGTCACTCTCAAACCAGTCATTTGATCCAAAGGCTGAAATGAGCCATCGCTTAGTCCAATACCTAAAAAATCATGCATTGAATTAAACCACCAAAGGACTAACTTATTTTGCATTGTACTCCAATAAATACAACAGAAAATCTATCATCAAATAATGGCAAATGCAGAGGAATTTTGTTTCATTGTCATCTTACCTGTTGGAGCAATAAAAGTTTGAGTGGCCTTTATGGTTTACGTTCCATTTTTTGGAAGTAGTCGCATTCCCGAGGATGTTGTATTCATACCTGTTTGTTTTGCTGTTCTTCTGATTTGAGAAGTTACATCAAGCTCTAACTACAAGAAGAAATACCTCACTGAATAGCTATGTTTTGACATTACAAACATCCCAGTATGTGTCTAATTTCTGTACCAATTTCTGGTGCACTGGTTTCAAGAAACCTTCCATCTCAATATGGAGCACTGATTAACAGAGAACAGAAATGGGAGTAAGAAGTTCTGTGATCTATTTCTAGGTCTTCCACTGAATGACGTTGGCAAACAAACATTTCTTTCCCCACCTGTATGATGGAAGTAATACCTACTTACCAGGTGTTTGAGAAGACTGGTTAATTAATATCTACAAAGTGCTTTAAGATCCTCACCTGAAAGTCATTATATAAATCAAAAAATATTAAACAAATGGCAAGCCAATAGAATTTCTCTTCTTCTTTCTTTGTGTTGTGCTGTTGTTGTATGGTGTTGATTTTTTTTTTTTTAAATTAATGGCCAGTAAAATATCAAGGTTTTTTCTTGTATCTCCTAGGCTTCTGTACAGACTTGGTACAGTCTATTTCCATCTTCCCTCTTTAACATGATCAACATTTTCAATTTGACAATACACCATAATTCTTCTGCCTGCCCTTGCTCAGCAGGTGCTAGATTTCTGCATGTACCTTTGTCCCCAACTGCCAAACACAATTAGATGCAAAAGCACCAAAACTCCTTGAAGACAACCTCTCTCTGGATAAAGGGTAGTGGATCTTTTGTCAGAAAGACAAAATTTGTAAAGGAAATGTTTAAACGGGGGGGGGGGGGGGGATGAGCCTTGTTTTAATTTTCTAGGCAGACTTGGCCTCAGTCTGATCTCTTTGGCAAGGAATTCCACATCTGAGATGACTTTCCCTCTAACACTTGAGAGTCTCTGTACCCTTGGCACCTCTAGTGGAATTCTCTTTGGGAAGCCTAGTAGATAGTTGAGCTGTGTTTTGAAATAGTCTGTTTTCAACCCATAGATGACATCTCAGATTAGACCAGCACATTGAATACAGTCTGGAAATGAATGCAGAGCAAGTGGAGTTTGATAAGCATACGCTCACCGTGACCTATATGACTTATAAACTGATCCAACAAATTTTGTCCCAGCTGCATCTTCTATTCGGTGGTTTAAGTTCAACTGTGAGTAGAATGAGCTGTGGTCCAGCCTTGAGGTGACAAAAGTATAGATCACAGTCCATATCTAAGAGGAATGGATGCAGTCCTCAGGGGGCCAGATAACACATGATGAAGCCAGCTTTCCACTTGCTGGTTCTCTGGGAGCAGTGAGAAATTCAACCTAAGCCCTATTCTGTGATCAGATGATACTGGAAGACGGGGAGGTTAGAATAGGCTAAGGTCCTTCCTTTTTCCTCACCAGTATAATTCCTGTCTTTCCAGGACTGAACACGAACCAACCACTTTTCATTTATCTGCTCATGCTGTCCTGGTAATGGGGATTTTCAGTCAGTTTAGGCTGTGGCAATGTAGAGTGGAGGGTGAGCTGCATATTCATTTGTGGCACCGGAGTACATGACATTTCATGATTTCTGAATGGATAGATCAGCTTTGAAAGAGAAGTGCTGAGCCCTGTGGAACTGCAAAGGATAGGAATTTAGGTATGCTCATAGGAGATTTCTTGACTATTTTAAGGGAATAAATACACCCATTAATTTCTTTGTAATGTAAGAATCACTATTCTGTAGTTCAACCAACTCTCAATTAAACAGGTGTTGTGTCCATCCTGGTTATAATCACCACCATATTCAGAGTGATTTGGCCTCCAAAATTAAATGGTCATTTGATCAGCTGGCCATTTCAACCATTTGATCAAACAGCTCATTTGAGAAAATTGCACTTGCACACACAATTGCATTCACTGAGCTTTTGTGCTGCTTCTTTCTCAACTCACTTCACCACCTAAAGGAAATTACTCTGTATACATCCCACCACCACTGATGCTCAAAGAAATAAGATGTGATCAGATCAGCCTGTTTTCTAGGCACCCCTAAATGCCATCTGGGGCCATACAAATGTATTGCTCAAATGATATTCATTGAGTGGGGTATGGGAAGGACTGTAAGGCAGTTTGTTTACCTAATGCACTTTAATCTGAGTGGGTGCCGTTGTCTGAACACCATATATTTCCATGCCAACTACTTTAGCTTTCTGCAGTATTAGAGATTCTCTTTTTGACTAAGTAGCAGAATGCATCCTCTGAACTGCAAATGTGGAATTTGGAAACCTACAGCTTAAATATGGAACTTCTTCAGCTGAAAGATAGTATGATACCAATTAACAGGCCAGGCTTTGCACATGGCACAGATTGCTGCAGTGAATGCTGCCACCTTCTGTTTAAACACTGTAAGCTATCAGCTATCATGGCTTTTTGAAAATTACTTGTCTGGAAATACAACTGTATGTGAAATTGCCAGACTGCTGTCGGCAAGAAGAGTGTTAGTATTTCATTTAGGCAGGTACAATTCCTATGAATTCGGAACTGTCTCCATTAATGGATTCTCGCCTCCTGTATAGTGCTGCCAGACCTAAAAGTGTTATGCTGTTCCATTCAACTTCTGACACAATGCTCTTCACCACTGCATCTGAGCTTCTTCCAATAGTGCATAAATGTACCTAAACAGCTGCCACATGTTGTTTTCTCATCTTCTGTCCCATGAAGGAAAGTGTACAGTGGAATGTCTTTGGGCACTTTATTTTATTTTTTAAATACCTGTTGCTCTGCATTCATGCTAGAGAAGGCAAGGCCAAAGAAACATGCCTTGTACTTAGAAGCAGCAGCTTCCCCAAGACTTGAAATTAGGGAAAGGTGGAGTGTGTGTGTGTTGGGGTGCTCACTAAGTTGTTATAACACTGTTATAGCTGAGAAGCTGGGGGAAGCACGTTATGGAAATCCCTGCTTGGAAGGGAAAATTGTGAGATTTGTAATTGTCCTTCTCAGCTTTGCACATCATCTCTAGGAGACATTTGTCCTCTTTGGGAGCCTCTTGAAGCACTTACCACCTCCTTTTTCCAAACAGGGAACTCAGTCTACCTTCCAATCAACCTGCAAGGATTTCTCCTCTCTATTTACATGATCCAACAAATGTTTGCCTCAGTTTGAGCAGCACTGCTGGCTCCTGTCGTTACATATTTCCAACAACACATATTTAGCTCCATTCTTTTGTGAGTAATGCAGTTTATAGAAACTACAAAGTAGCTGAGTAGCATATTCTCAGAGAAGGGCAGCAATACGTAGAACACATGCTCCATAACAGAAAATTTGAGGCAAATTTGGGGGAAAAAAAGAATGGGAAGACACTTGTAACACCGAGTAGTAACATGAACAAAAAATTGTTCTCCTTAACTGCTGATGATAGGACAAGAAGCGGTGGGCTTAAATTACAGCAACGGAGGTTTAGGTTGGACATTAGGAAAAAAATTCTTAACTGTCAGGGTGATTAACCACTAGAATAAGTTGCCCAGGCAGGTTGTGGAATCTCCATCACTGGCAGTTTTTAAGAGCAGGATGGACAAGCACCTGTCAGGGACAGTTTAAGAAGGTAGTTAGTCCTGCAATGACCTCTTGCAGTTCCTTCCAGTTTCTGTGATTCTATAGATGCTACTAGCCCACACTTCCACTGAACTACTGACCTTAGCAATGATGCAAGAATCTGGTCTGTGGGATTCCATCATTACAACACAAACACCCCCCCAATGAGAAAGACCAACCAAGATCCCGGTGAGTTTGTGGAGTTTGCAGTTCGGGAAAAAAAAAAAAAATCACATTTTTACTTACAAATGGACAAACTAGATACAAGTCAACAGTGTGCCCTTGTTGCCAAAAAGACCAATGGCATTTTGGGCTGCATCAATAGGGAGCATTGCCAGTAGATTGAGGGATGTGATTATTTTCCTCTATTTGGCACTGCTGAGGCTGCATCTGGAATACTATGCCCAGTTTTGGGCTCCACATTACAGAAAGGATGTGGATAAATTAGAAGGAGTCCAATGGAGGGCAACAAAAATGATTAGGGGGCTGGGGCACATGACTTGAGGATAGACTGAAGGAACTTTGCTTATTTAGTCTGCAGAAGAGAAAACGGGGGGTGGGGGGTGGGGGGTGGAATTTGATAGCAACCTTCGACTACTTGAAGTGGTGCTCCAAACATGAGAGCTAGGCTGTTCTCAGGAGTAATAGAGGACAGAACAAGGAGCAATGGTTTTAAGCTGCAGCTGGAGAGGTCTAGGTTGGATATTAGGAAAATTGTTCTCACGAGGAAGGTAAGGAAGTACTGGAATGGGTTGCCTAGGGAAGTGGTAGAATCTTCATCTTTGGAAACATTTTAAGACCTACTTGGATAAAACTCTCGCCGGGATGAGTTAATGGGACTAGTCTTGCTTTTAGCAAGGGATTGAACTAGGTGACCTCATGAGGTCCCATCCGGGTCTAAAATTCTAGGAAAACATGATAGAGAAAATTAGCCACACACATTTGTTTCCTTTTTATACTCTCTCAGCTTGGAGAAGGAAGCCAGTACTGACTGATTACTGAGACATGGTCTACACTTGCTGCTGTTTTTTGGCAGTACTTGAAGGGAGATACACAAGCTATGCAAAATAATTTGCGTATCTCCCTTAGACTTTCTAAAGCCACTTACCTTCATGCTCAGCACAGTGCTGGGTAGAAAGGAAACGCCTCTTCTTCAGCGGGTGGACTTACTGGGTAGACTCTGAATTGATTGAGCAGGTCTTCACTGACTGCTCAATAGACTTGACCTGAATGTCACTTTCAGTACACTTGGCCTCAGTTTCATGCTCTTGGGTTTCAAACAGAAGCAAGAGACTTGTTGTGCTGGAGTTTCCAACACTGCAAGGGAATATTTTAAAAGTTATTTATTCCATAGTTTTGCTGATGTCTGCAAAAATCAAGTCATACAAATAATGTTTGATTCAGAACCACCAGATGTTTGTTCTCCCTCTATTCAAACTGTTCAAAAGTTTTTGAAAAAAAATCTTTTCTGGAGTTTAAAAATTGCCCCACATCATTTTCATAGAGCATATCAAATACTGGCATATAATCAGCACTTCTGCAAAGAACACTTTCATTTGCAACCAGTTAAAGGAGTAAGAAATGATGCCAGCAGCAACAGTTGCACATTTCATTAGAGGAATAGCTGTGCCGTGTTAGGAGCAAAACAGTAAGAAGCAACATTTCAGAAGCATTCAACAATAAGGCTATGTATAAACAGGGATTTAAAAACCCTCATGGCTGTCCCACATCAGCTGACTTGGGCTGAAGGGGGGGGGGGAAATCAGCGTACCTGTTTGGGCTGAGGTTGGGGCTTGAGCTCAAATATCTATACAGCAATTTTTAGCCCACGGCCTGAGACCTGCAATATTAGATTGCCTGACCATGACCAGCTATGGCTGTGCCGCAGGTCTTATCCCTATGTATGAATGTACTCTAAGAAATTAGAGAGAGTGAGTAACAATACAACAGTCTGATCAGAGGGTCAGTAGTGGATTGTCATGAGGCATTTCTAGTCAGACATTATGGTTTACTATAGTCACCCAGGTTTAGAGAGGGAATGTGGCTCTGGCATCATTTTGAGAAGGATGGAAATATTAAGAGGTAGAGCTGGTATGTTGTTAGAGGTCTTAATGTATTGGGAAAGGCAGTCTTGTGAGGAACCTGAGAGATTATATACAGGTATCCTTAACAGTGGCTCCTGGAACAGAGAAATATCCTTATTTGGGCATCCATCTGTGGCTACTGAAGCCCTTAATGGCTTCTGGAAGGTAGATGAGAGCGCTGGGCTATGCTGTATTAACTGGGAACGTGGAAATCTAGGATTTTGGTGGAGGCTGGTTGCATTTGTTCTGTACTGTTTTCCTCTCAATTTCAGCAAGATACTTCAGGATTGGTCTAGAAATAAACTACTGTGGTTTATAAGCCTTTACTTTAGACATAATTCTAATACGCATACTAGTTTCAATCTATTTGCATTGAAATTAATGGATTTTCTACTCCAACAAAAAACAGCAAACTTATTCACAAAGGAGTTGCGCTCTTCAAGAATCTCTTCTTGGCAGAAATAATTTTAGGATGAATATGCAGTGACCCATGGAAAATATAAGATGCCTCAGTGCTATGACAACTAAAGCAGTGGTTGTCAAACTTAGGGTTGGGACCCAGTACTGGGTCACAGACTCTCAAGCGCTGAGTTGTGGCACCCCATGCTGCTGCTGCCAAAAGACTGGAGTGCATTGCTCAAAGATGTGATTGCTGGGTCGCAGTTATAAATAATTTAATTGTAACTGGGACCCGAAGAAAAAGTTTGAAAACCACTGAACTAAAGTAAGGGTACCCAAAAAACCCAACAACAAAAAAAACCCATGTGAGCATCAATGTTCCCTGTAATTTTTCATAGGCTGTGTGCACAAAAAATTCCTTTTGTGCAAATTTTTGGAACCAGTGTCCAAATTTGTGCACACTCTACTGAGTGTGGTCAAACTTGTGAGCACAATGAAGCAAGTGTGTCTGATAAATAATATCTAAATTTTAATTTGATATGGTGATGGAAATGATTTTATAAATTAAAAAGCCTTATTTGAAACATTCTACTTGAAAATGCCTTCTTAAAGTAGCATAAAAATATTAGCACTATAGAATTTTTTTTTGTGCGTGCTTCGTTTTGTGCACGGGTCTCATGATCTGTGCGCGCATGCACATGCACACAGTTTAGAGGGAACATAGGTGAGCATGTAATATAAAAGCATGATTAACATTCATTCCCTGTAAAGTGGATGGATCAAATGGCCCAATTTAATGAGCTTCTTTTATGTTATATGGCTATGTATGTATGGGAGGGCCCCCTAACCATTATCTTCAGAGCAGTCCAAATAGATTTTGTTTAAAAAACCAGGGAACTAGCTAATCAGATTGATGCCATCTAGAAGTATATTATAGGAAAGCTGTGAAAGGAAATTTTACCTGGTTCAGACCATCTTGTAGAGGAAATGTGATGTTCAGGTAGAAATACAGTAGGACCTCAGAGTTATGAACCCCACAGGAATGGAGATTGTTTGTAACTTTGAAATGTTTGTAAATCTGAACAAACTTAATCCGTCTTTGAAACTCTGCTAAGCAGAAGAATGCTTCCTCCCCACCCCCTGGTTAAGGAGTTTAACACAGTACTATACTGTATTTGCCCCCCCCCCCCTTTTTTTTTTTTAATAAACGCCTCTGCAGCTTCTTGATTGTGTACTCCTGGTTTCCAGTGAGGCGTGTGGTTAACAGGGCAGTTTGTAACTCTGTTGTTCGTAACAGAGGTAGTACAGTATTTCGTATGAGAAACAACTAGACAGAGCACTCTACCACCAAGGATGTATAATTATTGCTCATAGGCATCAAAGATTTCTAATCTGGATTGCTTAACTTAACATTTCACAATTTTTTAATCTAGTTATTACCAGATACAGAACAATCAGGTACTTCTAATTAAATACATCTTGATAAAAATAATTTAAAGTGTTAACTAATTGTACAGGGTATGTCACATACAGAAAAAGGAAAATTCCAGCAATAGATATATTAACATCTACCAGCTCATTACAACATATTTTCCCCAAATTTAATAGTTACTTCATACTGAGCAGTTCCTATACTAAGCAATTCTGGAAAGGGTTGGTTGTAAATTCAAACTTTAATTTTCAACAAATTGATTTTATACATTAACAAACAACAATTAAAATAAACAATATGCATAAAAACATTTTTAAAGCCTGTTTTACAATAAATAAAGGGCCAAAACTTATTTAGCCACTGACAGGATCTGCTGATTATGAAAAAGATGGGGAAAATACTATGAAAAATTACCCGGTATTCAGAATTCCTGAACGAAAATTTATTATATTGTTTCAGATTAAGTCTGTCAAAAGTTAGTGGTATGCCAGTCAGAGAAACAAGATACATGTCGTGTGCCAGAGTCAAATTATGGTAAATTTGTGACAAAAAAACCTTGCTCTTGTTCTTAAATGAGAATTTACTTGTTCTAGAGTTGTCAATGAAAAAAATGTTGCAATGTATTAAACAAAAAGCCACTTTTAGAGCCAGATATTGAAGAAATTTGTTCTCCTTAGGAATGTTAAGAATATGAACATATGCTGTTCCAGATGACAATGTTCAACTTTTGGTCAAACCATACCCTGTTTGGAGAAGTTTCAAGAGAAGTTTAAAACACATATTTTTGGGAAGACAGCTATTAGAGCTAGCTGAAAATTTCCCAGTAAAAATTTGGCTTTGGAAAAGGCAGATTTGACAGGTTAAAGAACTTTGTTTCATCTTTATATTTGATGTAGTCAACATGAAGCACATCAATAAGTTTTGTTATTGCCACCATACAATTTTTTTTATAAATTTCATTTCTGCAAGAAATGCCTTTTTCCTTCCAATTCAAAGCACAGAAAAATTTTCAAATGTTGGAATCTTCCTTGGAACAGAAATTCCAAGTTTTGACTAGCTTAACACCAATATTCCAACAAAGCAACAGTCAAAGCATTACTGCTACTCAAATTCAGATTATTCAAAATTTTTGGCAATGCACACATCAGCAGAGGCTCCAGTGCTACAAAGTCTGTCTTGGAGGAACAACTGAGACAGAATGAAGCAGCTCTATAGCGTGTATTACAATACAAAGGGTCTTGCATTTCAGATTGCTGAAAGTTACATCCATTTTGATGATGATTCTGAATGTTAACACTGCAAGAAGTCATGTGGCATATTCAAAGTGAATGATAAAAAGTTAATTTCAGGTGGATTCTTGAGCCTCATTCTGGGTGTGCCTATGTGAATGAGTGACACTGACTCCAAAATAATGGGAATCCTGTGCAAAGGACAAACTGTAATAAATGACAGCTGGATAATCCAAGTCATCTTTTTGCAAGCAGGTAGCATGGATAGCAACTAGAGATAAATGAAAAATTCTTATCCTAAATTAGGCCGAAAGTCATTTCACAATAATACATTCAGTTAAGAAACTAGCTGTAGAACTCTATTCCCTTCACTGAAGAAGCCCCTTCAGGTACCAACTGTTTTGTGCTATGCAGAAGAATTTTGAAAGTATGCTGCCATTTCTATTTTCTAGGAAAAGGGCAACAAATCTTCAATTCTTTTGCCTATATAATGGTAAATAGAACTTTCAACACATTCCTGTGTAACGTTTGAACATCTTACAAGCCGCAAACACCTTCCTGGCTACCAAATTCAATTGAGTTTGATTTGCTTATATTTTTGCTAAACAATAGAGAAATCCTAGAGGCTATAGACATGTCATAGGTGCCATTAAGAACCATGAATAGGTTAAAACTTCTGTATGGAGTAATGAGGACACCTAGGGAAAATATGAAAAAGATGCCTGAACACCTTACTATTTTGGTCAATATAAAAAACGCCCACTTCTGGATAAGAAATTTTCAGTTTGCCGTTTCAAGGCACAATTAATTTATCATACTCAAGCCACTTAAATGTGTTTTATTAGGTCAATAACCCTGAGATTCAATACACCTGTCCACCCCTTAAACTGGAGCTTGATATATAGCCATACTAAATACCAAGTTATTTTTTATATCTAAGAATGGTTAGGTATGAATAGTTTCCATAGTGAGTGCTTTGCTTTGCAATTACTTGAAAGCATATCACACATGAACAGGTTACATCACAACATTGTTTATTATGTGACTTTTTACAATACAAACAAAAATACAGAAATGCAGTATATGAATACAGCTAAATGAAAAATGGTGACATCTTTCTTAAGAGGCCATGATTCCCATTTCTAGTAAAATAAAGAAAGACTGCACACAGGTAGAAACAGGTTGGTAGTTAACGCCACAATTTTGCCTAGAAGTGACCTATAAATGCATTTTCCTGCTACTTACCATAAAATGTAAAAAGGGAGTAAAAGGAAAGATTTATTCACTGGTTCCTACCATATGAAAGAAGCTATATTCTATTTAGCAGGGCCAATATATGGAAAAATATCTAAATTAAATGTTAAACAAAAATGAAGCAGTAATGAAGAAGGTACTAAATGAAGATAGCATATCTTTAAAGAGTCCAAAACAAAGAAGGGCTGTTATAAAAAGCTTTAGGTGTACTGTAAGCCTATAAGTTTATTTTTCCATGTGTATTTTTAAACAATGGAAGTGTCAAAAAATAGGGTCGAGTGTGTTAGACTAAATTACATTATTGTATATGCTGCACTGAATGGAATTCTTGTACTATAATAGAGAAGCATAGTTTGCATCATATTATGGCAATTTATCCTCACTGAAAACCTTCCAGAGTCCTTGTATTTTGGAATATCCTGTAAACAAAATAACCACCAGAACATGATTGTACAACAGTAAAATGCTTTCTTTTGCGTTAAAATGACATTTGTTTTAAAAAGAAAAAAGGAAAGGTACTTAGAGCTGTTATTTTTTTTTCCTAAGTACACAACATCCTAGACAATTCAAGGCATCTCAATCTTCAACAAGATTAACAAAAAATTTGTCATGCTGTTAAATCCATTGTTATGGACACAACTGGTGCAAAATTGGTCAAATGGATCCAATGAACACTGATGTCCAGGCTGGCATATTGGCAACTAATACACAACTGGTGGTCAACTGATGTATTTAAAAGATCTTCCCTTTCTTCTTGTTCTTTTCCAAGGTTCTAAGAAGATAAAACATTTTAAAATAATAACATTTCATGGACAAAAAATTTAGCACATTATACTTTTAAAATGTGCAATTTTCAGGTCTCCTAGTTTAGACACATGAAGACATTTTCCTTGGCACACCATAAACATAATACTGGGAAACCAATTTTATCATTAAGAGCTGATAGCTTTCAGTCAGGTGTCTGAGCTCCCATCCCACAAATAAAATCCAAAGAAACTTAAACAAAATCAAATTAGCCTTCAAATTCTAAGCAAGTTTCCCTACAGTGATGAATTATATCTTTTGAGGTTACAATTGTTTCTAATAAGTACTGAGCATATGTCTCTACTGTGGAAGCTAGGGTTCTTCCCATTGTTTCCAAAAGTACCGTGACATTCTCATTTAAGTGAGTCAAACAAAAATTTTGATGGTCAACCTGTGGAGAGCCGTGCTAAGATGTTCAAAGTTTCTTTTAATAATCTAATGCTATAGAACATGAGGAACACCGTACAAACAACTTCAGCTAAAATCCTACTTACCTGGAAGAATTCTGTTGCTCCAAAATACGCTGTTGAGCTTCCCAGTTTGCTTTCTCATCTTCAAACTGGCGGCGCTTTTCCTCTAATTCTTTGTGCTGTGCCTCCAAGTTCTTTTTCATTTGCTCATGACGTCGCTGGAGCTAAGAAATTGAGGTATAGTACAGAGTCAAAAACTGCATAATGAATAGGTGACAAGACAAATATACACAGCAAGTGCAAAACCCTGTGTCAAACTAACAAAACAGCTCTGTAGTATATTTTGGAATAAGTAAGGGACTCTTAATAATTTAGCACCCCCCAGCCCCACTACTATCCCCCACCTTATCCTGCTTTCAACTTTCGTATCAGTGATACCTCACTCCACTCCTCATGGCCTAATTTGATCTCCAGTTCTCAACCACTCACTCACTCAATGACTTCACTATTCCCTTTACTTCCATCAAACACTATGCTATGAAGTCTGCCTTGTCATCATTAGTGTTACTTGCTCCACAGAAATAGCATCAGGCACATTGGGGCCTCAAGAGCTGTTGCAAGAGATGATAATGAGCCATCTTTTTGTGCAATCACACATTTCTCCATCAATCTCATTTCTATCCAGGTTTTGGTAAACCCCCGCCTTTCCTTATTCCACACTCCCCTTCACAGACTGCCTTCAGTTGCAACCTCTCTTTCACACTTTGCACAGCCAAATCCTGTAGATAATTAGACTGACTGACTTACATCTGCTAATACCCACTGACAACAATTTTGGGCCCCAGGGCAAGACAGTCAGTGGTCCCCAATTCCCTGGAAAGGGAAGGCTGAGGTTTATGACCAGGGACTTTGGATGAAGCTTTCCCTTGGAAGGCTAGCTCCCTATCCCATCTCTTCTGCCAATGGCTCTGCTCATACTCCAGCCTGCTTTGCCCTTAGCTCCACCCAACTGGCCCACTCAGCACCATGTCCCTCTCCTCACTCAATCCCCCTCCTTTCTTTTACATAGCCTCGTCCCCCAGGTGGTGAGTGACAGCAGGGGAAGGGGGGCATGAGCAGCAGAGGAGAGGAAGAATGAGCGTGCCAAGTGACCTTGGGGGCTGACTGGAGATGAGAGACATGGCAGCAGGGAGATCAAGCAGGGAAGGAGGGGATGGAATAGAGGAA
>ML682034.1:12394840-12551783 GCA_007922195.1 Podocnemis expansa | reverse complement strand
TTACCTAAACTAAACTCTGGCCTCTCCATGTGACTGACCATTCCTCTTTCAATCCATTATGCACCCTTATTCTCCAGATCTCTAAACTGATTTATTTTTTTTCAAATAGTGATTTAATTCACATCTAAGTACTTGTCAGTTCCTCTAACTACATCATCTTCACCACCTTCCCTCCAAACTTTTGGAGCATGAGGACTATACCTTCTTATTTTTATCAACAATAATGCCGTAACATCTTAAAGTCACAATCCCATTTTTCAAAGGGAAAAGAAAGAGGTCCCTGCCTCAGAGAACTTACAAACCAACTAGAGATCTAGAACCAACAGCTGGATACAACTAATAAGGGGAGCACAAAGCAACAAAATGGTTAGAATAGCATAAGCAATGATCATGGCCAACCCAGCTAGATAGCCAGTCACGATCAGTCTTGTTTCACACTAGATCTACTGTCTTTGAAGCAGACCAGTCCCTGCTTCAGGATTTTACAACTGATCACCAAGTGTCCCAGTTCTACAATGTCCTTCAGGCGCAGTGGACAGGCTGACATAGGGTCACAGTGTTAAAATGTCTCTGCTAGCTGCTAAGCTGTGTTAACAAGCCCTTCCCCCATAGTCTAGGTAAGGCCTAAATGACTGACATTGTCTGGCCATGTCATTGGCAAAAGCTATTAATTTTGACCTTATTTCCACTTCCCTTTTGATTAACAAGTCAAGCACATACATCCTCCACACCCCTCAATAGTGCTGTGGCTATATCAGCATAAACCCATAGCGCAGACTGAACCTACATGGACAATGGGGGTTTCTCTGTCACTGTAGGAAATCCACCTCCCTGAGTGACATTAACTAGGTCAACAAAGATTTTTCCACTGACCTAGCTGCACTTACACTGAGGATTAGGCCAGCTAGCCATGGTGCACAGAGGTGAGGATTTTTCACATGCTGAGCACTGTAGCTATGTTAATCTACATTTTAAATGAAGACCAGGTCTGCCTCCCTACATTGCTTCTTCTCCTCTTTGATATCAGATACAAGCTTTTAACTCTCACCTTCAAAGTCCTGAACAACTCCATACATATTTAAATGGCTACTTTTATTTTCTCCTACCCTTTACTTGCTGTCTGTGCTCTTCTCAAACCTCCTTCTTCAAACCTCCTTCCCAAATGCCCCAACTGTATTGCTCTTGCACTTCCAGACACTTCACTTCAGTTCAGAATCTGCTTGGTGCTATTTGTTGGCCAAACAATTTCTCAGCATTCAATTTCATTAAAAACAGAGGAGTTTCAGAGCCTTTTTTTTTTAAGGTATAGTAGCTTTAATCTTTAACCTACTTTATATCTCACACAAAACACTAACAAAGTTATGGTTCCTAATTTATTTCTATCAACAGAGCCACTGAAGTGCACACCCATCCACTTTTTAACAATTCACAATCTTAAAGCAAAGGTATCTTTGCTGACAAAATGTAAAAGCATATCTAAGTTCATAATATAGGATTTCTTCCTAAATTGAAGTCAAAGTTAAGGTTGCACTTTGAGTAGCCTATTAGGAATAAGATGGGTATGTTGTGGGCAGCTATATGCTGGATGTAAAACTGACTCCAGGAACATCTGAATATTATGGTATGGGACTATATGTGGGTAAGACGAGAACTGTGATTGGTTTATATGGTAAATAGCGATTTCCTTGATTCTATGTGACTGCACTGACAAATACTCTTAACCATAACTATGTTAAAAATGTTGTGTCAGGATTTCCAGGACTATTAGAAACAACTAAAATAAGACATAAAATGGCCAATCTCTGCAGGGCTCCCACCCAAAGACTTTGTGGTGATGTATGTGTGTGGTGGGGGTGTATGTTGGGGGTGGGAATGAAAGAAAAATGCTTTTGAAAGTTTAACAATGTAAAAGTTTAACATAAACAAAGCTCATACTCCATGTTAGTCTTCTATTTCTTTATCCTCTTCCACATCAGCTCACGTTCTCTGCAACTCTCCAATCCCTTCCACACCCATGTTCTCTAGTTTTCTTCATCTTCAAGTTTTTTTTTGCAGCTTTCCCCTCCATGACCTGTGTCCTTAAGGTATGTTTTTGTGCACCAGACCCACAGCACACTTCCCTATGTACTCAAATACTTACTTCCTGAACCCAATTCAAACCTTCCTGCTATATACCCTTTGCTGTTTTTGAACTTGTACACCTTCATTTTGTAGACACTTACAAGTTAAACAGGAAGCAGAAAGCACACACTGGGAGGACAGAATGGGTCAAAGGAGGAGGTTATGGAAGCAGCCTTCAGTGGACTGGGGAAAATGTAATAGAGGGGTATTTGGGTAGTGAAGGAGGGCAGCAGGGCTGGACTGAATAATGGTAGGGTATCTTGGGCAATTATTAGTAAGAGTTTCATTTAAATTCTAATTTAACGTTATATTCTAAACTGTGGAGCCATTAGAGAACCTCCATACCATGTTTATGTTTCACTGTCCTTGAGGAAAGGACCACTGGTCAGCAGTGAGTTTGTTCTTAAAATTTAATACACATTTTGGTTACCTCAGCTTCAGAGTCCTTCAGTTTCTGAACTTTTTCTTTGACCTTCATCTCAAAGACCTGCTCCATTTCCATCTCCATTTTTTTCATTTTGGCTACATGCTCTCTTCTCTCTTCTTCCATCTGCGCCAGAGGGCTCCTGCAATAAACCCAGAGTACATTAGCCAATAAGGAAGTGGGTTGGGTTTTTTTTTTGGCATGGAGCAGTGGGCAATACATGAGAACAGTGAAAAGCAAGACAAAGCAAAAAAATAAACCATTAAAAGGAATGATACGTGTATATCTTAAGTTCAATTTTAATAAATTCAGAAAACTACATACTCTGTTATAACTGAACCAATGTTAAATTATGGAAACAGGCATGATTTATTTCACCGTGTAAACATTTCATTATATTTAATGTTAAAAAAAAGTCTGATTGAAAAAAATCTTACTTTCCATCTTAAAATATCTGAGAGAAAAGTCAAATCATGAAAATGCAAAATTCAGTAATGAAAAATCAAGAATAAAATGGCATCTTTCTAGTAATCTTCCAACACCATTGTTACTCCAACCACCAAGAAAACTTGTGCATGCAAAAACATGGAGAGGTTGCTTTAAACTAAAATACAGTAAGTGAAAATGAAGTGATATAGTTAGTAAGAAACAGATTTTAAACTATTAATTCCTAGGGGAATTACCAAATAAATGTAAGTTAATATCAGCTTTGTGTTAGATATTATCTTCTCCTGTGCAGATTCTTTTGAATACTCAGCAATTTTTCAGAGAGCAGCTGGACTTTGAATTTCTGTAAGTGTTATTAGCATGGAATTATTTGCTTTTTAAAATGTTCCTAATTCAAATACGTTTTTACTTTTTCCATACACTTTCAAACAACTGATTTATAATCCTGCTATTAACTATAAAATAGCATTTTATAAATGTTATATTCTTCAGTATTCAGCATAGACTCATTATGTAGCTCACTCATTCCATTTTTGCTGGCTAGTGGTTAGATAACGTATAAAGTCTGCCCTGTGTGGGAGTAATTTTTTTTTTAGTATTTAAACATTAAGAACCACTGGAACAAATTAATTTTGGCCTGAATATATATGTTTTTCAAAAACATCTGAAAAAACCTATCATATGGATGTAATAATGCACACGGATGTATATATATTTATTATGTATATGTATAATATCACTTTCTTGGATATTTACATACACACACAGGGGTTAAAGTATAATTTGGAGGGCCCGAAACCCTCCCAAATATCCAGGCCCCCTCCACCCACCCCAGCTACTGTCCCCCAAACACCTGCCCCACCACCTCAACCGCTGCTCCCCACATGCCCACCCCCCACCCTAGCTACCGCCCCGGCCCCAGTTTGCTGCTGGTCCCCTGAACCTTTCCCCAACCCCCCCCCCATCTTCCCACTGGTCTACAACCCTTCCCCAACCTCCTGCTGTGCTGCGCCATCTTCCCCTGCTGCTCCAGGCCAGCCTCCTCCCCTGCGCCCTTTTCCCCCCGGGCCAGCTCAGCTTTCCCCCAAAACATTCCCCGCCCCCAGTCCCCTTACCTGGCTGTCATGTGGAGCAGTCCTGACCCTCCCCCTCACCCCCCAAGCCTGCTCTGACTGAGCATGCTCAGTCACAACAGGCTCAGGGCAGGAGATTCAAAATCTTCCAGCCTGGGGGAATCTCTCTGCCCTGCCAGAACGGCATTCCAGGGCCTTCTATTTTTAGGGTCTCAGCTTTTGACTGGCCCCTAAAATAAGAAAATGAAGCTGTAATGCTGCTTTGTGGCGCCCACTATTTTTATATGGTGAGACCTCTAAAAATAGTGGGCCGTGGAACACCATTCCAGTGTGTTTTGGCTTCCTTTAACCCCTGTGCAAGTGCACTCACCCACCCAAATGAGCTGGGAATATCTAGCCATCTAAAATGGTCCAATTCTCACTAAGGGAAGCAAACTGTACTTGGAGTTGGTACATGAGATTATATCAAAAATAAAGTATTTGCTTTTTGTGTTTGAATATTTTATAATATTTTAGAATTCTTCTAAAATTATCTAAGCTAGGTTAAAGCACTTCTAATGCGCAATGTCCCTTCCAGATCAAAACCTGCAATTCACTCATTTAGGAAAGGGAAAGAGGTTTCAAAATGTGTAGTCAATGCAATGGACAGAGTGTGTCAAAGATGTCTGAAAATTATTTTGACTACTGATAGCTCGTTTTATACATAAAATCCAGCTGTGCGCGACTGCCAATAATGAAGTGAAAATTAAATGTATCCTATGAAATCAAGGCCAACTGAACAGTGTTTTAATTCCAGTATGTCCGAAGATGTGCTTCAAAAGGTGACAATTTTAACTGAACTGACTTGCAAAACTGAACAGCAGACCAAATGTTAGTAGAATACTAGATTTCAAATGGAAACGGATCCTACTCCAAATTTGGGATTTACTTTTCTGTACAAAGGCTGTTTGGTAGCATGTGCACTTTTTGTTAAGGAGAGTAACATGCAACTTGGATAACTGTTTGATTATAAGCCCAGTACTATAATATGTAAAACCAATTCATGAGAAGCATGCGCAGCATCAGTTGTAATATTTTAGTGAGTCTGAATAGCTTTATTTGTGTAAACATACACATTGTCAAAACATTGCAAAAATTTAATTTCCTGTAGATATTAACACATCATCTTTGAGAGATGTGATGTGTCTACTTCAGTGATCTCAACAGTGGAACACTGGTGCTCCTCAGACATAGCCCCGTCTTCTGTGACCCACCCCACCCCCACCACTGTGGGGGCTGAGTTGGGAGGGAAAAGGAACAATTTAATGCCCTGGTGACAGCAAAGCTTCCAGGCACCTAGCAGTGGACAATGATGCACATCTAGAAGCTTTGCTGTGACTGGGGCATTTTACATCTCCCTCTATAATTATCAGCTTTTTCACAAATGTTTTTAGCAGGTGTTCTTCATAAAGTAATTAATACCTTTAGGTGTTCCTTGGTCCACTAAAGGTTAAAAAGCATTTGTCTACTCCATGTCAACAACTACTAACCTAGTGGCCTGAGTCCTATTGGCACTGAAGTCACTCCCAACACTCCTGTTAACTTCAAATGGGAGCAGAAGTGGCTTCCTAATGACATCACAGCCTAAGACTCTAGTGGGTACCTGTCTCAACTGGTATTTTCGAAGAAATTATTCAGATTTCCCCAAAAATATCAAGTCTTAGCCTCCCTGGAGGTGTTAGTAAGCCAGCAAGCCAATATTCACTATGGAGCTCTCACTTCTCTTTTTGACAAGTAACGTCTAGAGAATTCAAGGGCTTTAAGCACAAACAAAAAGAAAGACCAAGAAAGCACTGAGAACACTCTCGCTCTCCCCATACAAAATACAGATGTTTATTGTTACTATTTTAAGGTTTAGAGAAAGTTTGTTGTTCTATGTATACACCAAGTAGAACCTCTGTAAGCTGTTTGCATGACCAAACAAGTCAAATGATTTTGACTCCACCATTTGCCAGTTTAACCCACTAATAAGCAGCTATAAATTCAGAGATAAATAATGAAGATTCCACAAATTGACAAGCACTAATGTAACTATTACACTGGAACTAGTCAGGGTGAATTAAGTGATTTACCTACATCTTCAACCAATACAGTCCTCTTCTATTTTTATTATGCTCTTGGAATTTGGCTGAAATCTTTCAAAAAAGAGGGAGTATTCTACAAAGAATATTTGTCACTGAGAATTTTTATAACTTCTTGATCTAAAATGTTAGAGCAGTTTTAGAACAAAAAGCAGATGCCAGAAGCTGAATAACAGGAAAAACTTAAAATTGGAGACACTTAACATTAAAAATCTTATGTGTTTAAAAGAGTTTTTGTCTGAAGTGTTTTGAAAAATTTAAAATAACCACTTACATGCCTTCAACTGTGTCAAATCTAAAAAACAAAAAATACAGAGGCTTAGCATGCTTAAATAAAACCACAAAAAACTAAAAAAAGCAGTAATTATAAAAAGCAAATTCATTATAGATTCCTAAAGCAAATTAAAATTTGTTTTTTCCCCAAAAGCAAGTTTTCCACAGTAAAATGAAAGGTTGTTAGTTAAAGCTGGTTACGTTTATTTCAAAATTCAGTTAGTAAATCACTACACCATGTAAATATTAATACAGATTTGATGTGCGGAGATATTTCAAAGACAGCTAACCTACAGGGGTGCATCTAAAGTATGCATGCTTTTAAAGGGATTTTAGGTATTTTAGTGACATTAACTTAACCACTTGCTCAAAATAAGCATTCTGAAAACTAAAGCCATCCATTTCTAGGCTTATTTGCCTTATTAAATTTGTCACCTAATGAAGGACATTACATTCAAAGTGAATGACTGATGTTCTATTAAAAAAGACTGTTCAGATGCTACAGAAACAGCATTAACTTCACTGGCCAGCAGAGGTCTCAAAGGAGGCTCTCCTCTGTTCAACAGCACTAAAAGGCATACAATGTAATTAAGTTGACATGGAGTATGGCATCTTAATTTGAGTTTCTGTTGTGTTAGTATCTCAATAATAATTATAAAATCAGAAGAAGAGAGCAGGGTTCAGCCTACTGGAACTGGTATTTTGACATTAAATCATTTGCAACAAAGTATGAAGCCATTCATACTATTAAGACTGCTGCCTAGAATTTCCTGTTTTGCCTAAAGGAAGCAGAGAACCTTGGGTTTGTGGCAAGATTAAAAATATACTAGGAATGCAATCAAAAGGAGTTAGAAGCAGTCTATGCTAGGAAGCAGTTAAAAGGATCTGCATGTTGTGTATTTTGTGACTCTGTGTGACAGTCATTTCTTATACATATCTGTATCCAGATAGAGTATCTTTGTCGTTCTATAAATATTTACTTTTTGATAATAAATGTGTTATTTTTCAGCTCACTGAAAACAACTTTCACGTCAAAAACAAACATAGGACTACTCAAATTATGAGTTTTAGATTTCAGTGAGTGCCAATTTTAGTATGTGCCACACAGTGCACATGTACAGTTACACTTACTGCATAGTGTGAAGAGACAAGTCATCCATATACCTGAAGGTTACCCTTTGACATAATATTTTTTAGAGATGGGATGAAGTTGAAAATGTGAAGGAATCAGACACTAAACCTAAAATACAAAAAGGCTACATGATCATGGAAAAAACATGCTTTGGATTTCTTTTAAGCTAATGTGTTTGTGGAAAGCTGATTACAGCAGCAGATGAGCAAAGGAGGAATTCTAGGGCACTACTACAAGACAAGAATCATTTTGGTTTGGTTCATTTGGACAAGAGAATATATCTTGTAATGCATATTACTAATTCTGTTTACATAGTCAATCACCAAGTTATGTTACAAGAAATTAACTGATGTTTACTCAAGGAACAGAGCTGCAAAAGCCAACTGAATGTTTGCACTGCCACCAGGAACAGACCCATTTTAATTAGTACAAGAAAATACAGACTTTGTATACTTTCTCAAAAGGAACAGTGTAGCCCCAATAAACTATGACATTGATAACAGAGTCAGAAGTAAGTGTTTAATATACAATATAATTTTGGTCAGCTAGTATAATGCAAGAGAAACTGGTCAAAGTGGTGGTAACCCCACTCTCTCTTGGCACACATTTAAATGTCTTAGGACAAATGTGTCTACCTAAAACACAGCCTGAATTAGAGGCTAATAGCATTCCCACCTACCAGCTAATTGATTTTCTTGGACTCAGTCACAACAACTTGTCTTAGGCTTTGCCTACACTAAAACCGAGGCCTGCAAAACTTTTCTTGTTCAGGAGTATGGATAGAAAAACCACGCACGCAACGCAAGTTTTGCCAGCATGGGATAGGAGCAGGATTAAAAATAGTCCCACACAGGGCTCAAGTTCCTTTGTCTTTTTCTCCAGGCTGATCCTCTCTGACCTCAAAGAACTCCATTAGCCTACTCTAACTTCCTAAAATGGACAAGCTTCATATCAAGGACTTCAACTTAGTAAGGTAGAAATCTTTGTGGTCTTGGAAGGAAGAGTAGATAGTAAATGGGAGTAAGTTCCAGGGGTGTAGACATGTTGGTCTTTATACAGAAAAGTAATGAGTGTCCTGTGATACTTTAAAGACTAACAAATTTCTTTGGGCACAAGCTTCATGGGCTGCAATTCAAGTCATCAGATGCATGGGTAAGTGCACCCTAATAAGTTCACAAAAACACAATGTTTTCTCCTATACAGCCACAAAAATTCTAGAGTAAGCCTCTCTGAAATTTCTTCACCTGGAGCCAGAATAACAATCTCTAGCTGCCATAGGTATCTGACGCTTGGCAGAAACAAGTCTCACCTATCTAGCAAATGGGGAAGAGCTCAGAAGAAAATCAATGTGATAGCAAGGAGAGACTATGGAAAAGGACATAGAAGTTAAAGAAATTGGTTCCCACCAGCATGGAAAGAAATTGTGAGATTGCCTCCATACTTGTTTCCAAATAACTGAAAGACTTATTGCTCCAAACTTTGCAATTCTTAGAGGCATAAACTTACTTCTGGGTACATAAACAAAAACAATTGTTACACATATTCCCCAAAGCAGAACTTAGCTTGTTCCTAGAGGAAAATCTTCTAACCACAAAGGGGTGACTGAGAAAGGAAGCTACATCTTTTTTCAAGCCAGTAATAGAGAACTTGACTTCTAACAAGTCAGTGGGTATGGAGAACAAATGATCACAGTGCTCTCTAACAGCCATTAACATTTTTAAAGACTTACCAGGTCCCACCTTGAGTCTTCTTTTCTCAAGGTTAAATGTGCTCAGTTTTTTAATCTTTGCTCACAGATCCTATTTTCTAAACCTAATTCCACCACCCCCACCCCTCCAATCTGACCACCTCTTTTCTTTAAAATGTGCCACCAAGAACAGGACACAGTGCTCCAGCTGAAGCCTCACCTGTGTCAAGTAGAGTAGGGCAATTTCTTCTGTTGTCTTACATATAAAATTCTTCTTAATACAGTATAGAATATTAGACTTCACAACTGTACCACATTGACTCATTCCATTATAATCCCCAGATCTTTTTCAGCAATATGATCACCTAGCCAGTTGTTTTCCATTTTGTAGCTGTGCATTTGATTCTTCTTTCCTAAGAGAAGTACTTTCACTTATTATTGAATTTTATATTGTTAAATTCAGCCCAGTTCTCCAATTTCTTGAGGTCATTTTGAACAGTAATCCTGTCCTTTGAAATGCTTGCAACCCACCTCAGCATCATCTACAAATTTTACAGGCATACTCTCCACTCCATTATTCAGGTCACTAACAAAGCTACTGACTACCACACCAGACCCAGGACCGACTTTTGTAGGACCCCAAAAGGTATGCCCTTCCACACTGATAATGCTCTGAGTATGATCTTTCAACCAGTCATGTACCCACTATACAGTATTTTCATATAGACCACTTTTCCCTACTTTGCCTTTAAGACTCATGTGGGACTGTGGCAAAAGCCTTATACACATCTACTGTTTCTCTTCATCCATCAGGCTCATAGCCCTGCCCAAGAAGGCAATTAGATTGGTTTCGTATGATTTTTCCTTGACAAATTCAGGCTGGCTATTCCTTATGATCCTATTATTTTCTAAGTGCTTAAAAACTGATTGTTTAATAATTTGTTCTTAAAGTCTTGATGGGTTTGATGACCATAACTAAGTTTGTGTGGGTCTCTCTTTTCACTAAGAGTAATATCTGCATTCATTCCAAGAAGATCTTTGGATACAATGGGAGATGCTTGAGCATAAGTTTTCAGGACCCCCTACTAAGGCTTTACTAGATAACTCCTGGGAGGAGAGACTAAGGCATCTTTGCAAAATTTAGTTTGATCTCCTCAAGCCAGATGGTAGAGTCAAAGACTAGAGATCTGTCACATCACTGACATCTTAGATCAGGGGCCAGCAACTTGTGGCTCTGGAGCCACATGTGGCTCTTTGACTATCCCCTTAAGGCTTTCAAGCCCCCCCAAAACCACATCAGGCTCCAACACCTCTTACCACCAGGGGATGCTGTGGACAGCCTGGTCCTAGTTCCAGTATCCCGCTCTACCAGAGGACCCTGCAGCAGGCACCCTGACTCAGCTCCCTCCACGCCCCACGCATAGGCTACACCCACTGCAGCTCTCAATGCTCTTGGTTATTGAGGGAATTTTTAAAAATGGCTCATCTTTTGGATTGTCAACCTCTGTCTCAGGCTATGAAAGTGTTTTCTTCACTGGTGAGTTCCTCCCTTTCATTCAAGCTGGAAAGACTACTTTTGCCTATCACAGCACAAGAAAAGTGGCTCAAGCGTTGACTCATTCCACACCTGTTTTCAGGCAGAGCCTTTTAACTTCACAGATGAGCTATTACCCCACCTTTAGGAAATCTTAAAGACTACCTGCATCTGTCACAGCCCCAGAAATCACAACTGCCTCAGAGTAGCAGTTTCTCAGTGAGAGTAAAAATAAACTCAGATTCCTGAGGGAAAGCACAAACGAGATGTGTTTTTTCCCCTCCCTTTCTATGAAAGAACACACATGGCAGCCAGACGTGGCCATAGAGATCATTTTATGTGTTTCTCTAAATTGGTCAGGAATCAAAACTGGAGCAGCACAGTGAGGAAACTCTAGAGTGGGAAAAATCTCGGTGACAGGTTGTCCTGCCTGTTATAATTAGCAAGAAACCCAGTGTGTGCACTATAATAAAGAAGTTATGTTTTAAAATCCAAGTAGCCCAAGAAACAGTTTTTATCAGCATTAAACAGCTGTTACATTAATTACATTCTTTTCAAATCAATTCCTTGAAATTTATGGCTACTGTTCTCACGTACAAACCTATACATCTTGTAGTCTTATTGTTTACTCTGGATATACTTTTAAAACTGTCCCAAAATAAAAGAAAATGTTCCATTAAAATTGCTTTTGAAGTGTACAGTTTCATAAAAAACTGTAAAACAATTTGACTCCATTCTCTTTTCCTTTACTAAAGAATTATTGGATGCAAATATGGATCCTCAAAGATTCCTGTCAGTGTTTTAATTTATAGTGTGACAGTACTTATAGAACAGATGCTGTGGCTTAAGTGTCATGGATGAGGCAACTGTTTGGTCTGAACAGTGACAGCACCTTTTTAATTAGTATACAAATCTTTACCATTTATATTTTTAAAAAAAGACAAGGCAGGAATTTAAAACAGGAGCAAGCCATTTGAACCAGAGTAGTGGTGTTTGCGTACCCATGAAATACTGGCAAAATGTGAGTAAGCAAATCCAGTTCTCTCTATTTCAGAAGGAGACAGGAATCTGAGGGAAACTAAAAATTAATTAGGAAGGAACTGGGGTGGTAAAAAGATTACGGGCCTTCTAAACTCTGGGCTCAACCAGAAGGCTCTGCAAAATCTGCAAGAAAATCTTTTTGGTTGTCTGCCAGAAAGAAGGACTGACCCAGATAACCATAGCTTCATGACAGATTATTTTGTCCCTTGAATTCAACTGACGACTCAAGCTGCCAACTATCACATACATTTATTATTTCTTTACCTCAGCTACACAGTAATGAAGTCCTCTGATCCTCAATAGGGTCTTAAACTAGAAAGATCTGCTACCAAGGAAAGCGTTTAGAAGAGCATCTTTGATTTTATTAAATACATCCAGCCCCAGAGGCCAAACCAGGTAGGACAAAAAAAGTGTGTTTGCGGTTCTGACGGCAGGAGGTAAAATAAATAATGAGCTATGCTTCTGAAAGAGAAGACCACATCAGTAGTAACTGGAACCAAAAGCATAAGCAACACCTATTATGAAGGCAAAGGTCATCATGATAAATATTAAGTCAAGGGTATCAAACTCGTTCAATGTGGGGGGCCACAATGGAAGGTAAGACACCTGTTATGGGCCCAACCCTTTCTCCCTCCATGTTCAGAGCAGCGTTGGCTCCCCTTTCCCCTCCCCAACCCCGCAGGCTCTCTGACACCTTCCCTTTCCACACGTTTGCTCCCAGACACCCCCATGCTTCCTTTTCCCCAACTCCTGGTGGAAGCACAAAAATCAGTCTCAGTCACAGGCAGCCAAGGCAGGGCTCCTGCCTCTGCCTCTGCCCCTGCCCCTCCCGGCCCACTCATAAGTCCTTCAAAATGCTGTCTTTTGGTTGGCTCAGTCCTGGCTGACCTTTGATTGGCTTGTTCCCAAATGAGCCCCAGCCATTTTTTCCTTTTTTATTTGTGATTTGTGCAATATGCTGTCAATCAAATTTGCATGCTGACTGACAGACAGTGAACAATTGCGATGGAGGACAGTGTGGTAGCTCTCTGGAGCCAGCTTAGCCTGCTATGACTGAGACTCTGATTGGCTGGCAGACCACAGCAGAGCTGAGCCAGGATTGGCTGGAGTGCTTCCTTTGTTCCCCCTGTGCTGTGACTTGGATCACATGAGTGAGTCAGAAGCATGCCTCACCCTGCTGTGCCTAGAACCTGTCTTTGGATTTGCAGCTTGAGACAGCTTACAGGCACAGCCCAGATGGCAGCTCTGTGGGCCAGATCAGCACCCTTGGCAGGCCGAATCTGGCCTGCAGGCCATAAGTTTGACACTCCTGTGTTAAGTGTTGCAAACGTAACACTATTTTGGAACCTCAGAATGCTATATGTAGAACGTGTAGCAAGCAGCATACAAAAAAATTTCCAATATTAAGAACAAAGAATGCAATTGTATATTACATTTTAAGTATCTAGTGTTCAGACTACGTAACATATGGAGGGAGTTTGAGTTTTGAGGCATAAACAAGTGGAAATCTGCTGCTGCTGGACCAAAACTGACATATGGATATAGATGTGAGACCAAATGTAGAATTTTTCAAGCCAAATCACAAAATTTTTCTCCCCCTTATTTAATCCTTATTGTAAAGGTAAATGGCATTAACCCCAAACTTACATAACAAAGTAACACAGTACATATGGTCAGTTTGTTTTTGTTGCAACTTCACGTATCTTCAAGAGTCCAAGTTTACAAGACATCCATCACGTCATGGGCTTTCTACACCCCATGGAGAAGGCAAAATTTATCAGTCCAGGATACTACTACCTCTTCAAAGAGAAAGTGCGTTGAGTTTTTATACTTAACTGTAGTCTCTTCTTCACTCACCCCCACATCCCAATACAAAGATCAAATCAAACTTTTACATTTCTCCCCTCCTCTGCCATTCTTAGCAGAATCACTCTACCCTACGAAGTATTTTCTCATGGAAATTACCAAAGAACTGAGGGATGAATAGACGGGTATTGGATTCTTGGCCTCTCAATCATGGAATGCTATTATCAGTGATGCAGAAGAATTCTAAAATGATGCAAGAAGTCCTGCAGCACTTAAAGACAAACAAATTTATTTATCGCATGAGCTTTCGTGGGAGAAAAATCCCACTTTGTCAGATGCTTCGAAGACGAAGTGGGACTTTCTCCCACGAAAGCTCATCCAATAAATAAATTTATTAGTCTTTAAGTGCCACAGGACTCCTTGCTTCTTTTGCTGGACTAGACTAACATGTCTGCCCCTCTGGAATTTAAAAAGATGGTGTCCTTCTTTTGACTTATCTTCACTTCAAAAAGTTAGTGTGTTTGAACTTGGTTGTGAAAAGCTGATTTAGTGACATGAATCTATCTATTACTCGGCAGTCAGTGTAGCACTGGACACATTTTAGCACTGAGCCAGACAGCTCATTCCTTTACAGACACACTCCAAAAGTAAAAGTTTTAGTGTGGACAAATCCTTAGCATGAAATAGCCATACAAATCAGGCTGCAATACCCCTTGCTCAGAAATACCGAAGCCACTGGGAAACTGTTCAGAATCCCTACACACTTACTGATATTATACCGGAAAGCGAGTCTCAACAAGAAAATAAGTATACTATTCATGACTAACTTGCCTCGAGAATATGTTTTTAAAAACAAAAACCTGAAATAAGTTAACACTAGCTCCCTCAGACACATTACTTCTTCACTATTACATAAACAAAATTTTAAGATGTGTACTGATATCTAATAATTCTTGAAAATAACCAACTTTTAATTATAGAACAAAATGGAAAGAATAAAGAGAATTGTGTTTTATTCATGCATAATTTAAAATGAACTAGAATGGCTTACAAAGTGCTGCCCTGAAAAAGATAGCCAAGGTTTCCAGTGCTTTGTTCCTGGACCAGTTGGGGTTGAAATATTGCACTAGCAGCCTCTCTCACAAGTAGTACGGAGATAGTAAGATGGCTGCATGTTAGTAACAAGCTGTGTACCATGAGCAGGGGCTTTCGAAATAAGTGAGCAGAATCCACTGAAGATGGGGAAGAGAATATGTAATTTTCCCCTCAAGTTACTAGAACACAAATCCACTCTTCCCCAAAAAGCAAGTGTTGAGTACCAATGGCAAAAGAAATCACAAACGCCAAAAGCAATTTTTGCCCAGTAACAGAAGCCTTGATGTTTAAAACCTCTCAAGTGAGGCATATGCTTTAAAGATTCACAATAAACATACAGATTCTCATTTGTGTACACAGTAGTTGGCTTTAGCAATCTCATGTTGACCAAATAATTTTAGTGCTTTTTGTATTTAGATGAGGCCTGTATAACTAAAGGTAACTAAATGAATGTAAGTAGAAGAATATAGAATAGGGATATCAAATGTTGATACAAACTCAACAAGCACTTACTTAGTTAGCTGCCCTTTGTTTTTGTTGTTGTCAACTCCATTGTATGTAACAGCTGCCAGTTTTCTGCTCCTGTAGTTCTCATAGTGTACGTTGTTAGTGACATCCTTCAGGTCCTGCATATGAGTTCTGTCAATACAAGCACATTCTTTATAAATATCTAACAAACAAAAACTGAAATCAGATTAGATCATCTTCATATTGCAGATTTAATAATCAAATTTAGCTCACCCTATTGGAACAAACCATTTTTGAGAACTAATGCTTTTCTGATACTTAGGGTATGGAACACTGCTTCTTGAGTAGTCTAATGTAGTTTTGGGAAAACACAGGAGATGAAGGATTAGATTAACATGGAAGTTTGAGGACACTTCTGGCAAAAATTTGGATTGGGTCCATAGTAATACTTTGTCTCTGGTGAATAATATAAATGAAGGAAAGTGGTCCAGCACTAAAGCCCCCAATTCACTGGCACTTGGGGACAGACGTTATAGCTACCAAGAAGGCTCTCTTCATTAATATAACTAACATGTAACTAGTTGCTCAAACGGATGCTTCATAAGGCAATTAAAGCCTACGCTCAGGTCCCAGAAGTGTAGGCTCTCTGATTTGTGGGCAGAGTCAACAAACCTGTGGGGAATCTTGCTATGGCTTGGTGAGCAATGAATGGAAAAACCCCTATGCGTAAGTGCACCCTAATGGAATTCACAGAAACATGATGTTTTCTGTTCCAACAGGTAGTCTAAACTCTGAAACAGAATGTATAGGTGAAATCTGACTGTTACATAAACAAATACTGCTTCTATTTCTGCAAATAAGGATTTCTTGTAGATTTTTTCCTATTGTTTAATAAAATGTGTTGCATCTCTGGTGAACAGGATACCTCTATTACTGAGAGCCATTGAGCAGACATGCTTCAAGTCCCAGAATCTGCACACTGGAGTGAAGTTTTTGACTGTCATCCTTAGTGTGGAGTGATCAGAAGGTGCCACAAATGAAGGCAGAGGAGTATATTAAAATAGGCAGAGGAGTATATTAAAATAGGGCTACCAAACTGGTCCCGGTCACGTTGGTGCAACCACTATGATCCTGGCCTGATCTAAAATTGCCCACGATAACCAGGCAGAGATTCCTAATCAAAGGCCTACTTTGGAAAATACCTATCCTGGAATTAGAAAACTAAATGACTAGACAACATGAGTAAAAACAGGGCTTATATTGTCTGTTGGTTTATTAATTTTCTAAGAAAAATAACCACATGTAGAGTGGGCAGGCAATACATCAATATTACCATTTGCTCGGTATCTGTTTAAACAAAATTGGGCCCAACTGTAGGCCTACATATGGTACATACAATAAAAATAAAGAATTAGGAGAACTTCCTACTCCAGCCTTCCCCATTATAGGATCTTTTATTAAATATTGCTAACACTTTGCAGAGCCTATTTTTTGAGTCAATCATTTCACATATCTTGCAATACTTTGTAGGTACTCATTTTATAAACTGTTTGGTTAAATTTCAAGTCTAAAATTTTCCTTTGCTCAACCTCATACCAATTAAACTTTGCTCTTCTGAGAAAGCATGGTTGACTTTGTATTGCACATGGTTTTATGGGGTTAGAAGGAATTTGGAAACAGCCAAGTATGTCAGGAGGAAGGAAGATGGTTTTTTCTTCTTTAATTGTTCCTTGTGATTTTGCATGATAAGGTTTTACTTTCCGACATAGAACTAATAGGTTGAAAAGCAACATGACTATTCTATGTGTGGTCTCCGCATTCAGACTGTATAGAAGAAGTGTTAAGTAATTCTCAAACACCTGCTCAAGCCGAACTAATTTCCTGCAAGTCTGTCTGCCCTCACACACATGAACAATTTAGTAGAAAACTGCTATAGGAATAGCATAGTTTGAATCATAGGTTACAACACCCAGGCCTTGTACTTCAATTAGAAAAAGCAATAGAAACAAAGCTGCTTTTAATTCAAATTCTTTACTGCCATTCTTTCCCCACAGGCTTGTTACAGTTTACTAAACTTTTAAAAAGCTGAAATGTACTATGTACTAAGACAGCTTTTATTTTGTCCCTCTGCATTACTAATTTCATTTCTTGCATATTTCACTTCCACTGATATTAGGACAGAAACAAGATGATTGAGCCAGTGAATTATAATCTACGCTAAATAATGTAGGGAGCACTAGAAGCTCAATTCTGACCTATTCAAACAATTTTATAAATATTTATTGGAGAAAGACAGAGTTTTCATTGGCAATTAGACGAAAACATATATTCCCATAGCTACAACAGAGAGTTATATTTCATTGCTCAAGACATGATGAACAAGTCTGACACATTATGGAGCCTATTCCTGTATGATGAAGCAAGGGGTCTTCCAGTTATAAAGTATAGTCTGCACTTCCACTTAAAGCAGAAGGCAGGTCAATATTCAACATTTACAAAAAAAGTGAAAGACAGCTTTAAAAGTTCCCTTACCTTATATTCAACTGAAATCCTTTTCCATAAACCACTTACCTTATTAACATGTTCCTTAGAATTGTGAAGTCACAGTGTTCACCATTTTCAACTGTTGAGGGAAGGGTGAGAGAGTGGAGAAGAGAATGAGAAGGTAAATCCAAGCTGCGTTAGAACAGAACCATAGGGTTGGAAGGGACCTCATGAGATCATCAAGTCCAACCCCCTGTGGCTTGAACCCAGGACCTTCTGCATATTAAGCAGAGGTGCTAGCCACTACACTATTTGCAGGGCTCCTGTCCAATGAGTCACTGTAACCAAAACTTGTGCTATATATAAGGTAGAAGGAGATATTCAGATTGAACATGCTGGAGCATTAAATGTTTTCCTATGAATGCAGCTCCCGTTTCCCTACACGTTCCTCTATATTCTTTTCTAGAGTTTTATATTTTTCCTTCCAGACTATGCCAAAAAGCTTTACAGACAACATACACAAAACACCTATCACTCAACCTACCACTGAAATGCAGTAGCTGTTGCACACTACTTAACATTTCACAAGTTCAGTGCAAAAAAGTGAAGATCAATTCTCAGAATGAAACAATGAATTTATAAAGCTACCAACCTCAAAACAATTGTATTATTTTTTAATTTATATTGTTACAAACCACACCTATGTTTACTATAATTGAAATATTAGAGAAAGTTCCAAAATTCCCTGTGTACTTCGTGAAAGTAACTAATGTGCTATTTACTGTACAGTTTCCTCTACATGAAGAATTTTCTCCATTTGTGTAAGTCTCAGCATAACAGAGAAAAATATTCAAGATACGTCATAAGAAAATATGATTGTAAAATAAACTGGGTAGGGGAACTCAGGGACAAATGAACTATTTTTAAAGACATTTAAAAACCTGATTAGATTTCAAGCTGACTATCTCCATACAGGTAAAAAGCAGTAATTCCAAGTGTGTTAAATCATGATTCTGGAACAGACATCCATATTTTATTTTTATATGTATGTTTGTCAAGAGCCACTGAACCATGTACTACCTGAGACAAATAATTTGTAGAATATCTTACAGTTTTTGGAGCCAAAATTGCTATGTTACCCCATAAAAACCCCAAATCAATTTTACAGGTGAAGTGACAAATTTCTGCCAATTCAACAGTTAGCATAACTATTAATTTTTCAAAATTAAAATGTGTGAACTTCATAGTACTGGAAGTAGACACAAATAAACCCAACAGTTTTACGTACTACCTTTAAAATATTTACATGTGAAGTAAAGGAATTTTTAAAAAATCCAGAAATTTTAAGATTACATGCTGATTTTATCAGAAAGCAAGAGTAAGACAATCAGCACCTGGCTGACTAAACTCATTCTTCCTAGTCTCAGCATCCTGATTTCCCACCTTCTTCTACAAATACGGATTCAACACACCAAACAAGGTGTCATCATACCTGGGACTTCTCCTGAGAACAAAGTGTATCAGGACTAGAAATCCTGGTTTTATAATGTTGTATGTATTATGTATATTTACTTCAGAAACACCAAACATTTTAATTACACCTAATTAATCAAAAATTCTTAAATAAAAAAATGAGCTATGTAATCTAACAAAAAATTCTACAGTAAAAATATTGCAGTATATTAATAAAATGATATTTGCATACACATTTTAACTGCCCCTTCAAAAATTTACCAGCTTATTGAAAAACCCTACATATAAATGCTTGATTTCCAAAGAAAAATCAAAGTGCACAAATATCCACTGAATTTCTTGCTAAAATTGCATGTTAATTGCTAAATTGCAAAACAAGGCTTGAAAATCATGAGCCTGTTAACTCTTTGGAATATTTATACAGAGGAACTATTTCACAAGATGTAGGCCATTCCTTCACTTAAGTGCATGCAACTAATAAATTACTACACAAACACTGCATGTAGTTCTCTCCTTGGGAACCTGAAGCATAACCTTACTTACCTGGTGAGTTTGTGTTTACAGATGGGATAATAATGTAAACCATGGCAGAATTCTAACAGGCCTGGAATTCCAAGAGAGCTAAATAATGATCTGAGTGATAACTGTTATCAACCCCCTACCCCCTCAAAAAATCTCATTTGGATCTACATACTGAATGGATTCAGGTTAATGCTACACTCGCACTATGATCAGATGAAACAAATGAACCAGAAATTAAAGACCAGAAAATAAACACGACTTTACTGAGATCAGTTGACTGCAAAAGAATATTCTGCCAAATTGCACTCCAATAATGATCTTTATAAGACATCAGATTCCTCATTCTACCTTTATTTAACGTGTATTTAAATATTCAGTGGCTGAGCAAATTGAGACAATGCACTCAATTGGATCTATCTACTTAAGTATCTTCCAGATGGAAAGAAAAGTAGTAAGACTAGTACAGGGAAGGGGACATGTAAGCTAGAGCCCTTGGCATGGGAGAGGGGAGACAAAGCCTTCGTCATATTGGAAAGTCGGATAGGGATCAGAGAGTCTCTTGTTTCAGGTGGGGACAAACAGGGAGCTTGTGGAAGGGAATGGAAGAAGCCCCTGGTGTGTGCTACAAGTTCAGCCTACAGAAGCGACAGGGATTATGACCCTCTAATACAATTTCATGCATCTCTTCTAATCCACAGTTATTTTACTCTGAACAATTTTAATTGTTGTTTTGATGTTCCATTTACAGCAAATGTGAAATCATATCCCAGTAAAATGTTAATTCTTTGATCATTCTATCAATAGGTGGTGTATTTTCATGAGGTAGATCAGAAGTTTCAACACTATGAATTCTCACCTCAAGGAGACAAGTATCAAATGAGAATTGTAAAACTTCTTTTACAGTAAGAATGGCAGCACCATTTAATATCTCAAATTTTTAAACTGAGAAACTTAAAATCCTCCTTATGGTCTACTGCAGCGGCTTTTTACTCTGCGCCAAAACCCATTTCCTGTCACCCAGACACTTCAAAGAATTATAGCACTTCCTTAATGTATAAGCCCACACAGTGCTGTTTTGTTTAGTATTACATCAACCTGGTTCGCAGTCAAGCTGCTTTTACAAAAATAAATTCTGCTCACCAAGTTTATGGATGAGACAATTATTGTGGTAAACACAAATAAACCAATGGTGGTCAATCCATTGTACACTGCAGTTGGGTGCAAAAGATACAACAAACCATCCCTTAGCAAATGCAGCTGTTTTAGCCTCTGTGTATTTAAGTTTCATATACCACATTTATCATTCATGCAAAAGAGTCTGAATAAATTACATTGATAATGAATGTTATGTAGCAAGGAAATATTAAATATTAAGAACAGTAGTGATCTCATAAAAACCCACTTATCCTAAAATTTAAAAACTAAAGCAGTAAATTATACAAATTTCTCACTTACAAAAGGCAAAAAAAGCAAATATCAAACTTCAATTAGTCTTTACACATACAGAATGGCACTTGGATTGTTAAAAGAAAATGCATCTTTGAATTCAATATAAGATGAAAACTTCCAGCTTGCCCAATTCTGAGGTCAACAGCTTTAGGGAAAAAATTACTATAGTCTAGTGAAAATTTAAGGATCTGCCAGGAATTTTAAATTGTTTTTATTCTAACCCAGATGAGCAAACAAACATTCCTAATGTGAATACCCCAGGAAACAAAAGACTAGGAAACAGTGTGTGTAATAAACCATATGGACATTTCTGACAGACTGAAGTTGAAATATTATGAGAACTAGTAAACAACTGAACATTAAGCATAATCTTGTTTATGTGAATAAGTATGATCTGAAATTAAAGAAGGAGACCGTAGTTTAATTACAATTCATCACTGGAAGATACCTTCGGGGGTCTTAAACAGTGATTCACAAGCAAAACTATAAGTACATCTTTCATAAAACCTTTTAACTTTGATAAGACTGCATTTGTTCTGAGGCTGGAAAAGGAGACTTTACAAAAATTATAGCACTGATGAAAAATCTGCAGGATTTCATTAAGTTTGCAGGTGCAAAGACTTCAAAATTAAGAGTTAAAATGTTTGAAGCAAAGACTGCAGATTAATTTATAAACCAAGTATGCCCTTATATTACAATTAGCATGAAAGCTACAGATACTGAAAAAAAAAGTTTACCTTCTGCAACACCCCAAGGATATTGCCTTCCTCTGACTCTCTTGCCATTGACTTCAATGATTGTATTACTACCTACCACAGCAAGAGGCAAACGGTCCTAAAAGATAAAGAGGTACAACTTCTCAATACATTTTTCTGCTTAAAGATTTTAAAATAAAGGGTTAAGTATACACTTGATAAAAACAAATTGGGACTTTATTATACTATAACACAGCTTGTCAAAAGTTCAGGGAAGATTGTACTGTTACTGATACCTAGCAGTTAGTGATTTATCCAACTTTGCAATTTCCCTGTATTCTGATCATGGCTATTTTTTAATAAGACTTAAACCTCGAGTGATTTTATAGATCATATAGCAGGCAAACCACATACTGATCAACAGTGGTTGTCAGCCCAGCCTGAGTACAGGATTTTGATCATTGGTTATGTCTCAACCTTACAATAACTACACACATCACTGCTAACACTATAATGCTTGCTTTGACGGAATCTTGTATTCAGAACTTTTGAGTTGGTAGCCATCAAAAAATAGCTTCTTCAGCTGAAGCAGAACTCAAACTTACATACAAGAAACTCAACAGTCAAGTGCACCTATCAATTAGTTGAAAGGAACATCATAAAAATTTTACTTTTGACCCATCTCTCCCCTACTTCTAGTCTGCATTTCACCTTAAAAGTTACCAAGGCTCATCACCAGATCAATTCCCATATCTGTTTGTGTTTCTTCTGGGAGAATCCCAGGTCCTTCCCATTCTAATTCTGTTTGATACAAAATGAAAATAAAAATATTACATCTTTTCTAGGGAGAAAACCCTTGTTAAACCATTGGGAAGAAATGAATACAGCTGAGAAAAGGGACTGATGAAATGCAATACGAGAGAAAGGACAAAGGTTTTCAATTGTTTAAAAGTTTGAGCTTTCCTTTGATGGCCCTTTTAGGTTTTCTACAGCTTTTCCTCTCAATTACAGTTGTAGCATACCAAACACTAGAGGGCACTGTAATAAGTATACTGTTGCACATCTTTAAGCTTTTTAAAACCAACCAACCAAACAATTATCCTACAGCATTTGGTCCAAAACACACGTGTATTACTGAAGGGTCTTAGCATAGGATATAGCTACTATATTCAACAGGAATTGCCTTTAAATAGTTATCTGTACCATGGCAGAACACAGGAACCCCAAACAAGGTTCAGGGACTTCTTATACAAAGTACTGTACAGACAAGATTGGAACTCTGTATTCTGAGTTCAAAGATAAACCTCAAGCAAGTGGATGAAACACACAGTGTGGAGGGACTGGAAGGATAAGGTGGTAATAAACCATCATGTAAGAGTCAGGGCTGGTTTACTTGGTGACAGTGACTGAAGGGGCATGTGCAAACAATGTTATATTTTTACATTCACACAGCACTGCATCAACCAGACATCCTCCCATTCATGCAGCCATACTCCTTCTGAGAATGTGGATTAACTGGTTTGACAGGAAAGTAATCTACATAGGCCCACTCAATCAACACTGTTACATCGATGCCTGCTGAGCAGCCGTGAAGACATACCCTAAGTTAACTGTATACTGACTAGTGTTTTCATTCTGACATTTACTTTTAGATTATTCAAAAGCCCATAAAAATAGTCACCAAAAAAAGGGAAATAAGAGGTCATTCATTATAGCAACAAACAGTATTATGACTCCCGTACATAAGCTTGATATATAACTTAGAGAAAGCCATTATACACAGCATAAATAGTTTTGAACTGGGGGGGGGGGGGGGAGATTTCTTGTCAGTTTGTTGCTGTGTGCTTGCTTGCCCACCTGCTATTTGCAAGCGCCACTGAGGTTTATAGTGTGATCTATTTGGGAGAATCAGAGCTCAGTCAGACAAATATCTGTCAGGGATGGTCTAGATCAGCAGGTTCCCAACCTTTTTCTTCATGTGGACCACTGCATCATCATAGAAAGCTTCTGTAGACTACCACATTTTAAACACTTCTAAAATACCCTACACATTTGACTCCTGTCAGCCATACATCGAGGGGTATTAAAAATGCAGCTATTTCTAATAATTTATTATGCTCCTTCAAAAAAAATATTGCACATATCACAGTACATTTACCAGCAATACTTATCTTCTTCCCTGTCAGGGGTGGTCTAGATCAGCGGTTCCCAACCTGCGGTTCGCAGACCCCTGGGGTCCACATAGCTACTGTAGGGGGTCTGTAGACAGGCTAGGCACTGGGGCCACATGATGTGGTGGGGGTGCCGCTCTGCCACAGGCTGGGAGTTTTTAAAAACTCCTGCGCTGCCCTGAACACGTTCAGCTCATGCTCAGGGAGGAAGCAAGCCTGTGGCATGGCCATTCCCAGCTCTGGCAGCCAAGTAAGGAGGCCCTGGCTGTGGAGGTCAGACTTGGGGACAGGCAGCCACCAGGGAAAGGGTGCAGGGAGGAGGGTCTACCCAGGGCAGTGGGAGAAGACAGTCGCAGGGCAGGGGAGTTAGGGAGAGGGTTGGGGTGACTCAGGGTTGGACCCCCACCATGGATGCTGCTGCTCCGCAGTGGGGGCAGGATTCCACTGGTGCCCCTCCCCCAGTGCGCACCATGCTCCCTACCACCACCTGGATCACAGCTGTGGCCAAGTGGTGGTGGTGGTGGGGATTTCTGGACACTGAGAAGGCATCCTGGCCCTTGAAAAGTTGGGAACCCCTAGTCTAAATTATACTTAGTCGTACCATGGGCTTATGACCTGGAGACATTTATTAAAGAATTGCCTTATCAGGTTGAAGACTGCAGATCTCAAGACATTTAGATAGACTTATATGCTGGTGGCTGTAGTGCATGTAGGTGCCAATATGGAAATTTAGACTGCCAGATAAGATGCCCTTGTTTAAATCTAGGAACTCAATGCTAGCACTCTCTGAAATGCTAGCATTTCCACATGCAGGGCCATTAAGACAGGTTGAAGTGCAGGGTCACAATGTACAGATGAGACAATGGTGTTTGGAGGAGGCATTTAGGTTAATTAGGAACTGGAGATCCTTTGTGGAAAGGAGAGGCCTATGCAGGAAAGGTGGGCTACACCTAAACTACAAGAAAAATCAAACTGCAGTCATGCAATATTAAAAATTTCACTGAAGTTTTTAAACTAAGGCAAAGAGCAGCACATGGTTCAAAGAGGCACATCCCTTACAGGAGGATTTACTAAAGAGGATGCACTCTATATTAGTAAAGAGCAGAGGATACCACTTGGTATGGTACCAGCAGGAACTAAGAAAAACAAGCAAAACAAACAAGTCCCATTACATCATATCTCATGAATGCAGACAACTAAGTACGGACATTTTGTAACTGTTTGCATTTAAATGGCTGAAGTCTAAATACTAAGAGGGATGAACTTGATGTCTGGTATTAAACACGACTATTGATACAATGGGCATCACAGCTGTGGTGCAGCAATGATAATCAATGGGACATGGTAGTAACACACCACAGAATACAAGGAATTGCAGAACAGATTGCACTGGTTAGGGAGTGACACTACATGTAAAAGTAGGCAGAGTCAAACAGAGCAAATACCTTAAATGAATTAAATATCATCATGGACTTTCTATGGATAGAAAACCAAGAGCACAGTAATAAAAATACACAACCAATCATTTGACTAGGATGGTGATGTGAAATGCTCTGGAAAATTAGAGAAGCTACAAAAGAAGAAAAACTAATAACAATGGGCACTTTCAACTACACCCAGGTTGTCCAGGTACATGCCACTTTGGAATGGGATATAGAGATAAAATTTCTAGACAACACTGAAGTCAAATCTTACTTAAAAAGCAGAAGAATAAACTCTGATAGGTTAAGTGTAAGTATATAATTAGGTAGGTCAAAAAAATGTGAAGAATAATTAACAAGGCAAAACCTAACCTTTTATTTTTATGTCCATCACAAGCAGGAAGCCTGCAAAACATTAATGTGGCCACTGAATGTCCAAGGTATTAAAAAACAAGCAAGTAGTCTTGTGGCTCTTATAAAGACTAAAATTTATTTACCGCATGAGCTTTCATGGGAGAAAATCCCACTTAGATGATTGAAGATGGTGAACTTACAAGAAGATATTAAAGAAGCACTCAAAGACACAAGGCTGTTGCAGAGGAAAAAATGAATTTTCTGCATCAGTCTTTACTACGGAGGATGTAAGGGAGATTCCCAAAATGAAGTCATCCTTCTTAAGTGACAAGTCTGAGAAATTTCTCAGACTGAAATGTAAATAAAGGAGGTTTTGGAACAAACAAACAAGACAGAAGTCACCAGAATCAGATGGCATTCACCCAACAACTCTGAAGGAACTCTAATATTAAACTGTAAAATTACTAACTGTGATATGTAACATATTTGTTAAATCAGCCTCTGTACCAGATAACTGGAGTATAGCTAACAAAACACTTGATTTGTAAAAAAGGCTCTAAAGGCACTCCTTGCTATTACACACAAGCCTAACTTCAGCACCAGGGAAATTAGTTGAAACTATAGTGAGAACAGAATTATCAGACACATAGATGAACATAAAATTTTTGGGGGAAGTTTCAAACTGCTTTTGTTAAGGGAATAATGCCATGCCAATTTATTAAAAGTCTTTGAGGATGTCAGCAAACATGGACAAGGGTGATTCAGGGAAAATACTATACTTGAACTTTGAGAAAGTCTTTGACATGAATCCTCCCCAAAGGCTCTTAAGCAAAGCAGGCAGCCATAGGATAAGAGGGAAGGTCCTTCCATGGATCAGTAACTAATTTGAGAGATACAAGAAAGAGGAGAAGCAAGTGGTTAGTTTTCAAAATGGAGAGATAAATAGCAGGGTCTCCCCCAAGGAACTGTACTGGGATCAATGTTGTTCAACATTCATAAATGATCTGGAAAAAGGGGGAAAAAGTGGGGTGGCAAAATAAGTGGATGGTACAAAACTATTTATGATGGTTTAGACCAGAGACTAAACAGTTACAAAGGGATATCACAAAATTCAGTAACTGGACAGCAAAATGGCGGATGAAATTCAATGCTGATAAATACAAAGTAATGAGCACTAGGAAACAATCTCAAATATATATACAAATTGATGGGGTCTAAATTAACTTATCACCCAAGAAAGATCTTGAATCCCTGTGAATAGTTTTCTGAAAAAACAGTGTACAGCAACAGTGAAAGAAGTTAATAGAAAGCTGGAAACCATTAGAAAAAAGACAGATACTGAGTCAGATATAATGCACTATACAAATCCGTGGTGGACCCCTGGAACAGTGCATGCTGCTCTAGTCAACCCATCTCAAAAACAATGTTATAATTGGAAAAGGTGTGGAGATGGACAACAAAAATGATTAGGGGCAGGGAACAACTTCCACATGAAGAGAAATTTAAAAGACTGGAACTGTTCTGGTTAGAAAAGAGACAACTAAGGAAGGATACAAAAAAATCTATAAAATCATGAATGATGTGGAGGAAGTCAATTAAATAATGTATTTAACCTTTCATATGACATAACTAGGAGAGGGTCACCCAATTAAATTAATAAGCAGCAGGTTTAAAAGAAACATAAGGACAAACTTGGTCACACAACACATAGACAACCTGTGGAACATGCTGTAACAGGATCGTGCAGGGCAAAAGCAAAACTGGATTAAAAAAGGAGTTTGACGAATTCATGGGGGGTTGGCCATGATGATCAGGGAGGCAAATCTCATGCTCTGGGTGTCCCTAAACCTCAAGCTGCCAGAAGTTGGGACTGGCTGGCAGGGTGGATCAGCAGATAAATTGCTCTGTTCTGTTCACTCCCTCTGAGGCATCTTGCAGCAACCTGCTGTCAGAAAACAGGTTGCTAAGTTAGATGGACCATTGGTCCGACCCAATGTGGCTGTTCTCATGTATACACAAGGTGAAGATCTTCCCTATTTCACCAAATGAAAGGAAGTTATCTAGAGGTGAATAGTGCATTTCAAAATGCATAAAAAAAAACAAAAAACCCTCCTACCTTTATCTTTTTAACCAGCTTATTTTCTTCTTCATCATCTGTTTCTGGAAATTCATATATTTTGATTTTGTGCTCTTGGATTTCTTTCATAATCTAAAAGTGAAAACATTGAGTTACTAATAAACATTCAAGCAACCAGTGAAATTATTATGAAGCATACATTATTTAGCTGCTGTCAGTCAGTCATCACATTGCCTCCATTTGATAGTAGCAAGTTCTCTGCTTTTTAAGGTAACTTTTGGAATGACGGCCTTCACAAGGTCAGTTCACAAAATGGCTGGGTATATGTGAAAGATAAACAACACACTCAGAAGATTCCCCAATATCACTTTAGGAAACCAATCTGAATTTCACAGAACATATTATGATTTTTAAATATAGTTAAATATTCAAGTTCCTGCTGAAGTTACCGATGTCACTCCTACTTCTGTTCACTTCCAGCTCAGCTGACTTGGCACTGCTTAGGGCAGTGTTAACCTCCTGTCCCTTTCAGCAGAACTCTTGACTGGTTGATTAACTCCAGTGGCAAAATACAAATCAAAGTGAAAATGTTAGTGAAAACTGAAGAGTGGCACAGTACCTTAAAAATAACAAACCTAGACTGCCACTGCCCTAATTTCTAAATAATTTATTTTAACTTTATTTTTAATAAATTCAATTTGTTCTCCAGAATTCTGGAACAGGAAAACACTAGGATCAAGTAAAAACAGTCATACTACTATGGCTGGGGGATGTAGTGTCTAATATAACACTGTGAAGCTTTCAAGAGTTTTTAAATACAGAAGTCTTGTGCAACGTTTTATTTTCAAGACACCGATGTAGGAAAAAATTGCTTCTGGAAGAATGCAACCAAAATATACAACACATTAACCAACTTGAATAATAAGCAACAAGATTCTGACACTTTCTTACCCTTCTGTATGAAGTTCTACATTATAGAAATGCTGCAAAATAGTATTCAAGTGCACACTCCCATATAGACAAGGAAAGGCATTCCCTTCATGGTCCCAAACCCGATTTTTTCCACTATGCTGTCTACCCAATTTATTTCATCGGATCTGTCTTTTCAAAAGCTGGGGCCTCAAGACCAGGGGTAGGCAACCACCAGCATGTCTGCTGACAGTGGCACAAGAGCCCACTCAGAGCAGCACACAGCACCCTCTGCAACGCCACAGAAATTATCACTCCTGCCACTGAAAGCCACTCTGGGTGGCTTCTTTCAAGGGCAGTTGGTGTGCAAGGACTCCCCCTCTATGCCCCAGATGTGTTGTGGAAAGCTGTGGGGAGCAGCTCCTCTCCACAGCATGCTGCCACCAGAAGGAATCACTCCAGGCAACTTCTTTCTGCTGTGTAGCTGGGGATCCCAGAGATGAGCTGCTTCTGGCAGCCGTCCCCAGGCATACTGCTGAGAGGGGCCACTCCAGGTGGCTTCTTTCTATAAATGGCTCCTTTCAACAGCAAGCATGGGAAGCATGCCCCCCCCATCCCCCACTCCAGACATGGCCACCACAGAATTTTCAGGAAGCTGCCATTTTTCTTCAGTGGAGGTAGCCACTGGCTTTGGACGAGGGTTGAGGAGGAAGCACTGGCACAGGGGAACAGTACAAAAAAATGAACTTGCTACTTGATTTTCCCATCCTATATCCTCCCACTCCCTACAAAAGGGCACTAATGCCACTATGATGATTTAGTCGGTAGCCATTAACTAAACTCCTCTTCAGTCCACTCTACAAATATAATACTCAAAAACAATTTTGTAGTTACACCTGTTACAACTATATCACTCTCTCTAAAATGTAAATACTGATGATGTTCTGATATTCAACTGCGTTAGTGTCATTTATGTCCTTTAGCTAGCTACCTGCGTGACTTTAGTCTTGATGGTTTCATACACTTAATTTTGTTACCATTTCCATACAACTTCCATACACGAGACTGTTAAAACAGGTATTTCCACACTTTGCCCTTTAATCACCTCAACTTTGAAAGCTCACTTTCATACTTTTACCATTAGACACACAAAAATCAGTGAACGCAATTCCCTTGTCAAGAATCGCACACTAATACTTCTTCCCCAAAGATAAGATTTTTCCATCAACACATTTAAAACTAGTGACCCAATGTACTCAATTTTTTCGCTTTGAGGTGTTCCTTCAGGGTTTAATCTTAACTGTATGAAAAATTGAACCTTGTTAGATGCAAGGAAGTGAAAGCACTAAATTATGCTATGTTTGTGTGTACATGTATTTTAATCTTTCAACTTACCTGTTTTTTAAACTGTTGGCATTCCTCAGGTGTAAGTGTGTCTGCTTTGGCAATAAGTGGAATGATATTCACTTTTTCATGCAGGCGCTTCATAAACTCAATATCCAAAGGCTTAAGTCTGAAAAACAGCATTAGGGTCCTATAATTTAATTCTTTAAGCACTGAACATTAGATCTCCTAAAAAAATTATGCTCTCTTTTCTACAGTATTTCCTGAACTTTTGAAAACAAAGCATCCCCCCCTTGAGGAAAAGGCAACATTTTACACTCACTTCAACTCTCATGTGGGGTTTAAGTCTAACTTTTCTAGATGTATAACTCATGTACATCCCTTATGGCCAGTCCGGCCCAACCTTTAGAAAGGCTGACTTACTAGAAGTGTAGTGGCTATACATAGTTGCTACCATGTAAGTCTTTAAGAGCAGGAATAGGATATTGTTCACTAAAAATCTGAGGTTCAAAGAAAGTTCTGGAGTCAAGAAAAAGCTGGAATGCCACTGCATTTATATAAAGGGGTAACATGGACTATATAGTGAGTTTGGTTGTTTTTTTTTTTTTTTTTTAAACTAAATAATGCTCTAGAAGAGTGATTAACTGGAACAAACTCCGGGGCTGACAATTTTGTTGTTTCTTTTGATAGAACTGATAAGTTTTGGCACCAACTAAACAAAAGAATTCATACATGGCATTCAAAATGCTGTTTATTCCAACCTTAGGCCCCTCAAACAGGGAAGCCACCAACTGTGGTTATATAATGTGGACAAGTATCCACTAGATTATCATATTCATTCTGATTGGTTTCTCCGACCTGATAGTAATATCATAAAAGAAAACTAAGATCATGGAAAGTGAAGACCTTGTTAGTGGTGGTGATGGGATACTTCAAGCACAATTTGCAACTTTTTGTTGCACATCATTTCTATCTGTGCAGGACAAACCAGTTCTGCTGTACTATAGCTCTGAGTTTTCCCCTAGGACCTAAAAATTGGCAGTCTCCATACACTTTATTCTCATGCATTCCTTCCTAACCATATTACAGCTGGAATTTATTAATGCCACCCACCTTTCTTTAACCCGAGACTTAATCTAAATACACTAAAACTTCTTTAAGCTTGCCAACCATTGGATGCATAATTAAATAATTTGTTGAACAATCCTAAATCTTTCATCGAATCTGGCAAAACACTATGAGGTTCACCACTACAATTTGTCGTCAAAGAATATAGTGTTTTGAACCACTATAGTGTGATAAAAAATTCAGACTGGGTGTCTCACAAAGCACCTAACTTCGTTAACCACATTTTTTTCAACTTCCTAACCCTCTGAGGTGACTCTCCACGTAGTAAGCCATCCTTTGATACAACCTATCAAGAACATGGTCCAGCACTTTTCCATGGACCTGACTTCCATTCAGAACTTGACAAGGCTATCCCTATATGGTCTACTGGCTAAATCAGATTCAGTTTTGTTGCCCTCTCATCAACACCTCCCTTCCCATAAAGGGCCAGGAAGGGCATCCCTAGCTCCAGCCATGGGTTAGAACCGCTGGACCCATGTGGGGACAGGTCTGGAAGGAGGAAGTGGCTGCCAGTGCCCACCATATAGCCCCTGCTTGTGGCTGAGAGAGGCGCAGCTCTGGCCAGCAGGGCACTGATGGCTCCAGTCCACTCCAGGAGAGGAGTGCAGCAGGGAGTGGTGCAATGTGCTGCAAACTCAGTCCACCTGGCAGCTTTGGCACATGAGCCATAGGTTGCTGACCCCTGAATTAGAGTATAAATATCATGGTTAAATTAAAATGAACTTCTACAGTTGCACTGTTTCTCTATTTAAACTGAAACCAATTTGAGTTGAGTTTAGTTCAGTACTCTGAAAGGAGTGAACAACTTTGAGCATCAAATGTCAAGAGCCCCATTCTTCACCTAAATGACTGTTCAATAAAGTAGAATACCAATTTAGATATTATGAGGGATAAAGGTTGTTACTTTCTTTTACTACTTAGATTCTGTGCTTTGATGTTCTGATACTTTAAAATGAAGGTCTATTTGACAAATAAGAGCTAGGGCATGATGACAGGAAAAAACCAGACATCCAAGACTAATATACAAGTTGAATGTATTTCGGAAATATGCTATTCTGATTTATAACATGAACAGATATGACTTTAAAAAAGCTACATTATAAAATATGAAGTTTATACTAGGGTTAGATCAGGTATCTATCAGCAGATTGGACTTCGTTCTATTTTATATCAGCTTCACATTCAAATTATTCCACCCCACCTCAATTTAGCTCAGGACTATCCAGGCCAGATTATCAGAGCTGGAAAATTAGTGTTTATGCACTGAATAGACATTATTTTAGTAAGGGTGGTGCAAGCTTCCACACTCCACCAAAATAATTCAATCCTGTTTGAGAAGACCAACTGTAGGGCTGAGAATTCTGTTCAACTTCCATGCTGATTAATCTATCTGAAGGGCCAAGTGAGTTAACAAGACTGACGATTAATTGCATGAAGAGGCCCATCATGAGTGAATTTATTCACTTAAGCAGCCGGCAAACCAGATTTAAATCAGAGTAAGGCAGTGTACATTTCAACTTAACTTGTACTTTTAAATGTATGATAAATAGAGATTTGTTCCCATAGACCTTCTCTTTCAGGTTGTCAACCCCTGAAGAGCCATATTTAAAAACTCTTTCAATAATCAAGTGTTTTGGGAGCCTCAGTGGGTGTGGCTTCCTCGCAGTGGGTGGAGTGAGCTGGGTCAGGACACCTGCTGCAGGGTCTGCTGGTGGGGGAGGAGGGAAAGAGCCTGGAACCAGGATCAGGTCCCTTGGCAGTTCTGGGGAGCCTAAAGCTTGGTGCAGGCCACCTGCAGGGTTTCCACTGGGGGGGGAGGCACTCTGGCGCCCCGAGCCACAAGGGGGCAGCCAAAGATCCACATGTAGCTCTGGAGCCACAGGTTGCAAATCCCTGCCATAGACACACACTAGAAACTCATTTGTTCAGTGCTATTGAGCCCAGATGGGCTAGCAAAGGCTAACATTTTCTAAAATACAAGAATTTGAATTTCTTTGAAGATCTATAAGAATTCAATGCTATAATCCAATAAGTTCTTGCAGACAATAACTTAGCATTAGCTACAGTGTATGCATAGTTAAGTGGTCAACTACAGTTAAAAAATTAAAAATTTCCATAAAGCAATGAAAACAATGTATATTTAATTTATCAAGAAGTCTATGGGAAGGGGCTTGCTGATTTTGCACTTATTTTGTACAGATTGGGGCAGTTTATCTGGATTTAATTTGATTATTTTTCATGTACATACAAACACCTAACACTTCAGTTCAGTCTTTACTTAATAAAAATACTTAAGAATTTTAAAGTCAAAAGAAGAAAGGGAATACACCTTCCAACAAGTATTTTTACCCAACGTATATGGAGTTTTGTTTTGTTCAGACTAAAGAAAAAAGTAAGTTTCACTTGACAATGACAGTTATGTAGATCATGGTGAGCCTGGGAAACAAATGTGGCAGTGTAACACCATAAAGCCCAGGACAGAAGAGAGGTGCTTTTGTTAAACACAGAAGCAATATCTTGTTTAAAAAAAAAAAAATCAAAAAAAAAATCAGAACATAAAATGACTGAGGTCATACTTTGTACTAGGATTATTATACTGTGTAGGGTGTGAATACAGAGATACTTTCAGCAGGGGCAGCTTATTCTATTAATTAACGAACACTGTGAACCCATTAAATGAACTTCACGTCTTCCCTCAACATGGTGGGTTGCTTGACTGGTCAGTATGAAATGTTATTGGGAAGAATACATCTTCAAGAAGATGCACTGTACTCTATCCTTAGCAATCTAAAATAAAACCATGTTTATGTTTTCAATATCCAAAGCATTCATTTCAGTTTCACATTACTTCTACTTTCTTTAAATTCTTGTGCTTCCCACTGCCAGTGAAGCTCTTGCTGGTGACCAAAGACAGAGCAGATGAATGTGAGACGTCATTCAACAACCTAATTCTGACTTTTTCATTAACTATATTTGAGGGTATTTATTCCACTTTTCTTTTAGTTAAACAATATGTAATAAGCACACCTGAAGAATAACAGTTTAGCTTTCAAGTTTTCCCATTTGCAATCAGTTCTGTTCAACAGGTATCATACAAGGACAAATAACAAAAAACATGTGTTATTGTCATCTTTAACAGATGCTAATAATCTAGTCACGTGGTAAAACAACAATGACAAAAACAAGACTAATTTAGAATCACAGAATCATAGGGTTGGAAGGGACTTCATGAGGTCATCTAGTCCAACCCCATTCCAAAAATATTTAATATTAAAATTGAGTGTTTAAAATGATTCATCTTATTATATTTTGCATACAGTAAAACTGGGCATAAGATACTTTATTTTCCTTCTAGTTTTTAAAATACAAATTTAACAAGCACAGAAATGCTTTCATAAATTAATCAGCTGTAATACTATCATAAATTGCTGTACCCTTCGTTTCAGTTCAACATGACCCAGGATCAAGTGCTTCAAAAATGCATCTCTCTTCCCCTCACTAGAGTGAAGTTTGACCAAGTTAAAAGTGAGACAATGAAGTGGTTGAAAGCTTGCATAATAGTGTAATCACTGAACTAAAGCATAATTTCAGAATCAGAGGCTTTCAACAGACTGAATTAAAGATGCACAAGCCCTTACATGAATTTATGGCGAATGTGAACTACTTGAATATATATGTAAAATATTCCTTCCTTTTATTTATCATTTGAGTTCAAAGAAAATTGAAAAGCTATTGGCTGTGCTTTGGGGGCATCTTCTACAGTTCACATTTTTAATATCTTGTTTGATAATTAACACAAGCGGTTTAAGGGACAGAACAACATACAGGGGCTCATAAATGGAATAAACTGATGAAATATTTTTTCAGTCACTAGTGTGTGATCCTATTTCTTGTTGTTCTGGTTGTTCTCTGTTACAAGTCTGGTTGCTAATGTTTGACAAGCCAAATTAAATTACCTTTTGAAATTAAACATGGCCTGCAGTCCATTTGTTGAAAAAATGCTGACCTGGATTCTGAATATTTTAGAAATGCCAGAGTTTGAACGTGCATTTAAGATAGAATAATGGGGGAAAGACACATTAAAATACCAAGATACTAACCCATGTCCTGAAGGAGCAATGAAGTATAAACAACACTGCACTCTATTATCTGGCATCTGACGTCGATTCACACGAGATTCTGCGTTCAGGTAATCTTCAAATTTACTGTCAATGTAGTCAATAACAGGCTGCCAACTAGAGTATACATAAATAAAAAGCTGTAAATCCACTTATATATACATATATCATGTGTATTAAATATTATTTTACAAGATGCACATACACTGATCTTCCTAAAACAGATAAGTATATGCACTACTGCTTGCGCATCTAGTTTAAAAATACTGAGATATTTAAGTGTAAGAAAAGAGCTAAACAAATTGTATTCTAAACAGCTTTAAAATAATGAAAATCTATTTAATGTGAAGGACTAAATCATTCACTCCTAAATCCTACAAGCTTAGATTAAGAGCTGCTCTTGTATCAACAGGATTTCAAACTGTATGTGCACTGCATGTAAACATGAAATGTTCAAAATAAACTGAAGTACTCCATGAACTATAAAATTAACAGGGAAAGAATAAAGCACTAATATTTTAATTCAACTTAAAAAAGACAAGAACCATAGCTTCAGGGCAGCAGTCTGTATGTTCAGTGAAAAGCCCTTTAAAATACAGCTATCCCCTGTAATAATATTGAATTGAAAACTTAACAGAAACCAAATGAATACTCTTTACAGGATGTTACGGGATTATAATCCTGTGACATCATGGGAAAAAATGAGTTTCAGCTTCTTGGGAACAACAATTATGCACAACTAGCTGGTGATTCTGGTCACATCAAGGCTAGTAAGAAAGAAGCTAAAAGTATTTTAATTAAATTAAAATACGCAACTTAGTTTTTAAGGGAAGATTTCTGGCTAACAGCAATAGTGCTGATAAAAATGTACAGAATTTTAAAGTAACAAATCTTATGATTTAAAAGAAAAATTGGCATCTTTAAAATGAGTTTGGTACTAAATTATCCCAAAACTATATTATTTAAAATTACTTTGGGAGATGATAAAGTAATTTCTTACCAATTGCTATTATCCACTGCATCTCCAAATCCTGGTGTGTCAACTATTGTGAGTAGTAGCTGAACACCACCTTCTTTGATTAAAACTTTTGACTGTTCAACCTGTAAGATTCAAAGAGTTTAAATTCTCATATAGAAATTAAAATACAATGATGATTTTAAGTCCATTATTTCAATGGTGACAAACCCCAGAATCACTGTGCCTAGATAAGAAATCCATGAAAATATAAAATTACGCATCAACAGTTATAGACTTCAGGAACTTCGTGGCTCTAAAAGAAACCTGAAAACACTCACTCTGCCTACTGCATCTCACTTTTTATTTAAGCTTTAACACAATGTTGGGGAAGTTTGAAAAATCTGTTTGTAAAGCAGAGGCAAAAAATTTAACACATTCACTAGCTGACAGCATTATCTAATACTTTTACTGGATGAAAGCATTACTTAAGAGTCCAAATTTTATGCAGTTTAAGAATTGTAATTAGGAAAAAAATGACCAAAACTGATAGTCATCTTGCAAAAACATTCCAAAGCCTGCACAACCCATGCACGAACATATTAACTCAAGATGTACAGAATATATATCATTACATCCACACATGGGACTACATAGCAAGAGAAATTATTCTACTTCACTTCCTTTAAAGGAAGTGACTCTCTCTTTTAAGAAAGCAAATAAAACCTGTAATCCCTATTTTTTTCCTGTTTCCATATACTTAGTTTCAAAGCTCATATGAAAAATAAATTTTAGTTTTTAAAAGTGCCACAGGACTTCACATTGTTTTAGTGAATTCAGTGTTTATTTTAAAAGTCCCAGAATGTGAAGTCTTCTGCTGTAAATGTTTAGGATTTTATTTTTTCAGTTTTAAAAGCAGATAATCTTCTTCCACCTCCTTTCCCTAAAAACATGCATTGATTCTTATGATCAGTTAGCAAAATTGTCAACAGTAAGTGTTAGAAGAGAACACGCATTAAGTTTTCTCTGAACAACTGCTTAGAGTTGCTGTAACAGTCTGACCGGATCCTATGACATATACGCTTCCCTGAATTTATTTTCCTCCCATGCTGTAAATTCCCCATCTTCACGCATCTGACAAAGTGGGATTTTCTCCAACAAAAGCTCATGCAATAAATAAATAAATGTTGGTCTTTAAAAGGCCACGAGACTCCTTGCTTATTTTGCTGAACTAGACTAACATGGCTACCCCTTTGGAACTTACAGTAACATTCTCAATCTCATGGAGTAGCAAGGCTAGCAGGACTTTGCTCCAAGATTTAGGCCTGGTCTATGCTAGAGGCAAAAGATGGTGGCTTACATAGCTCCCATCGACTTTGCAACTCCCCTTCACTGTGCTGCTCCAGCAGGTAACGTGTACCCTTTGATGAAGTGCTGTACCACTCAAGGGAGTGGTTTTATGAGACAGACTTCCAGATCAACTTAGCATGCCTTTACTGATTGCTCAGCTGATTTGGTGGGAGGGGTGGATAGATGACGGTGGAAAATTTGCTGCTATCAGCATAGACATAGTCTTAGATATGTAAACATTAGTGACCCTGCAACAGACTTAATGAGCAAAAACTTCTCCATGTACATTAAATCTTTACCATCGACTTCTTGGCAGTTTGAGAGTTTAGTTAACCTGGGGTTAACTAAGACACCCAATTAATGTCTAGAAAGTTAAGCATTCACTGTTCCCTAGACTGAGACTCAGACCGGTGTCCTAAGGTTTAGAAGCTCCATATCATATTAGAAATCTGGACCATTTAGCTCTCCTTTAATGTTAAAGCAAGCACACACTGGCTATAGTTTTAGAACACTAATTCTATATATCTGTTTTCTAGTTAAAATACTCTAGGTCTCCTGATGTCTTTTTTTTTAAATGACATCTCTCCACTGGATTACCATTTTCACAATAGCCTCAAGGACATATGGGACTGAAAACCCCAACTTCTATCAACTAGCTATTTGGATGGGCTTCTTGACCAATCACACACTACATCACAATTTTGCTATTTCAGGGTACAGAGTAAAGCTGTTTCTTTCATCTACAAACCTAATTGCAGAACACAATGAAACACCTGAAGTGAGCTCAAAGACACTGCAACTGCTGGTCATTTGAGCTAACTTGCCATGAGACATTACCAAAAGGACAAACACTTCCAGTAAAACAATAAACCTAGAAGATAAAGCCTTTGTAGAAATGATGAGAAAATAAAAGTCTTGAAGAGACAAGACACTGAGTATCAGTCAAATAAGAGCTAAGAAAGCATAATTTCTGAGTAAGACAATGTTAACCTTAATGATATTTTTTAGTCTCCTCTGCACCATAAAGACGTGGGGGAGGGGGGAATAAGAGAAGTGTGAATAGATCTATTCAACAAATATAACCATAGACTCAGACTCTAAAGTCAAAAGGGACCTGCATGATCATCAAGTCTCGCCTCCTGTACAATGCAGGCGTCAAGACCTCACCCACCCACTCTAGCAATAAGTCTCTAACCTATCACTGAATTATTTAAGTCCTCAGATCAAGATTTAAAGACCTTAAGACTGAGAATTCACCAGCCGGTGAGCCATGCCGCGTGCTACAGAGCAATGTAAAAAACCTCCAGAGCCCTAGCCAATTCCTTCCCAACCCCAAATATGGCGATCAGTTAAACCCTGTGCATGTGGGTCAGTCTCAATAGCCAGTCACCCAAGAAACAATACTCTCTAGTAACTTAGAACCACCCCATCTACCCTCCCTTCTCAGGCCACTTGCATATCCACCACCAGCAGCCATAGTTCAAAGATCAGTCAGTTTCCAAAGCAGGCTATCCCATCATACCATCCCCTCCATAAACTTATCAAGCTCAGATTTGAAAGCAGTTATGTTTTCTGCCCCTACAAGCTCCCGTTGGAAGGCTGTTTCAAAACTTTACTCCTCTAATGTTTAGAAACTTCCATCTAATTTCAAGCCTAAATTTCCTGATGGACAGTTTACATCCATTTGTTCTAGGGTTCACACTGGTGCTATACTCAAATAATTCCCCTCCCTCCCTGATATTTACCCCTCTGATATATTTATAGAGAGCGATGAGATCTCCCCTCAACCTTCTTTTGTTAGGCTAAACAAGCCAAGCTCCTTGAGTCTCCTCTCATAAGGCAGGTTTTCTGCTCCATCGACCATCCTTGTAGCCCTTCTCTGCACCTGTTCCAATTTGAATTAATCTTTTTTAAACATGGTGAACCAGAACTGCATGCAATAATCCAAACGTGGCCTCACCAGTGCCTTGTACAGTGGCACTAACCCCTCCTCATCTCTACTTGAAATAACTCTCCTGATACATCCTAGAACTGCATTTGCTTTCTTCATGGCCACATCACATTGGCTGCTCTTTGTCATCCTGTGATCAGGCAGCTCATCGTCATCCTGTGATCAACCACTACTCCCAGATCCTTCTCCTCCTTAGTCTGTTCCAAGTGACAGGCTCCCCAACTTACAGAAAAAATTCTTCTTCCTTGTCCCTAAATGCATGACTTTGCACTTCCCATTATTAGATTTCATTCTATTCCTGATATTCAAGTTTGCAAGGTCATATCTTTTTGTATGATATGCTGATCCTTCTCCATACTGGCAATACCTCTCAACTTGGTGTGATCCACAAACTTTATTAGCACATTCCCACTTTTTGTGCTAAGGTCAGTAACAAAAAGATTAAATAAGATTAGTATGAAGATCAATCCCTGAGGGACTTCACTAGTAACCTCCCTCCAGCTTGACAGTTCACCCTTCAGTATGACCCACTGTGGCCTCCCCTTTAATCAGTTCCTTATCCACCTTACCACATTCATATTAATCCCCATCTTCTGTAACTTAACTAATAATTCCCTGTATCAAATGCCTTGCTGAAAAATCTATGTAAATTAAGTCTACCACATTCCCTTTATCTAAAAATCTTATCCTCCAAAAAAAAAAAAAAAGTGAGACCAAGAGATCAGGTTGGTCTGATCTACTTTTTGTAAAGCCATATTGTATTTTATCCCAGTTACTGTTATCCTCAATATATACGTAAGTAACCATCCTTGCATCCAATTCAAACTGGTTACCAAAAGGACTGATTTAGATTTTGGATTCCCTCACACTAGAACCTAAACATTAAAAAACATTACTGGCATAGCTAGCCTCAAGTGCAAATAGCAAACATTAAAGCTTGGTATCCTACACAGATTCCACAATGTGTGGTCTGATTCCTGATCCAGCTGGCAGGGTGCACAAGACTGGATTCTCCCACTCCACCCTCCAAGGCAGCCAGAAGCGGAATCAGACAAGACCTAGTCTCCAACTGCTTGCTTAGGAACTGTGCTACTGTGCAGATTATCTTGCAAATGGTTCTGGATTAATCTGCTTTATCTTCAGAAAAACTTTCATGTTCTAGGTCATTTAATAACTAGTGTCTTACAGTTCATGCTTTGCCAGTCTAAAGTTTTCCTGCTATTTACAAAGAGTAGCTTTTCCTGATGAGGCAAGTCACACACTTGTCTCCTAATGAATGAAAATGATTTTCAAAGTAAAATTCTGTGTAGGTTTAATAAAGATATTTGCTAACATGATAGGTGGTCCTAACAAGATCCACAGTGTTCAAGCTACATCATCTTCAAAACTACTTCTGCAGCAGCCAATGCTTTTTAAAAACTAAGCTTTACACTTACTAGTATACATGCCTTAACAGTTCTATTTAGAAATAGGAGATGTATATCTTTTGTATATCCTACCTTATACCATTTTCTAAACTTTAGAATATTCAAGTTCCGTATATAGGTCGATAGTCAAACCTCGACCACTACAGCACATTAAATGATAATATTGATCTTTAATTGATACTAATGAAAAGCAAGAACCTGTGCATTGCAGCCTGTTTAAGTTATTTTTCTTTTGGGAACTAAGTGAATTTGTGTGTCCATACATGGTCAAAACCTTAGAATGCAGCAACATCTGGAACAGATCCAGACAACTGTAAACTAGTGTCATTCACAGTTAGAATCCAAATGTATTCTATCATCTGGTTTTACAAGTATTCCCAAGAGATTCATGGAAAACAAATTAGTTCAAGCCCTGGAATTTAAAACTTTTCTTAACAAATCTATTCCAAATGGCTCTTTTCCCATGCTCTTTAGTGAAGCAGGTCAGATGGTCTATTTTACTTTATTGCACTGGATCCCATAAAATTGAATACAAGTCTCAGTCTGACTATTACTATTGGATCAAGCATCCCTTTATCACAACCCTTTAAAATACTTATCTGAGGATCAAACAAAATGTTTCACATACGATTGCTTACTTTGTAACTTATCCTGAATTCACCTGCCTGATATTGACTCTGCATTTTTTCTTTTTAAACACATCCTTGAATCCTGACGGACCCAAGCTGCAAAGTGTAAAAAAAAAAAAAAAAATTTTTTTTCCAAGACTCTTTAGGACAAATTTATGTTTCCTTTAAAAAAAAATTACTGATTCTGTGCAACGGTCAAGCACTGCTAAACTACAGTTCATACTTAATGCTGTTAATCCTCTCTATTCTAATCCCCTTAGCTCCCAAACTATACCGTAAATGGTTCCTACACAAGACAGAGGAGCAGGAAAAATAAAGTATAATTTCAACTAAGAATGCATCAGTCCATATAATCAACAAACAGCTAAAAAGTGTATGCATTAGGTAGGAATGATAAATCTTAAAGCCCCTGAACATGCTGAATTTCAATTCACTAGCTATTTAAATTTCCCCCAGGAGAATGCACATGAACATGAATATGGACACATACTGATGAACTGAGGAGCACTACACCAATAGCCTTCTCTACCTAGGTATAGCATTTGAACTGGAATCACAATTAAATATTAGCCACAGGAGTCATTAAGAAACAGAACATTTAAGGTTTCAACTCTAATATTTTTCCACTCTTCACATAAATGACTTTGGAATAAGATAGACTAAGTTTGTTAGAGGCTAGACTTCCCATTTAAAATACTTGTTGATTTTTCAGTCATCACAAGAAAAACACACCTGCCAGATAAGGCTAACAATGGCTACTGAAGAGATAAATGCTCTTCATACCATTACAATATAATCTGTTGTCCTTATCAACACTCCTAATTTAAGTGTATAAATAGCTTGCACCAGAGAGTGGGCAAAGTGAAACAGGCGTGGTGGAATAGTGGGTAAAAGACTGATCACTTTCACACTATATGGATATCCAGTTTCCATGTGTGTTTCAATCTGTACAACCGTAAATCAAGTTAGAATCATCTTCAATCAAAAGACACTTGATTTCCCTGAACTCTTGCTGGTGGAGCAATAAAAAGGCACAGTTTCAGGCACAAATGCTAACAGATTTCAAAGCCAAGAGACCATTATGATAATTTAGTCTGGTCTCATTTAACAGGCCAAAAGAACATCATCCAGTAATTTCTCCACAGAACACATACTCTGTTTGCAGTAGAGTACCTCTTTTAGAAAGATGCCCAATCTTGATTTGAAGAATTGAAGTAACTGGGAATTGCATTGTCCTAATAGTTGCCATGACTACTTTGTCCCAATAGTATATTGCCTTACTATTAAAAATTTGCCCCTTATTTTTAATCTGAATTTGTCTAGCTTCAGCTGCCAACCGCAAGATTTCATTATAGTTTATCCTTCTTAAAAAGGAACCATGTACTGATGTCTCTTCTCCATGTATTTACTTGCAGATGGTGACCAAGTCACCTCAAACTTCTCTTGGATAATATAAAACTGGATTTCTGTCTCTCATTATAAAATCCAGACTCTGAATTATTTTTTTTTAGTTTAGTTTTGTTTTTTCTTGTAAAAACCCCTTCCAATGTGTCAACATACTTTTCAAGTGTGGACACCAGACTTGGACATTTTATTCCAGAAATGGTCTCAAAGCTCAGCAGAAAGGTAATATCACCTTCCTTCTCCTACTTCATATTCCTCTTACACATCCAAAGATTATGTTTGCCATCTAAGGTACAGTTTGTAATGGGAGCTCGTTTTCAATCGGATACCTATGATTAACTCCAAGACCTCTTCATTTTCACTACATTTCAGTATACTACATCCCATCTTGTAAACATAACCTGTATTTGTTCCTAGATATATGACACCACATTTGGATGCAACAGCAGTTCCCAACCTTTCCCTTTATGTGGGCCACTACATTGCCATCAAAAGCTTTTGTGGACCACCATGTAAATACACCCTTTTAAATGTTTTTAACACAGCCTATAGCTGACAGAAGTCAAACTTGCATATCGAGTGGTATTAAAAAAATACTCTCTCATAATTTATTATGCTCACTCACAAATATATTGCACCCATCATAGTACATTTACTTGCAGTACTTACACCTCCCCCACACACACACACATCCATGGACCACCTGCAGTACCCTCGAGGACCACAGACCACAGGTTGGGAACCAGTGTATTAACACATACACTGTCCAAGGAAGTCCACTATCTGTTGATTGACATATTTTGATAATTGACCTGTCCTCATTATTCACCATTCCAACTTGTGTGGCAGCTGCAAATTTTATCAGAGGTTTTTTGTTACTATCTTCCACATTGTTGATAAACATATCAAATAACCTTGTGCTGAGACACACTCCCATTCACAATTACTTAATGTCTGTTAACCTCTTCTTATTCCATTTATATGGGATACAATACAAAAATCAGTGTACCTCATTTAGGCCTCTCTGATACTCTGAGTAAAGAGTTTGCCTCCGCATAAGAGAGTAATGTGCCACTGGGGACATAATTTCTGAAGCACAGTCACCCGTTGCACATGAACTGCTCCAGACAGACACTGCTGATGCATACTAAAGGTTCCTTACTACACTTTAACATAATGCTGTTTCAAACATAGTTATGTTAGTGTGCTTTAAAAATTACTTGTTACAGATTGGACTGCTACTTTGTGTAGGCAAACCTAAAAACTTTACAGAATTCTAAGTATATTAGGTGGCTTCATAACTCAGCAAGATAAGTTTATTTGGGGATGGCATGATAACGCACCTCAATTAAACAATTAATTGATTTTTGACTACTGGCAGTAAATATGCTAATGACCTGTGATAAGATGTTACACGGGGTGGGCTCTGAGTTATTAGAGAATTTTTTGGGGGTGTCTGGCTGGTGAGTCTTGCCCACCTGCTCAATGAATAGCTCTTCACCATATTACAGGTCAAGAGGGAACCTTCCCTCAAGGCAAATTGGCAGAGACTCTGGATTTTTTTGGGGGGGGGGGGGGCCTTCCCCTGTATCATTGGGCTTGGGTCATTTACTGGTGGCTTCCCTGTACCTAGAAGTCTTTAAAGCATGATCTGGGGACTTCAGAGACTCATATCATAGGATAGATGTCTATTGCAGGAGTAGGCAGGAGGTTCCGTGGCCTGCACTGTCATACTGGTCCTCTCTAACTTTAAAAAACCCTATCAGTCTATGATCGTCATAATCTTTGGACAGAAATTTTTAAAATTTAATTATCTACTCAAGTTCTCTCAGCCTAAATATAACTCCCCAATTTTTAAGGGTCCTAACTGTACTCATCTAAGATTCTACTTGCAGGGGTGTCATTTGCTATGGCAGGCCAGAATTGACTTAAACGCACTTAAAGTTGGCTGTACATACCATAAATGGAAATACTATGACATTCTCATGGCATCGCAGAGTGCCATGTATGCGGAACTGCACTCTACCAATATCTCTCTCTCTGTTGGGGAGAAAGTGTGGTCTCATGCAGTGCAGTCTCGCATAACAGCACAGAGATCTGGGTAAAAGACCTGACACTCTCGTGACATCGAGGAGCACTCGGTATGCAAGGCAACACATGCATTCTCTCTCCCCGTTAGGGAGAGAGTGTGGTCCCATGGCCTGGATGGAAGAGGTTCACGGGCTGCATTTTTGACATCCCTGCCTACAGCATGACAAAACTGTAAACAAAACAAAGCTCTACATAACTTATATGGTCAAAACTATTACAAGAAGGGATACAGATTAAGGAACAGCATCTTATAACTTACTATGAAGACTGAACCTAAATTCTGCAACCACTAGCTCACCCCAGCTCATGGTAAGATACAGAGAAACAGCTTCTTAAATAGTTTTGTAAGAATGACTGCAATGTCAATCTGCCCAAGTTTAACATCTTAAGACAACTGCATTCAGATGACACAAAAGAAAAGATTGGAAGAGATGGTTTGGAATCTGGAATGGAGAGAGGTCAAAAGACTGAAGGCTTGTTTTTAAAGTGACAAGGCATTTTGGACAATAAACTTTGGGGAATAATAATGATTTTTTTTTTTTAAGTTTGCTTTGTAAATGCACAGCTTTTCAATGTAACAGCTTCATTTCTAAAGAGTTTCCTGTCTCTGAATAGGAACTGGAATGACTGAAGTGTCAAGACAATACAACAACATGAAAGGCCACTGTCAGATAGCTGTGGGATTAAACCCCATAACTGGCAATGATACCAACCACACACTGGAAACAGCATTTATATATAAAAGATATTGATTTATTGTAAGGAAAAATATAGTTATAAATATGAACAAGCTAAGTTTCTCTTCTGGGACACTAACTTCAAAACACTATCTTCAACTATGGTCAGTCTGAAAATTTACAAAACAAGAACAAGCTACAGGTTTTTCATACATACCTGTACGGTCTTTTTAATTCGATGTGAAGGACCTGGATACTCTTGCGAATACAAGTCTGTCAAGAATAATGAGTTGATTAATGTTGATTTTCCCAATCCAGATTCACCTAAAAGAAAGGAGAAAGTATTTGTTAGTACAATTAGAATTATCACAAGTTGTATTCACTTTTTATAACCAAATTTTAAGAGCATTTAAAATATGGATATGTAAAAAAATCTTTCCTACATTCAACCATATGATCCAAGGAAACAGACAACTATTGCACACTGCAAAATTAAAACTTTGCTCTAAGTTTACAAGCAGCTACTTTTCACATCAAATCCTTTAAGTCTCAAGTGCTGAATGCATTTAGTTATTGTTTTCTTTTACCCCCCCAATCATAAAATACACATATAAGACACTGCCATATGAAGTTCTAAACAAGCTACCTATTTGGAATTGGAAGCATAAATAAAGCAGTTCCATAGTCCATTAAAGTTTTATGCAATGGTTTTATCGTGTACAACAAACCATTGTTAATTTAGCTTAGCTCTTGTGGTTTTAAGTAATTAGAGGAGAGTTCCAAATGTACATGGTTTGCACGTGTATTGTTTTTGCAAACTGCTCATAAGTGACAATGACGCAAGCATTATTGAAGTATTGGTAGAAGCAACTGACATGACAATCCAAACGAATTTACAAACCTCATACAAATTCTGCCTCTTGACAGATCCATAGAAGCAGCATATATGCCACAATCACTAAGATAATTTATAAATTAAGCTCCTCTTTATAGCAGCAAAAAAATAATTTAAAAACCACCCAGTTAAGAACAATTACAATATCCACTCACTGATACATGAACAAAAAAGTGTTAGTCAGGTCTGCAGTTTTTTCAAGTCTTGGTATGCTGTGCCAGGAGCATCGCTGCCCCAGGGAAAGAGCCGGGGCACAGGCACAGGGCCCCACCCTCTGGCTGTGGACCCTGCCCCCAGCAGCCTCTATTCTCGGCCCAGGCCCGATCTAGCCTCAGGCTCCTGCCGCCTCTAGCCTGGCCCTTGATCCCCAGCCAGGGCCAGGGCGGGGAGAGGCCGCCACTGCTGCAGGTGGCCCCAGCCTGAATTCCCAGCTGGGAACTGGGCCAAGAGTGGCAGGTGCCACCATGGGCAGCCTGGGCTGGGAGGGGCCCAAAAGAGGCAGGCACCAGGGCCAGGCCCTGGATCTCCAGCCAGGGACGGGCCAGGAGAGGCAGGAGCTGCCCCAGACACTCGGGGAACTGGTGCTGGGACTTGGGGCACGTGCCCTGTGTGCCAGGTGCAAGCAACACCTCTGTGCTGTGCATCTCAATGTGGACTGAAGCAAAGACACTGACAGAGAAATTTGTTCCTAAGCAATAAAGAATGGATACTAACCACTAGTGACATACTTCCTCTAAGGGAGGATGAAGCAGCTGCACTGCTCTCTTTACAGTAACTGCTATCTGATTTACAAAAACCATCCTATGAATATTTCAGAGTAAAAAGACACCTAGCACAAAAACCATAGAAATAAATATGAAAGTTACCAAACCAAAAATGCACACTCACCTTATTGCAGTTATGAACTGCAGAAGAAGTTTGTTACCACAGCAAGTTAGGCTAGTCTGAGTGGATTTGCTAGAGTTCAGTATTTTCAGCTAACCCAAGTGAGAGCTTGCCAACAGAGCAGTAATGTCTCCTATGATTTTCAAAGCACACTTGTGCACTGTGTATTAGCTGATCCATACAGACCCTGCTGATGCACACATCAACTGTTCCCTAGTACACTTTAAAGTAGTACTGTTTGAAACAGCACTAAGTTAAAGCACACTAGGGAATCTTAAGTGTGCACCAGCAGGACCTACGTGGATCAATTTATGTCCAACGCTGTAGTGCCCTTTAGAAATCATACCTTCTATAGAGCATATTATTCCTACATGTAGACGAGCCACACAAACTAGAGTGGCCACAAAGGAAACTAGTTATGCTACACAGTGACTGGATTAGCAGTTGATGCGTTGTAACTTGAGATGCTGCATCCCCACTACATTAACTGACGAGCAGCTGAAACTGGAGCTAGCTTCAACCAATGCGCCCTCATGAGCACGCTACCTCAAGCTTATTAAAGCACTAAATCTGAGCTATAGATCAGTCAAAAGCAGGGGTCAGCAACCTCTGACAACGACCCATGCCTGCCCCTCATCACCAACCCTCAAACTGGTGCCAGCAGCCCCTCTGCAGGAAAAAATAGAGGCTGCCGCCTGAAAATTCAACAGCATCTATGGCTGGCATAGGAGTGGGCCCCAGGCAGAAGCCACTAAAAGTGGCTCCTCTCCACAGCAGGCCTGGGTATGCCGTTAAAAGAAGCCATCTGAAGCAACTCTTTCCCATGCCCGAGGTGAGGGTCTCCAGGCACATCAAGCCACCATGGAAAGGAGCCACTCCTGGTGACTTTCTTTTGTAGTGTACCTAAGGACACCAACCCAGCTGCCACGGAAAGGAGTTGCTCCAGGTGACTTCTTTGGTGGCAGGAGCTCTCAGTGGCACTACAGAGGGTGCCGCCTGCCATTCTGAATGGGCTCATTTACCACTGTTGGCACTTGTGCTGACCCCTCACCTAAGAGGACTAGTTGGATTAGTGGGAAGACGCAACCTCTATTTAACGCTAGCGCTACAGTGAAGTTTGAAAACTATCCATAACAGCTGAAGATAAGCAGGCAAAGCATGTTTTAATGATAGGTTAAGGCAGTGAAGGTAGCAATGAGATGCACTGTGCGTGTGGTCAAGTTTGTTGTTCATGCTGCACTACTTTGGCCACTACTGTCCTTGCAAATAACTAGTTTCCACTAGATACATACTTTTACCCTTCCGTTTACAAGGTCTTTAGTGCAGCAATATATTGTTCAAATTCCTCCTCACTCATTTTGCAACAGACAGAGAAGCTCTGACCTCCGAATATGAAACTGTGGTCAAGAATTTCAGCTGAAGGCAGAATGTTGCTCAGTATCTTAAAACAATCATGCACACAAGGAAAGTTGTGGCGTAATTTGTTTGACCTTTTGGCTTCAACCTACACGGAGACGATGCCTCGTTTTACGATGTAGAATTCAACTACTACAAATGTTGCCTCTAGTTCACCAAAAAAATCTCAAAATTCTTTGTTCTTTACCAAATAGATTGGTGGGTTGCAGAAAGATGTTGGTATGTTACATTCTGGAATCCCTTGAGTTTCAAGGATTTTTTTTTTTAAATTAGTCATAACGTACTGCTGTTCTAAATGACCCAACAGCTTTTTTGTTTTGTTTTGGTTTGGTTTTTTAAAAATGAGAACATTCAATGCAGAAATCTTTGTTAAATTATTTGCCTTCACTTTCCAGGCTGCGAACAAGACTGAATGTGTAGAAATCAGACTATAAAATTTTAAGGGGTCCATGGTAATTCTGAGTTTCTACTCCTCACTTATAAAGCTTTATGTCCCCCACAGGTTGGTCTTTCCATTACTGTAGCATCATTACCTGATGAACTGCTACATTCATGGCTAGAAAAAAAAAAAGGTAATGTTCTTTTTATGACTTAAATCTTGAATACTCTAGATTATATTAAAAATGCTAGCTGGGACTTTCACATGGATTTAGTATTGCTCTATCTCAGCTTTAGTTAGTGCTAAAACTCTCATTGCCTTCAATGGGATAAATTCATTCAGCTATGAGCACTCCTGAACTCCAGCTATTCTTTCCCCAGTGTTACCGAACAGTTTCAATACACCTTGTTTTATTCAGTACTACAGACTTTAATGAAAGCCAGTGTCAGTCCAGTTTCTAGTAAAATTGACAACAGAACACATTTATTATAGACACTCACTGCTTACTACAAAGTTAGTGCTGCTAATTTTTTTTTAAAGTTACTTTAATTGTAAACTCAACATTCTACTTCAGAAAGATCCAGTTTCTGCAGATTAAAAAAAAAGGAATCTAACTTAAGTTTGACACAACAGGGTTCACTATTGGGTTTTCCGAAACTGCGTTCCAATACTTTTCAGGCTACAAATACCTCAACTGCCTCATTTATAGTAGACAAAGGGAATTTAGTTCGTTATATCTTAATCCTCCTTGCAGGATTATTACTGAATGAAAGCCTGTTGGGAGAGAGGGAGGGGAAAGAGGAAGAGGATTCACATGCTTAAATTCAAGCTCACTGACTTCACATATTTAACTAATTCACTTTAACTTTTCTGAGTATTCCTGTAGACATTCCATTACATATTTTAAGTAGAGAATACACCACGTCCCCTAGTAAGTCATACCAGTGACTATACTGTCTGCGTATATAAATTCACATTTGAATGTCAGCTTCAGCTTCAAGCCAGCCAACCTTTGGGGTTTTTTTGGCTTTGTCTGTATTACAAATCCCAAATACTATATTCCATCTTCTCCCAGTGCAGGCCCCTACAGATTGATTAAGTAATTTTTAAAATTTCACTTCAATATGTAAAACTGACCACCCTCTTTAGGTCTCATTGTAAAGTTATTTGAGCACTGGAAAACCTCTGTGGTAAATCTCCCTAGATTTTCAATATTCTTATTGAAGCACCAGTATTAGAACTAGACAATATTTCAGCAGAGTTGTGACCAATGGTGTATACAGCAGAAATATCTCCCCACCCACATCTTAGCACAAATATGATCTCCCCACCCACATTTTGGTCAATATTCCTGTTTATACATCACATTATGCCTTTTGGCTTTACCGCCACACTGGGAACATGTGTTCATTTAGATAGTCCCCATCACTCCTAAGTCCTTTATACAAGTCACTGTTTTTTCTAGTTCCCTGTCCTGTAAGCATGGCCTACATTTTTTATTTTCTTACATAAGACCTTGCTTTAAGAATATTAAAACATGCTTGATTGCACTCACCTTAAGTTATTCAGATCACTAAGTGATGGATCATTACTTCATCACTTAGTGAAGTTAAGTGTGTCATCTGCAAACTATTAGCAAATTTAAATTTTTTTAACCAAATCATTAGTATTAAGTGTTGGTCAAGGAACTGAATCTTGCAGACCCACTAGAAATTCATCTGATGATTCCTCACTTCCAGCGGTTACAAGATCTATCAGGCAGCCAGTTTACTCTATTCAATGCATGCAATATTGATTTTGTATGACACCATCTAACCTTAAAATTCTAAAATATGAATGACATGAAAATTACTTTCCCAGTTTCAAATAGCACTCAAGATTGATCAGGAAACACTCATTCCCAAATTCCCAAGAAATGGCTTTTTGTTTGGTTTTGCAAGCCCTTGGTTTTATGCTTCTATAATCACCACATAAAATAAATTAGGATTTGATTTTTTTAAAAAGGTACTCATTAGGTAGTCCCACTAAAAATAATAACCAATTTGAACCACTATGTCCATTAATCTAGAAATAGGAAATGCACACTCACAAACATGTAAATTCCTCTTGCACATTACAGTATTTTACAGTTAACTCATCAGCTTTTATTTCGCTGTGGCCCCAATTTTGCAATACTAACCCACTGGAGACAGAAGTTATAAACACTTTAGGCCGATGTTATACACTCATTTTCTACAATGTGTATGATTTTATCAAAGCACATCACAACATTTTGAGCAAGAACTGCATTTAGACTATATAAATTCTAGCTTCTTTTAGTAAAATGCTTAAAAATTACAGGGATGGTAAGAGCCACCCACTTTCATAAGGCTCAGTGTTGTAAAGCAGACAGTTTTGCTTACTGCATTTCACAGATTTGGCAGGGTGTTTATTTGGTTCTATTACAAAGGGATAAAATTCCACAGAATATTCTTTCCTATTAAGCTTATTTAATATCAGATATGCTTTCTGGTTTTGGCAGATGTCACTAGTTCCTTAAATTTTTGTGGATTATTTTTTCCCATTTGATGGGATTTATTAATTATTTTACAATGTTTTTTACATGAGAGATTCCTAGCAATATAATGTCGTTCTCATTCCCATAGAAAACTCAAATTGCACCAGCCTGTCAGAAGGTATACAAAATAATGCATCTCATGTCTTTTTATCCTTATACAACTCACCGTATACGTGTGCACAGAGCCTACAAGCTGTATAGAAATGCCTCACATACTGAATAATGGCTTTGATGAAGCCGTAGCACAAGCAGGTAGTATGACAAGAACGAAGCTGCACGCATAGGTAAAAGTTATGTAAGGGACTCTACATTTTTTTTTTTGATGTAGGTGTCGAAGAAGATGAGAGGAAAAAGACACAAACATTAATAAAAGATAGGCCAGAACAAGGCTCCTCAGAGGCGATAACTGGTGCCATGGTAAGTAAATTGAGCCAGTTATCAGTAACTCAAGGATTAAGGCTGCAAGACCCTTTCCATTCCAAGGCTTTTTCCAGGAACCTTTCCATGGAGATTCATTCACGTGCCATAAACACATTTTTTAAAAGATCATGAATACATAAGTTGATGTCTTGGTACTGTTATATTTGAATACGATAATTCAAGATTAAATAAATAATATGGCTATTAATGACTAGAGGTAGAGTACGCCACATTCTAGGGATTCTCCCATAAATATTGGTTTGCAGTTCCACAGAGAAAACAAGGCCTTGTAAAAAGAAGTCTTGCAACATTTTAGCTTAACGTTCTATAAAAATGGCAAGAATCATACTAAACCTACATTTAGTGATCTTTGTTTTTAAATTCATCCTATTTCAAAGATGTCACATCTGCTGGAGCCATGAACAATTTTTTTGGTCTAACAGAAGCAAGGAAACCTTTGGCAGATGAACTTTACTTTTGCCCGTGGGCAGTCACACTGCCAACAGCAAGGTTCTGACATACTGTGCACACTGAATAGTTCTTTCAACCTCTTCCAGAACAGAAAACAATTTAAAATTCAAAGCAAGGCTGCTGTTAGACACTTGGAAATCACTGTGAACATAAAATACCATTTAAATAATTCAGAGAATCCTTGAAGCCACGGGGATTGATTATAGAAATCTCTCTAGCAACCACTAGGATACTACTTTATAAAACTTGTATTGTTCTCTCTATGCTATTTGACACAGGACTTTCATGCCACAGATAAATTCTGACATATACCTTTGACAAACTAACCAATCTGTCTGCAGTTTTGTAGGTGTAATCCCATATGCTAGGATGGAATATTTTATGGAACACCTGAAGCAAGCCAGAGAAGACTTTTGCATATGGAAACCAGTGTTTCAAAAGCTGAAGTCTCAGGTGATTTCTGTTTAGTTTACTTTTGCTCAAGTGCCATGTTTCAACGGCACAAGCATGCTATTTGTCTAGATGCAGTAGGAAAAAAGTTAACACTAACCTGTAAGCAACTAAAAAACCAAACTTACCTCTGAGGCATCTATGGTTTTAAGCTGGATATGGTATAGTAACTACCCTAGCATTAACAAGTTTTTTACATGAGCTTTCATGGGAGAAAATCCCACTTCATCAGATGCGTTGAAGATGGAGGAACTTGCAGAATGGCAGGAAATAAATGCCATTTACTTCCCACCATTCTGTAAATTTCTCTACCTTCAAAGCATCTGACGAAGTGGGATTTTCCTCCCAAGAAAGTTCATGCAAAAAATAAATGTTAGTCTAAGTGCCACAGGTCATCTTATTTGTTTGCCTTACTGAACTAGACTAACACCGCCACCCCTTTGTACCCTAGCATTATGCATTATCTGTGTGGAAAACTCCTATAGTAAGCATGGCCCTACAATCCTACTCTTAGATTTTCACCAGCAGCAGTGATGAAATGGTAAATCCAATAAAACCTTATTTATGTGAGCTGGAAAAGAAAAAGGAATGGGTCAAATGGAAAATGGGAAAAATCAAGACAAAAACAAGAGTAAAAATAAACAAGGAGGGGCTCTTCTCAGAGATTTAAAAGCTTATATAATTTGAGGCAACTGCTGCCTGAGCTAACAAATTAGAAACCTAAAGAGTGAGCAGCAGAGGTCAAACTTCCTTTTCCTTGTGCAAATGACAGTGAACAAAAGAACACAAAAGGAACAAGAGATGTGAGCATAAAGTCTTCCTCAATTCAGGGCACATTTCCTATGTTAACGAATTACAGAGAAAAATGTAAAGACTAGAACTTACAACTTCGTAGTGTGTTGCCTGTATATTCAGTCATTCCACAAGAATGCAGAAAGACTCTATGAATTTACAATTTGTAAATTAGAAGTCAGAGATCAAGGTCCGTATTGTCTACTAAACACAACTGCTGTCTGACTGCTATGAAAAACTAAAGAGAGTGCTCCATGAGTGCTATGTCCTTCAGGCTATTGATGGGGAAAAAAAAAACCCTGATATAGATTTATTTTGCTCAGTATGGTTTGTGTATTACTCCACATTCTGCTTTTTAGAAAGGCTGATCAATAGAAATTCAAGAAAGATGAGAGGATCCTAACTAATTGTAGCAAACTGAATGTACCACTGGTTGCAGCTAAAAGGTGGGAACTGAGCAAAATATTATCCAGAGCTTTAGCAGTGAGGAAAAAAGGGGGACATTAATGAGGAAGAAACAGTAAGACTTGGACTACGTACACATGGGCAAGTTAGATGATCTCTTGCTGTAATTAAGTAGAATAAATGCTTTGTCTAATGCAATTTAAGTTACTTTCCCTGTGAATCACAGTATCTGCACAACACTGACCTTTTTCAAAGTACGTGCACAGCATTCCAGACAAGTATCCTGGGATGCAATATTCTTGTGCGACATTCAATGCATTATGAGTTTGTTATTGTGAGATACCTCTCAGAGCCTACCGGAATTCTGGGACTTGGTAGCCAAGATCTCATGATTCGTTCCATGATACCCCATAAAAAAACTGATAGCTGGTACCACTTTCAAGGGAATGCTGCTAATCTGAGAAAACCAGCTGTGACTGCAGAACTTCAGGATATGGAAGACCACTTTCCTGGAAATCTGGGAGAGCTCACCTAAGAGCTGCGCTACAATGCAAAAATCACCGACCACCTCAAAAAGCAGCAGCATAGGGACACTGCCATCTGGAAGCTTGCCACCCTGCATGGCTACTGTCTGTAGCCATTTAGTGTCGGAAGGTCAACTGTTGGGGCTGTTGTCATGGAAATGTGTGGGTACCATGTGTGCTCAAGCTTGGTTACTGACTTCTTTGAAAAGTGCATTTCCTCAAGTTGTACAAGCACCATTATTTGTCACCATTTTCCATCAGGTCTGCATTAGCCAAAAGAAACAAGTTGTTCTCCACTGTCATGCAAGCCCTGATCAGTTTCACTAAAATTAATGTGCACTGGTCCAAATGCCAGGATAATTCCATTTTGGGCAACAAAAAAAGTGGAACTTTTGCTCACAAGAACTAACTATACACAGTGGTTTGGTTCCTCCTGTTAACTCTGGGGGACCCAGGCTACCATCTGCTTCCCTACCATATTAAACTTTACAGAATGCTTGGACAGGAGATGGGTATGGTTTAACAATACCTTGTGCGCTTGCAGAATGGCTGTGAGAAGATGTACTTGCAAGACCAAAAAAAAAAAAAAAAAGATGAGTTGCCTCATGAGACTACTGGAGGCTGCTGGAAGAGCTTCCTGGGATTATAGGTGTTTGCTGTGATTTACAAGACATCTATGTAAAGGCAAATGCCTTCAGTACTGAGTGGAAACTGGAGGTGTAGAGTCTTTGGGAACATGGACAGCTAGAGCTAGAGACATTTCATAGAGGCACCATAGGCTGGGAAACCAGAGTTAGGGAAGGTAAGGCAGATGCTTAATGTGGTTTCATTTTCTTTAAAGGAATGCGTGTTATTGGCTAAAGCAGTTACAATCAAAATTTTTAGCCATGTGGTGAAATAATTAATTTAACACAAGCTACTGCAAACTCAAATGGTGAAAAAATACCTAAACTGCAGAATGAACTGAGTTTGGGCAAAAGTAGGGGAGGGGCCACAAAAACCATGAAGGTGCCATCATAGCTGTTCTTGTCATGAGTGTGAAATGGCATGCAAAAGGCCTGTCTCTTGTAGTTAAGCGAATGAAAAAGGAATTCCCAGCATCCTATCCTCTCAAGAGGCTGCAGGACAGACTTAGGATAGTGTTTACATAAGCATAGCTTAACAGTATTCTGCATAAACTAATCTGTTTCTGCATTACCATCCAACTTTCTTTCCTGCATGTCGCACTCTGTCCAATTAGTCCATATGCTCCCTTAACTTCTCAACATATTCCCTGTCTTCTCTTGCTCATGTGCTGCAACAGCATGAACCCTTCCTTCAGTCATCTATTTTGTACTCTCTTCTATAATGATGCCATCAGCAAGCATCTCTCTACTTTCTCTTCACAGGTTTTTCAAGTGGAGCTACTGATCACATACCTCTGTGTGGATCAAGCCATGTTAGAATAGTGAAAACATGAGAAGTGGTTATAAAACCAGCATTATAGTCAACAACGATAAATAACTGTCTCTTCAAATTCTCAATTTTGGAGTTCCATTCCCTTGCACACTTCTCAGTACGGGATGCACTTGAAGCTAGTAAGAACAAGTTTCTGCTCCTTAAAGTAGTCACTGAACTCTGGTGTAAATGCACCCTTTATGTTACTCTATATACAGTTTTCAAGGAAGATTTCTAAGGGACAAACTAGCAACTGCATATACACCTCCGAAGGTTTCCTTACACTGACAGGAAACTGGAAGCATGTCCCCAGCTGTCAGAGAAAGATGCGACTCAGAAAGGAAGAGACAACTGGGAAGATATGCAGCATTGCTATTTGCCAAGAAACAGCCCTAGTGGAGTTTTGGGACAGGATGGAGAAAAACTATCCTGATAAAGGGTCCTGGGAAAAGAGCTTTGCTTTACAATGGTCATGCCAAACTAGACCGCTAAATTTGTCAAAACATCTTGTTGATTAGAATACAGGCTGATAAGTGCAAAGTTTGCTGCAAAATAAGTGTTGGTGTGTGTCCTGTAATAAACTTAAGAATGCAATATAGTGAAACAGTGAGCTTGGTGAAAAGTTTGGATTTTTTTTTAAACCCTTGCACCTGCAAATGGCTTACCCAAAACATGATACACCTAGAAGAACCTATTACCTACTATGGAAAATTCACATATTTTAACTTTACATATATGAAAATATAAGCAGCTCATGGCACTGACTAAACTGTGGTGTTCCATAAATTTTCTATATGCATATTCTATTCCCATACACAATACCTTTTTCTTCTAAAAATTTTCTGCCATGTGGCCATCATCTTATGTGGTATATTTTAGTTTGTGGGTGGTGGATTAACTATTTTTGGAGACAAAGCTGAATATAAACAGTATAAACTTCTTGGCTTGGTTGCCATTTTGCACATGTTGTGGGGAACAGATAAGTGAAGGATTATGGGTGCTGCTCACAGACACCAGCCCTCTGCTGTGTAGAGTGACCACCTTTTCCAAATGCAAAAACTGGCCACATTCAGGAGCCCTGCCTTCTCTGTGGCCCTGTCCCCTTGCTTCTCTTCTTCCCCCTGAGGACCTGCTCACTGGCAAAGCCAAAAGCCAAAGCTAGACAGTTGAAAAAAGTATCCAGGGAGTCTGGGCTGCTTTGAGGCTGCTGCCCTGGGTGGGGTGTTGAAGAGCAGTCCCCTAGCCCATTTCCCCACCCTGCAAGGCACACTGCACACAGTGGAGGGTCCGACACTCCCAGCTCTTGGGTTTCTCTTTCTAGAACCTGGCTTCAGCTTCTAATCTGGACGGGAAGAGGGACAGGGGTGAGGCCTCTTGGTGAGGTGGGCTAAGGCCCACCTCAAGCCACACATACCCCTGAACCTTAGGGAAGGTGACAAGCAGCATTGCAGGGAAGCTGGCACAAATGTTATTCTGAAGTCTTTCAGGTCGGGACTTGAATGCACATTTTGAGACTGCCCTGCCCAATTAGGGATGGGTGGTCACAATATTGCTATAGCATTACCAGCCAGACACAGTGGCTTGCAGCAGTACCCTGAAAAATAGTTTCCAAATCCCTCTAAGTGATCACAAGTTGTTCTGAATTGAAATACTGCACTTAATATGCATTAGATAAACTCCCCTCTGCAGCAGTGTCACACTGGCTTTCCCAATGGATCTCTGATGGTGTCTCCAGTCAGCACCGTAGCTGACTTTTCAGCATGCCAAAGACCTTGGCTGTCTGGAGGGTTTCCTCCTGGTCAGGGCCCTTAAACTACAGACACAATTACAAAAGCGTGGCTGTGGCTGCAGGCCTGGGTCAAACAGTCCAACATAAATTGGGTGCTGTGGTAGCATCTAGGACAGAAAGCTAGTTCAGCACGTCATAGTATGCACATTTACAGGAGCACTACCAGAGACGATGTTTTTTGGTCTTTGATGGTTCAGTAATTCTGCCAACTCCATGGATCTGACGCAGCATTAGCACATCTCCTGGGAGTACCCTTTCTAAATCCACTCCACTAGACCACTTGTAGGTCTTTGCCCTTATTCAGGAATGAGTACTTCAAGCCAAGAAATGTGACTTATGAGGTTCATTTTGTATTATAAGTGAACTGTCATCGATCACTTCTCTAAACTGCGGGCCCCAGGTCTATGACTTCAACCTTCTCTTCTCCGAAGGATTCCAAAGGGTTCTTTTCCTTAATTCTTCCTCATATCAAGCTAGTTGTCCCAACAGTGTCTCAAATTCACCTTTCCAGTAGTTCAACTTCTTAATTCTCTTAAGCCCATTCCCTTCTCCATTACTATTGTCAATACTTCTATCTTTCCTTTCTGGTTCTCAGTGTTGGTGTTTTTGCTCTAACTAAGTTACAGAGATGGACTACTATCTCAGTTTTACAGACAGGAAAACAAGAGGAAGAATTAAACAACTTGCCCAAATTCAGAGTAACATTAGTTCTATTCACTACATGAACTCTGACAAGGAAAAAAAAATAAAGTCAAGTCTAAGGAATTTTCCTTTTAGCTTTGACTCTGCAGTGTATATTTTTCAAGTAAAAGACAATATGAACATCCCTAGCTGCAACACTCAGAGGACTAAGATTTGTCATTACTCTGTGGAAGGTGGTGTTCTTTCATGACCATGCAATGGAATAATAAAATTAACTAGAATATCAAGCACTCTCACCATGTTAAGGAGAAAGCCTGAGAAGTTCTGCTAAGGTCTTGTCTATACTAGAAAAATAAGTAGACCTAACACCTGTTAACTTACAGCCACCAGAGTTATTACCGCAGTGGCTGATGTCCACACTATCCTCCTTGGGTTGATGGAGTGCATCCTCACCAGGAGAGCATTCACTGATTTAAGAGGGAAAGTGTGGGGAGCTCAGAGCCTGATCTCTTGAGCTCCCACTCCTCCTCTCCCCGTTCCCCATACCAGGTCAGGGAAAGTCACTTGGGGCTTCTCTCTTCCCTGTTTCCACTGGGGGCTGGGACAGCCATGTCTGAACCACAAAATTAAGAAGCCTGCCCCAGTTTCTTCCTCGTTTCCCAGGCAATGGTGCAGACCAGCTGCTCTGCTCTCAGGAGTGACAACCCCCAGTCGATATAAAGGAAAAAATCCTATGCCTTTCATGGAGGCAGTTTTATTATGTTGGCATAAGCAATTACATCGCTGGGGGTAGTATTTTAGTCTGTTACCGTCATCGTTTGTTGACAAAACTATAGTGTAGACCGCCCCTTCAAAAAAAAAAAAAAAAAATCAAGAAATTATGAACAGAGTGGACTTTTTTTTTTTTTTTTTAAAAACACTATCTGCACTGTAGCAATGCCTAGAGCAACTCAATCAGGGCTAGGTCTTATGCTAGACATCTACAGCCTTAAATATATGAAAATGTCTCTTTAAAATAGGTGCAGAGTCCTAATCCTGTTTACTCCAAGGGTTAGGTTGGCTTAAAGACAGTGCTCAGGGGTGTGGATTTTCCACTCCCCCTCGGTGACGTAGCTTTGTAGACAACTTTTTACTGTAGGCATGATACAAGACATGTAATGTGGAAAATGGAAACAGACAATTGATGATGCTCTAAATTGGTTCTTACATGCTAAAAAAGAGTAGCACTACTTATCTTTGTATTCAATTATGCTGAAGTTAAATGATCCTACAGAAAATCCATTGGCATGTAGTGGAAAAAGGTTTTAGGCAAGATTCAGATTTCAGCAAAGTGTTTTCCTCTCAGCTACATTAAATTGACATTATAAAATAGATCATTATGAACTCTGACATCTCTGGAATAACCCTTCCAAAAATATACTCTTCCATAAATCTTAGTGCTAATGCCTTCAGCCTCTTTCGAATGTATACTATATGTCAACAAAAGCACCCTCTACATGTGAATCTGAATTAAGAATTTCACACACACCTGTAGTAATGAGTTTAGTTACACTTCAACCTCGGTTTTCTCTGTTACCTTAGAAAGCACTTTGACTGGCTAGGAAGTCAAGAAAATATTTCCTCAATTTGGAACTAAAGTTCCATCTAAATTGCCTCTGATGTGGTTCAGCTAAATAAGTAGGAATGCCTTTACACAGATATATGTAAGAAATAAACTGGTTGATTTTTTAAAATCCTTCTGTAACAACATTGACAAGCCAGGGACAGATAAAGGAAAATAAGGTTCTTCCCCCAGCAAGGTCACAGGGCAACAGTCTGACAAGAAGCTTATCTTCTAAGGCAATGGTTCTCAATCAATGTGTCGGGACACATTACTACATCACCACGCAGCAGTAAGTGTGCTGCAAAGAACCGGGTTGATGGCTGAATTCAACTGGAGTGGGGAGGGTCCTGTAGGGTTGTGATATGCCACCAAGTGTATCATGACCCACAAAAGATTGAGAATCACTGCGTACGCAATGTAGCAGTGTCTACCATGGTGCTATACCTTTATCAGGCCTTGGAGTATTGTCTTTTTATTCACAGCTGGTAAACAGGTGTGATAAATTTGAGATTTACCTAGCTACACACACTCCCAATCCTTTTAACCGCATTAAGGGGAGGAAAGGTACTCTCCTCTTGCCTTAAGTCACCTGACTGCTACAATGGGGGAAGAACATCTGCGCTATTTTATCTCCTCTGTAGTCTTTATTTTAAAGTGTAACACCCTCCCTTGACTGTGCTTGCCTCTACTGTTCCCTGCTATCCTAAATAGTAGTATGCAATGAACATGTTTCTTGACTGACCAGTGTTGCTAAGTGCACACAATTGAAAAGAAACAAGGAATCCTATGGCACTTTTAAAGACTAACAAATTTATTGAATTTGTTTAACAAATGTATTGAAAAAAGAGTGATCTATAAGAAATTGTGAAGAGTAGCCAATTTAAAATTTAAAGTCAGAGTCCCTTAAACCAAATCTTTCCAATTCCTTTGACTTGCACACACTGGAGTTCTGTTTCCCTGCTGACCTTTAATCAGTTAACACTTGGAATAGTTTCAAATCCCCGTGTGTATACCATACTTCTCATTAGAATTCATTGTGTTGCAATGGCCATCTTTAAAGTCATGAACAGGAACAAACAGATAATTAAAAACTCACAACTAAGAAAATAGCAACAACCACTGCCCACATGCACTAGACCAGTGGCTCTCAACCTTTTCATACTGTGACACACTTGGTGCCATGTCACAACCCTATAGCACACACCAGCCCACCTCCCCAAGGCCAAATATAGCCATCTCCACGGCTCACCGTGACACACTTACCATTGTATGGCGACACAGTAATGGGTCCCAACATGGTAGCTGAGAATTGCTGCACCAAATACCTAAGTGTGATCGTGTAAATTTGAACAAGTATGCTTCTATGCTAAAGAATGTTAACATTTGATTTTAAGAGCCTGAAGAGCTGAAAAGAGCTATTATTGATAACACACGAGAATTTTTAACTGACTAGTCAATTTCTAAATAAGAAATGCTCAAAGAAATTGAACGTGATCAAAATTGTTAGCTGTCTATGTCAGTTACATGAAACAACAGGACACTCAGTCTACAGTTATCTTCCTCAATAGAAACTAAATCGTTTAAAAGCTGTTTATCCTATAGTCATCTTCAGTGCTGTGATCTATTCAGAGCTCTCATGCTAAGGAGGGTCAACTCAAGTCAGTACTTCAGTGGGACAACTTCAAGATTTAGAGAAAGAAGTTCAGTAAGAGTTGGCACTAAACCAGTGATGATCTTGGCCTCTGAGGCATGACAACAGTGGGAAGATTAGTCAATTATAAATGACTGGTAGAGGCCCTGACTGCCTGAGATCATTAATGAATGCAATACAACTTTTATAGGACAAAAGAAAGACTGAAAATTGGGCAGGATACAAGTTAACTGCATTACCCCCAGCAAATTTATTTCAGATGGCTGTATTCAGTGTCTTGCATGTTGCCATGTTCCAAAGGAGCAACCGTGTTAGTCTCATTCAGCAAAACAAGCAAGCAGTCCTGTGGCACTTAAAGACTAACTAAGTTTGTTAAGACTCCTTGCTTGTTTGCTGAACACGACTAACATGGCTGCCCCCTTTGGAACTTACTACTCTTTCCAGGGACACTTGGCTCTGATTGAGTTGAGAAAGAGTAGGATGATGATGACATTATGTTCTGCTCCTTCAGAGGATGGATAACTTAACAGACCTTTCCCCTCCAATTAATCTGATCATGTGGTCTAAACAGAATCTGATAATCTTTTATTCATATCAGACAATACCTTTGCGCATGTGTTAAATTTAAAAACTCAACTGTCTCAACATGCAAGAACGCAAGAGTGTGAACAGTCTTCATAATTATTGTGCTCAAAATATTCTGTGGAAGAATTATAAATGTCTCAGAATACCATGCCTCTGCATTACTGAATTTTGTACTTGTTCCTTAGTGGTTATGAGCCTCAGAAAACACACATGACAAAATCATCATATGGCAGAATCTATATAGTAAATCTAAGACCAAGACTAGAGTGGGACAAACAGATGCACTTAGGCCTTCAACTCAAAACACTCAAACAACAGACGTAATCCATAAAAGGAAGAAAATCACTACACGGATTTAGCCTCATTTCAAAAGACCAGTCAGGACACAGATAACTGAATACAAGTCATACGGGAAACACCTATTAAAAATTTCCCCTGCTTGAGACTTAAATTTTATGAGACACCCAGACATCCCTCCCCTGCATGCAGAGTACCTTGACAAAGAAAGAATACTTAGGTGTTAACTACATTTGTGTAAATTGCTTTTGCCTTTCAGATATTCCATCTTCCACTTCAATGCTTTATTTTCTGCCTTTTACTACCACTAAATCCTCACTTCCCAAAGACAATCCAATCATAAAACACTGCATAATCTAGAAACCAAGATTTTTAGATATACATTAACACAAAAGTTGCCTTATACTATATACTTAGTGACAATGTTTCTAAATACATGATGGATTTTCAAGCATCCTTTGATATGAACTGGACAGCCTAGGAATCTTAGATGGCACTGTCAACATGAAATACAATCTAGTAACACATAAGACAGCAAGATGAGAGAGGCAGCCAAAAACAAGAGCTCTCCCTCTACATCTTATTAGGTCTGAAATAGTGTAAGATACACACACACACTTAAAAGTTAAGCTGACTGAATACCTGCCACAGATGCAGCTAAACTGATGGAAGAATTCTTCTGACAGTGTAGCAGTCTCTGCTTGGGGAGTGGATTACTATTAAGGGAAAACCTTTCCATTACTGCAGAAAGTATCTACACTATGGTGCTACAGTGCTGTAGCAGCGCTGCTGGGTAAGCAAGAATGTAGACAAGGCTCTGATCCTACAAGCTGGAGTCACATGGGTGGAAGCCTGCACTTGTGAGAAGACTCAGTGGGAATCTGCACAGGAGCAAGGGCTTATTATAAACATGGACTAAGGTCTAAGCCAAGGGGGAAACAGTTTTATATAAGAGCAGCTGGGAAAATGCCACAGAGCATGAATTTCTGGCCAGGACACAAATTTTCCAGTCTGAATACATGGAACCAGGAAGAAGAGAACTGTTTTTGGTGCTTCATATTTATATTCATAAGGAATTTTAGCTTAATTTTATACAGAATCCAGAGAAAATGGCACCTATTGCATTCCACTACAATTTAATGCTATATTACAAATCCTAGGATAGAACTTAAGATGAATCACAAACATTGCCACAGTTAAAGGGCCACACACTTTTCTGAACTGGAAGGCATATGCCTGAAGTTTCAATCTAAGAAAGGTAAATGGGTGTGTAAAAACAGTAAAAACTTAGGGTAAGTTTACATTTAAAATGCGAGAGTGGTGCACCTGCAGATGTGCTGCAATAGCACTTCAGTGAAGAGACACAACAGAGGTGGCAGGTGTTCTCCTGTTGCTACAGTTAATACGTACATTTCAGAAAGGCAGAATCTAGTACTGCCTACTACTGAAGGTTAGGTTGGCATAGTTATGTGGCTCAGGCTTGTGGATTTTTCATACACCAAGACACAACTATGTCCATGTAAATTTTCAATATAGACCAGCCCTTATTTTATTAAAGGTATAATTAATCAAGTATTTAGTGTAATAGAGTATGAGAGTTTATTGGGAAACTGATTTTATTCAGTAGGTGTACCACAAATACTATGCATGAAAGAAGGTTAGTGTTATTTCAAAAATATTCTAGAAACATAAAAAAAATCAGGAAGAGGAGAAGGGAAAAAAAGAGTATTAACTTCAGTGTGCCAACTTAAACTCAGTGCTGGCGTCAATTGTAGTTCTACCCTTCTACTAGTGTTGTGAGTTCAAAACTTTCTTTTTCTGTGTATTTAAGTACAGTATCGGGGACCTCAGACTCATGAGAGAGGACAGCTAAGAACAAACTTTTACAGTAGCATGCCACTTACAGGACAGTGACATCACTGAAGTAATTTCAGTTTACTCAGTGAAGCTCAGTAGAATTTCTTTAAAACACCTCCTTCCCAGAAAAAGCAGGAAGTGACTCAATTTCATAGTATAGATGCAGAAGTTACTGCTGCCTATAGCTATCAAAATCATCATGCAACTTTATTCTTCTGGAAATGAAGGTATTTCACAAGAACACATGGCTTTCATCTTACAGCTTCTCACCACATATTTGTTAAGATGTCTTCACAGAATTTTAGGTTCTAGACAGTTAAGAAGATGTACTTGAATATCCTAGTTCATAGGTGAACTGGAGCTATGAGTTAATGTCTTTAATCATTTAGGGACAAAATTCCAAAAAGATAAATAAAATATGCACAGAACTGTGGATGAATTTTACCTTCACTTAAATTATTCTGTAGGTTCCTTTCCAAAAGAACAAAGACTAAAACAGGAGAGGATAACAGGAAGAGACTGAAGAGCTAGAAGGAAAGGAAGCGATTCTGCAGTTGTTTGACATTAGTGCATTAGCACTGGTAGTTATAAAAAATTAACTTATGTTTTGGTTTAGTAAGTTAGATTATAAAGGTATCACAACTGGAAAATTCTGTTCAACATCTCACTAATTTAAGGACTAACTCCAGCTAGCAAGAAATAAAAATACTACTGCTGTGAGACCTCCTACCTCACATTTCACAGTTTAGCCCACAAAGTTATGACACGCCCTCCCCCTTGCAATTTAAAGAAGTGAGACAGTACAGCAGTTACGTACAGTACTTTTTTAAAATGTTAGTTCACAAGCCTGGTCAAACTGAGAAGTGCTGCTTGAAAATATTGGACAAATTCCAATAATACTAATTTATTTCCTGCTTAATATTAGCAGGAGACTGAGACAGTTTACCACCACAAAGCAGTTTTGAGTAAGCTTTATAAATATTTACAGAATGTTTTTGAAGCATTTGACCAAGCTGCTTTACAAGTTTCCTTTGTAACTTTCTCCTTCTGTCTTAACTCCATCTTCCCCAGTAAAATCATCTTTTCCCCCAGAGTTCTCCATACTCCCTCTTCCACCTATTTCTATTATCTGTCTATTCTTCCCAACAAATTTTTCCATAGTATTTTCTCTAATTTGTCCCATCTATAGTTTCCTTCCTCTCTGCCACTGGTCTCAACCAAAGCCTTGGAAAATGCAGCAGACTTCTAATCACCAGGTTAAATACAGACTATGGAAGACAGGAAGCTGCTACTGCTAAACATGCAGTCAAGCAGTCCCCACTGCACCGGGAACCTGTTTGGTGGCTCCGGCATTCATGTGTTTCCTGGCCTGCACAGATAAATTTATTTAAAATTGGATTTATTTAAATCAATTTTTAATAAAGTTTTCTTGAAATAAAGCTATTAATTTGAAGTTATAATAATTTATGTTGAGGCCTAAATTTACTATAATTTATTAAACTCATTTAAATTACTAATATTCAAGAAGAACATGTCTGTGTTGTAGTTTTACAGAAAGTCAAAATACTGAAATCAAGAATTTACTGAAGTACTAAAGCAGCTTTTGGACAGCAGTACCCTTCTCTAGTGGTAGAGGAAAATATTTTCTTCATTTATTTACTTAACTTGTTCAGTCCAATGACTTTCATTCAAAAGTGAGAAAACAACTGGGAGCTGGAAAAGCAAGAGCTTTCCTGGTTTTATCTATGAATAAAAATGAGATGAAAAGATGAACTCTACTTGTTCTAAAATCTTGAGGGTCATAGTGATCAGAAACAATCAGTTTAATTCACTAGTTACAGGGAACACTGTAGGGAACACATTTTTAAATGTGGAACATATTGGTACTTGTTAAGGAAAAAAGTATCCAGTACATTTCAGGTTGCTGCAGCTTGATGCATTAGTTAGAAAAAATCAATGGTTTTACCCTACTAAAGAAGTTAAGAATCTGATTAAGTGTAAGTGGTTCTCAACCACTGTGTATATGTGGTAAGTGTGTTTGGGAGAGCTGAGGAGATGGCTGGATTTGACTTGGGGAGTGGGCTGGTGTGTACTCTAGAGAGACAGCTGCCTTTGGCTTCAGGGATGGGGGGGAGACTGGTGTGTCCTGTAAGGTCATGATATGCAGCTATGTGTATGAAAGTCTGCAAAAGGTTGAGAACCATTGTAGCCTACAATTGCTTAAATAAATGTAAAGTGATAATGTATATTCCTGTTTTCAAAAAGCAGTGCCGATTTATATCAACCATTAAAAACCCAATATGATTTTACTACTTTTCCACAAAAAACACTCATGTAATTACAAGACATAATATATTATGACAAAAACGGGGTCCATGAGACAACCAGCATAAAATGAGGTGTGTACTAGAAAAGTAGCCATTTGGTTGAACGCAGCCACTATGTGAAGAGTACAATAGGTTTGATAGCTCAATTTAATACCACTCACATAAAAAACTATTACTTTTTCCTTTAAAAAATAGACCCCATTTCAAACCATCTTCCAATATTTATTTACACTATACCAGAGTTTCAGGCAAGCAGTGCTCAATGCAGGTTGGTTAACTCATATTTTATAAATTAGTTTATTTCAATTAAGTTATCTTAATTTTTAAAATAAGCTTATTTAAAATAAAATATGAAGTGATGACAAACTGCTTAGCCCCATATTTACTATAATTTTAAAGAATCTATTAAATTAAAGAATATTTAACAACTTTTTTGTTTCTGAAATCTTAAAATCAAACCACCAAGCTGGTAGAAGACACTAGCTAAGCACCTGGAAACAGTTTACTGGGTGCTCATCCTGCTTCTGATAGCAGTAGCCCCTTCTGCAGACAGAGAATAATTTCTTAACCTCAGCTTATTTAACTAGTTCTGTTCAGTGATTAATTCATTCAAAGTTAAGTTAACCAACTGTGAGCTGAACAAGCAAACAAGCTTGTTTTCCCTATTTATGAATAAGAACTAGGTATAAGAGGAGAAGATCTACTAATTCTAAAGTCTTGATGGATATGTCGTCCATAAATCTGTTTGGCACTACAGGTAATGCCTTCCTCATTTAATAAATCAGATTTAAAGGCAAGATATTTTGACAAACATTTCTCTCTTATGTTTCCAATACATCTGAAAGTAATTTAACTAAAAGCTTTTTTGTGATTTTTTTTAACCAAGTTTGACTACCCATCCAATTATAGCTTTACGTAAATTACACAAATTAAATAATCTGGTAAATAAATGCATCACTCAGCATTTCTAACATAGCAAAAATCTGAGTAAATGTAAATTAAGTTATGCAATTAGACTAAGTGTAAATCAACATCTTTAATGCTTACCAACCAGTGAGAATCATCCTTTCCTTAGGAAAATGAAAAGTATTAATGTAAACCAAGATTTACAAAAAAGCCACTTTCTGAGCTGTTAGCTCTAGCTCCTTCACACAACAGGAATAAAATGGGAGCTGCCTAGAAGCAAATTAGTTTAGCTACTCACAGGCTTTTATTACCTTAAGGTTAGTCTTTTTCCTTGATTTCTGGATTTTTTTTCTACTTCTTGTGACATTTCCCTTCCCATTGCATTCTCTATTTGATTTTTTCCATGTCTTCAATTCCTCTAAGCATGGCATTCATTTGCTGCCTATCGTATATCATCGCGTATAAGCCGAGAATTTTGTGCCAGAAAATTGGCTTCAAAACAGGTGCTCAGCTTATACTTGGGAGAATATGGTAGATAGCCCCAGGCAGCCTTTTCCCTGACCATGCGGCAGGCCGGAGCCCCAGTGTTGCCGAGCGGCCATCTCGGGCAGTCAGTCGGGGCTGGGGCTGGAGGAAGGAGGGGACCCCGGTGTCTGGAGGGCCAAGTAAGGGGGTTGGGGAGGGGGTTGGTCAGTCTGGACACTGAAAGGGGGATTCAGGGAGGCCAAGGAAGCAGGAGCAGAGACCGGAGGTTGGGGAGGGGGTCAGAGAGTTGGGGAAAGTGATGGGACGGCCGGGAGGGTTGGGGGGCGTTCAGGGAGGCCAGGGAAGGGGCGGCAGGAGGACCCAGAGTTTTTGGGGAGCCCAAGGAAGCAGCAACAGGGACCGGGGATTTGGGGGGCGGTGCCTGGCAGGCTGGGAAGAGCAGCAGCAGGGGTTGGGGGATGATGGGGAAACGGGTGAAAAGGGTGTTGGGGAACAGGGGAGCAACAGCACAGAACTGAGAAGGGAGCAGGGGGACGGCAGCGACGAGCCAGCAGGGCAGCAGTGAGGGAAGAGGCAGAGCGGGGGGCAGCAGTTAGGAAGGGGCAGAGCAGGGGGCAGCAGGAGGTAGCAGTGAGGAGGGGGCAGTAGGAGGAGCAGAGAGCAGCAGTAAACTGAGAAGAGAGCAGGGGTAGCAGTGAGGAAAGGGCAGAGCAGGGGGAACAAGTGGGCAACAGTGAGGAAAGGGCAGAGCGGGGGTGTAACAACAGGAAACTGAGAAGTGAGGAAAGGGCAGAGCGGGGGGCGCAGCAGGGGTGACGGCAGTGAGGAAAGGGCAGAGCAAGAGAGCAGGAGTGAGGAACGGACGGCACAGGGGGCAAGGGAAAAGCAGCAGTAGAGATTTTGGGAGTAGGGAAGCTGTCAAACTCCAGAGGAAGCCATCAGCAGTGGGTGGGGGGTTACGGGCCAAGGCCAAAAGGGGACCTCAGCTTATACCCAGTTCACCAATTTTAGCTTCTGGGTGCTCAGAATTGGGGGTCGGCTTATGCCGGGATCGGCTTATACCCGAGTATGTACAGCAGTGGTTCCCAGCCTTTTTTCCGCCGTGGCACACCTTGATACCTTCAAATTTTTCGAGGCACACCACCATTAAAAAAATCATGAATATTCAAATTAACTTAAATTACTTTGAATATTCATGAACAGTGGCACAGTGTTTCAGAAATGCTCCTATGTGGGGTAGTAGGGATAGCAGAGCAGGGGTGGCAAAATGGGAGGTCAGGATTCGTGTGCAGTGGCAGGAGTGAGTGTAGGGAGCACAGCAGGGCAGGGGTGGCAAAAGAGCCATGTGGGGAACAGCACAAGGGTGTCAAGAGAGGAGAAAAGAGGAAGGGAGAGTGATTTTTGTGGAGGGGCAGGGGGTAACCTGGGGAGTGGGAAGGTAGGGCACAGGAGCTTGGTGCAGCACCCACCCCTCCGTCTCCACAGTGGCTCCCTGCCGTCCAGGGCAAATCCTCACTGAACTGCTCCTCCCTCCCATACCAGTGGGTCTTGTCCTCCCATCCCCCAGCCCCCTGCTGCCTGTGATGGACCCTCCCATCACTGCAAGGGCCAGAACTAGGCCTCCAGCCCCCAGCTACACCCCCCCATATAGCCACCCCATAACCCCAGCTACACATCCACTCCCACCCACTTCTGCTACACACACCCACCCCTGCTGCACACAACCCCCCGCAGCCCCCCCCCCCCCCCAAACCCTTACCTGGGCTGTCTGCAGGCTGGCTGACACAAGCTGCTCTACCTTGCAGGGGGAGATTCACACACTCCCAGCTTCCTGCAGCTCTCTGGGCATAAGGTGGAGCCACGGGAATGCTGCCGTCCAGCTGCTCCCGTTATTTTTAGGGGGACCCCTGGAACGCCATATTCCAGTGCCTTCTTCTATTTTTAGGGGGCCAGAATGCTGCCTGCCTAAAAACAGGGGCCCCTGGAACTGTGTTCTGTACCTTCTCCCTTACTTTAACCCCTGTCTTTTCCAAGCCCTGCACAGCCCACATGGCTGGGCTGAGGAAGGAGGGAACTTTAACTCCAGTTCTCAGGGATGCTCACAGCACACTTTGGGTGTTGCCACGGCATACCAGTGTGCCCCAGCACACTGGTTGGGAACCACTGATATACAGTACTTTAAGGAAACCATGTAAGTTGTAATAATGGGTATGGAAACATCACACATCTGCCAAGATTGGCACCAACATGCCTGAAGTTACAAGATTAGTATCAGAAAGGCCTCTTTTTCTAGAATTACTCCGTTTTCCATATTACTGTAGCTATTTATCAGCTAAGTGGATATAGCCAAAAATAGAATTTAATTTCTTTCCAAATACGCTATATTTGAGAATATCTCACTTCTATTAGAAATAAACTACCCAGATAATGAGCATCTTTCCAGCAAAGAGCCACAACTTTAGGAAGACTAACACATTGTCTAGCCAGTACACACACACACAGTCTTTGTAGAAGAGCTCGTTTACTGTTAGAAGAAAATTGTTTTGCTGTTGTGTGTTTCAGACTGGTAGACTCATCTTCTTTAATTGTACAGTGGTACAAGATGCACTGTAATTATGCTAAACAACTATGCTTATGCAAACACTGTACAACTATTGTATGTACTTCTAAAATTAGTTTCTTCTGCTGTTACAATATAAGCCTTAAGAATCCTTGTTTTTAAAAGGCTGCTTATTAACAGTTGCAACATGCCCTTCTGGTGCCAACTCTCCTCAATTAACATTTGAATTTAATTATTTCCAAGGCTTATGTCAGATGACAGGGTTAAGGATAAAAACCTGAGACCACACTTCAATAGCACATATGGTACACAGGATAACATGCTCAGATCCCAGCAGTAAGTAGAGAGTGATGACAATTTAAGTCTGGATTATCAGATCAGATTTTAGTCTCAGCTCTGAATTTCTTTGCTTTTGTGGGTTTGCCACAAGCACAGCTATTTTTAGTAACTTTAATAAACAACTGTTGACACCAAGTTAGTTTTACGTGCTATGAGTAGTAGAAGAGAATTAGATGGAGATATATAAATTCAGTTGCCTAAAAGTTATGTATTACAGAAGCAGAACCTCAAGAATGATATTCATGATTTATTTTCAACCAGTTCACCATACTTGGCCCATCTTTAATCAAATGAATCAGTTAATCTAATAAGAAAGGAAAATTTAATAATGCAGGTAAATGTGCATGGTAAGAAATAAATTGAATTTTTAATTCTTGTCAAATGGATTGACTTATTGGCTGCCATCACATTTTTATTTAGCTTCAACTAATTAGAATATTTCTCTACCTTGGGGGTGGGGGGTGAATCCTTGAATTAATTTTATTTCAGTATAGCACTCTTGGACATTCCCTAGACATGAATCCCTCTACCATAAGGTTTCCCTGAGCATTTTGTATTTATTATAAGACCATGAAGTAATTTTCCTTTCATATTTCACCCAATTTGCAAGAGGCAGGAAAAGAGAGGGGAGAAAACATAACAGGTGTCTACACTAGTTGCCTTTAGTAGATTGTCAGTTACCTTAAGTTAGCTAACATCTGTATGTGCTGGCCTGAACACCCTACAAATCATTGTAGCAGGATACAAGTTGTGCTGCGTCTTAGGCCAAGTTCTGTATTTGCTAACTTGTGTTAATTGACAGCTTTATATTTAGTGGTTTTTTTTCAAGCTGTATATTCAGTTCAGTTCTTTACTGAAAGAAATACTATGTGAATTATCCTGGGGAGTTTAAGAATGATGCATAAGTGTCAATAGAAAAACTACATAATTCAGAGCTATGAGCAAGGAAAAGGAAGAGACATGTTAACACACAAACAATTTACAGAAAAATGAAATACAATGGAAATTTTTAACTCTTTAGGTAAATCTTACCAGTGGTTAGGTCAGTGTAACTGTGTCACTCAGACATGTGACTTTTCCACCCCTTCAGAGCAATATAGTTAAGCTGACTAAGTTTTTAGCGCAGACAAAACCTAGACACTCAACCTTGAAGTTTCATAACAGTGTACTGTTAGTGTATAATTTTGCCCCTCCTCCCAGCTCACTAAGGAAAAGGCTAGAGGACTTTAATAAAAAATAAAGTGGCAGTCTCTGTGGCGATTTTAAAAAATGAATTTATTTACAATCTGAAGCACAATGGTCAACGACAACTTGACTTTCAAATCTCCTACTTATCCTTCAGGATAATACCTGGATTTGGTCAAAAGACATTGGAAGTGGACTGCTTAATGCCTGCTAGAAAAACAGCTCTACAACTATGAACATCAGCTGTTGAATCAGAAATATATTGGCAGAGATACAGATACAAACAACAGGAAGCCTGCTGTGACCTTCTGGTTCAGTTATGTAAAACTAGTCAATGGCCAAGAAACCACTGATTTTCAAGTCAATTTCAAGACGTCATTTCTCAGAATACATGATCCAGTGCCGAACATGGTAATCAATTTTTAACAGCAACACAGAATGGGCAAAAGCTGTAAATAAGGTTGGCTAATAGTTCAGTTTTCAATTTATTACTCATACCCTCTCCAGGGCTTAGATTTACAGGTGAAACAAGATGACCAACCAAATCTCTGCAAGGAAACAGCACCAGAAAAATCCCTTAAATCTGTCCGGAGACAACCTCAAATTACTTCTGTGATCACTGTATTCATCACAGGATTATAGACTGAGAGAGAATTTAAGAGTCTGATCATATATTCAGAACCAGTGAGATCCTAGCTAAACACTCACTGAATAATGACAAATTGGACTGCGAGAGGAAAAAACAGTTAGTCCCTGCATATGGGTTGGCTAAGCTTGTCAAGCAAACTATTTTGGTATCGCAGACCTGCTGAAGACAGTTGTAGATTTTAATCTTTTATTAAGTTTCTGAAGATTTGACCAAACCAAGGTACTACAAAGTCTACTAAACTTTTCTAATAACCTTAATAGTGAATGGCATTTATCATGAAAACAAAGCCACTTGCCCTGAACACTGCCTGACCTGAATACTTGGCTAGTTTGGTGAAAGCTACCAGTTACACTCAGTTCAAACCAAGCCCCTTTTAATTTCAGGTAGTTTCTGGGTAGGTTTTACAAACTCCACTCATCTCTCTAGGACGGCTAAGTGTCTGTACTTCAGCAGGGATATTTCTAATACTGGTTTGACACTATCACTTGAAAGTGGTACCTGGTAGTGTCTTAATTAGTGTTCAAGTCTTCTTCTATAAACATACATGTGAATGTTTTCAAAACAATCTTCTGAAGAAATACCTTGGTGTGAAAACTCATGATCTCAGGAGTAGAAAGAGGGCCTGAACTCGTTTATGGTACATACAAACCTTAAAACAGTCCTGCCTCCACATGCGTTCATTTACTAATTGAAAAATGCAACTATTTTCAAAAGTATTTCAATGTCCCTAGCCTCCTCCAGCACTGGGGGCTACAGCTGCCCGCTGCCATTCTGGTCCACACACAGAGGGCAGGGACATCAGGTAGCACCCAAAAACTCCACAGCTGGGCCAGGTCCCTCGAATCCAGCCCTGGTGTGGGGTCAGCCTGGTACCCTCCTGCAGCATGATCAGGTGGCCTGGCCCCTAAAGATTTCCCCCCTCCCCCCATGTCTGGTCAGCTGGGGAGAGGGTGGGGGCTGGGACCCTTTCTGCCTTGTCCTGCACAGGGGGCTGCATCACTTAGGTGGGAGAGAAATTGGAATGGGCCCCCTGGCACTAGAGAGCCTGACTATACCACTGATTCACAATTAGATCAACTTGGGAAGGCAACATGAACAACAGCCTGTTTCATGCGCACATGAAAGTAAAAGTCACAAGAATTCAAGTGTACTTCCTATGACAATCACGTTCTTAAAATGACTTACTGCCCTTTTCATATTTTACTTATTTAATTCCTACCCTATAATTCTATCTAATTTCTCTTTCTGAAGAGTTCTGGTGGTTCAATAAATTTCCCCAGCTCCTATACTTTTCTCCACTCTTCTGAGATGTTTGTTCTTTGGTCCCAGGATGTTAGAGAAATAAGGTTGGTGAGATATCAAATTTTACTGGACCAGTTGTTATTGTTGAAAGAAACAAGCTTTTGAATGACACCTGGAAAGTTATCTTTTCCAAACCTGAAGATCACCTCTGTGTGACATGAAACTTGTCTTTCACCACCAGAAGCTGGTCCAGTAATAAATATTCCCTCACCCACCTGGTCTAATATCCTTCTGAAGAGCATTCAGTCATGTGCTTGACCACACAGTTTTATCAAAATCACAACAGATGGTTATTTAGGGTCAAATCCTTAATGATGTAAACTGCAATAATTTTATTGACTCCTTTCAAGGTAAGCTGGCATGCAGTAACTGAATTTGGACCATAAAACATTGCCAAAAGAAAGGAGGAAAGCTCACCTTCAAATTCATCCAAAAAAGCTGAATTGACTTCTTATACTCAAGTTCACAAATTAATCTTGTTTCTACTAACATAAAATTAAGATGCTATCACAGGAGGAGTCACTTCACCCAATGAAACTGAGATATATTCCTATTTACCTTAAGTTAGAAGATAATTCATGTTTAAGAGGTCTTGCAAATGTCAATGAGGCAAGTGTAGCAAACTTACTTGCCACCATGGACCAAGGGTAACAGTCAGCCAGAAAAGAACACAAGAGAGGTGCAGAAAACTATGGAACCAGCAAGCAGCTTTAGCAAGACTGGAGTAATCACTGCGTCCACAGATTTAGGAGTTTACTGCAGATTTTTGCTCCTTATTCTGATGAAGTGTTAGCAGGAAGAAATTCCTAAATTCACCCTGTATATAAACTTCCCTAAATATCTGTTACCAGTACAAGAGTTGAAAATGGACATCTACTAAAAAGAGTTTTGAGTGGGCACTGAAGCCCATTTCTAATGTTTATAGAAACCTATCCACAAGTAATGGAACCACTGAAATCAAATCTATTTTAATCCCCACTAAGGCCAATTTTAAAGCTTCCATCTTAAAATGGAGAGTTAACATTTGTTTTCAAAACTAAAGAAAAATGCATCTCATTCACTCTAACCTATAAAACCCAAAATGAATATGATTTTCTCCTATGCAAGTGAAGCTTTTTCCCCTTAGGCACAACTATTATATGTGATTCATCTATACGCTTTTTTGGCTACATCTGGACAACTGAAATTGCAGGAAGGTTCCATTCCAAACCAGAGAAGCCTAAAAAGATAAGAGTGAAGAAAATTTACTATTGAATGAATTAACAGTTTTTACATAAAGGCATCACAATCAAGACAAGGAACAAAAGAAAATGTACAAATTAATTCTCACAAAGATGTGAAAAGTCTCAGGTTTTTTTTCTGTCAAAGTGGCATGTATAAGTTTATAGGACTAAATTTGGTTCTCAGATACACATATGCAAATACCAGCGAGACCAAGAAGATGTAATGGAGGGCAGAATAAGGCTCTATTGATGTTTGTAATTAGAAGATATGCATAATCCTTTACTGAAGCAGAACAGAGAGAAACATGTGAACATGTGTTCTATTGATGCAAGTATAAAACAGCCCTTTAAAAAACAGTAAAGATTATTCATTGCTTCCATTTGGGAAATATTTTATGAATTCTTTTCTTTAAATGCTTTTGATATATTGATTCTTAGACATTTTCTGATCAGTTGTTAAATATTTCTGAACTTGAGCATTGAAATTTTTGCTTTAGGGTATGTCTCAGGAATAAAAAGAGTTGTAGTGTAGGCAGTGACAGAGAACTGCGCTGGGATTTTAAAGTAGAATGTGGTGGAACAAAATGAAAAGGGATTTCCACACTTTCATTTTTTAAGTGGCACATTTAGTTTTTCAAATGGAAGTCAGTATTGCAATAAGAAATGGGAAAGACTTGAGGTTGTCTGGATTACCAAGCCAATTACTATGACATTTTGCCAACATCCAAAAAATAAATACACTACCCATCCTAAAATTGCCTTCCTGTACAACCCCCTTTGGATTTTGCACACATCCCTTCTTTCCCCCAAATTCCCAAATAGTCTCCTTTTTCTTACTGTGCATTTTTCCTTATATCATCTTTCATCTATTCTGCCCCTTCACAGAGAATGTATACCATAGCTCTCCCTCCTGCAAAAAGGCAAATGGTATTCCTTTAGTCAAACATCACTAAAGCAACACAGGGTTCTTCCAAGGTTATGTGATAGTTCCATAGTACTCCCAAGCCTTGAGAGAATGGGACAAAACTGTGCATCTTCAATTCAGTACTTCTAAGTCACAGCTGTCATTCCATTTCAGAATCTACTTGTCTCCTTTCACTTCGGTTATCTTGAGCAATGTACTTTTGTTCATGCACAATGTTTTCTTATACTCATCCTACTGAGATGCAAACAGGGGTCAGAGCCATCAATTTTAATTTGTTTTTGAGGTCAGTGCTGGAAAAGCATGTTGCATCCACAGGACCAGTAACATAGGCTTAATAACCTTTTGCAGGTTTTGCTTACTGGGGAATTTCAAAGATACAGGAAGTTTTTACATTAAAATCAGGGATGCCAGAAAATAGTCTTGTAACAGAAATATGATCTGTCCATTTCTTGAGGCTCTGGACAGGATTGTGAACAATTACATCAGTACAGAGCCCAAAAGAGGCTGTGTACCCTACTGCCCCATGCTCCTTGAGAATGAGCAGCAAGAGTTAAAGAAGGAATATGAGGAGAGTAGTGAACATCTCTTCCTTGAAAGCCAGGATACTTTCGAGATTCAGGACTGTGAGGCCTTCTGAGTACAGAGAAAACCCAGATTCCAGGCAGAAACCAAGCCAGGATGCAGCAGGCAGCTCTTAAGCGAAACAATATAGTAAATTGTAGCAACACATACTTACCTATGCTATAGTTTGTGCTAACTTCAGCTCCAAGTGCCAAATTAATGCTAGTAAAAAAAACAACAAGGAGTTGTGTGGCACTTTAAGACTAACAGATTTATTTTTTGCATGAGCTTTCGTGGGAGAAGATCCCACTCCCTCAGATGCTTCAAAGATGGGTGAACTTACAGAAAGGAATGAAACTAAATGCAAGGGGGTGTAAAACATAGGAACTTTGCGACTTTGTACTCACCCACAACCACTTCAGATTTGAGGATCATTTGTATCTTCAAATCAGTGGCACTGCTATGGGCACCCGCATGGCCCCACAATATGCCAACATCTTTATGGGCGACTTAGAACAACGTTTCCTCAAGTCTCATCCCAAGACACCTCTTCTTTACCTGCGTTACACTGATGACATCTTTATCATCTGGACACATGGCAGGGATGCTCTTGAAGATTTTCACAGAGATTTCAATAATTTCCACGTCACCATCAAACTGAGACTGGAACACTCCACACAGGAGATCCACTTTCTTGACACTACAGTACAAATCAGGGATAGACGCATCACCACCACCTATACCGAAAGCCTACTGATAGGTATAGTTACCTACATTCTTTGAGCTTCCATCCTAAACATACCACACGACCCACTGTCTACAGCCAAGCCCTAAGATATAACCGCATCTGCTCTGATCCCTCAGACAGAGGCAGACATCTTGATCTCTATCAAGCATTCTTGAAACTACAGTACCCACCTGGGGAAGTAAGAAAACAAACTGACAGGGCTAGATGGGTTCCCCAAAGTCATCTACTACAGGAGAGACCCAAGAAAGCAAGCAACAGAACACCACTAGTCACCACATACAATCCTCAAGTCAGACCTCTGCAAAAGATCATTAAGGACCTACAGCCTATTCTAAAACATGATCCCTCTCTCTCTCTCAAGCATTAGGAGACAGACCACTCCTTGCTTATAGGCAGCCCCTTAATCTTAAACAGATACTCACCAGCAACTACAGGTCTAACAACAGGAACACTGAAGCAGGCACACACCCCTGCAAAAAACCACACTGCCAAGTCTGCCCACATATCTGCACAACAGACACCATCATAGGTCCTAATCAAGCGCGCTACTCCATCAAAGGCTCATTTACCTGCTCATCTACTAATGTGGTCTATGCCATCATGTGCAAGAAATGCCCCAGCACCGTATATATTGGACAAACAGAACGATCGCTCGGTAAGAGACTGAATGAGCACAGAGCTGATATCAGAAATCACAGAACAAAGAAACCAGTTGCTGAGCACTTCCATCTTCCTAATCACTCGATGATGGATTTGTTAACGACTCTCGTTAGAGTTGTACCTGGGACATCAAGACTTCAAAGAGAAACAGCTAAACTCGAATTAATATGCAAGCTAAATTCTGTGAAAGCAGAACTTAATTGAGACTATGGGTTCTTTTCCCATTACAAAGAGTAATTTGACTTCAGGCTTCCCATGGTTTGAGCCTGTAAACTGCTCTGATTTGCTGTTACTTTATGACCTGATCCTATGTTTTACACCCCCTTGCATTTAGTTTCATTCCTTTCTGTAAGTTCACCCATCTTCGAAGCATCTGAGGAAGTGGGATCTTCTCCCACAAAAGCTCATGCAAAAAATAAATCTGTTAGTCTTAAAGTGCCACACAACTCCTTCTTGTTTTTTTACTGGACTAGACTAACACGGCTATCCTTTTGAAATTGACCAGATTAATGCTGCCACCTTTGGCAGATGTGAGCTAAGAGGCTTTTTAAGTCTCCAATCTTGGCCTCTCTCAGCCACATGTTGGTCTCTATTCATTCTGTCCCTTCTATGCCTGCACACATTCTCAAAATGGTCTCTTGAATAGCTGGACAATCTGCTTCCATCTCATGCTAAAACCACAATCACCAATTGTTTATAAGCCCCTAGCATGGAGGGCACACAACCATCTACTTACTTAGCATGCGGCAGCAGGGCACAGCTGCAAACTCCAACCCACCTCATCTCCTGCAGCACATCTGAATAATGAAAATATTCAGTTGCACTAAAGTCAACTGTTTACTGGATCAGTGGTAATAGGACAACTTTGGTTCACAGTCCCAGTTTACATGAGGTAGGTCTGGACATTGCTTGCCCATCAAGGTATTAAAAGGCTATAGTGTCAGGCTGAAGTAATGTGCACCCTGCAGCATGCATTCATACATGAAAAGATGTTTACTTTAGGGACAGCATAGCTATAATGGCTTTTCACAGACTTACATGGAAAGCCTGGGTACAGTTAAGGCTTCAAATAATCAGGCAAGAACCTAATCTGCCTCTGCACATTCAGCATGTCTGCAGGAAAGATTAACTGAAGACTGAAAAATTGCTTGATTTTGGTCCAGATGTTCTGTGGGATAGCTGCACAGTCACTGCCCCTGGTACAGCTCACAATTCACTCCTGTAGCACTCTAAGAGTACAGCCTGGATGAATAAATTCACAGCATCTCGCTCTGATCTGCCCCCCCCCCCCTTTTTAAGTCAGTCTCCGCCATCCAGTCACTCGCCTCAATGAATGTCAAAAAGACAAAGTCAGGACAGCATAAGGACAGTGATTATTTTTCAATTCACTTCAGATGTTCTCTGCTAACTTCTCCAATCCCATGTAAGCATGCACCATGGCATATCAAAACTGCAAAAGCAGACCAAAAACAATTCTCACTGCTCCATAGTATGCCAACTGAGGCATGAAAATGGCAAGCTATCAGGATTCTGGATGAACTACAATGGTATGATTGGCATGGTTCTTGGAAGATGACTTATAAGTGCAATGACACCCTGCCACTTTGCATACAGGCAGAATTATGCAAGATATCTGTTATATGCTACACACAGACGGCATGGATGGAAACAGAACACCCTGATATAGATAATTTCAAAAATGGAAGCTTCTTTTTACAGATGATGTCAAGCCACTGTGGATCAAGACAGTCAAGAGACTCATGTAAGGGCACACAGACAGCAAGCAAAACCAAAAGATTTAGTCATAAGGCTGGGGCAGTGTGCAGTATTTACTAAATGCAGTGTACTGAAGTGCCTGTCTTAGGGAACAACGGCAAATGATGCAGATCTAAACACCCAGCGTACCTCAGACAGATACACTGGAGAAGACTTGGGTCAATCCTTTCTCATAGACAAATGAGTTAGCCTGTCTCCACTGATTCCATAGCTCCTGCAGATGTCTGTTTACGAGCAAATGAGAAAGTGCATACCCAGCATTCAGACATAAGCTAGAAACAGAGAAGTCAACCTAGAACATCCACAACAGTTGTCCAAAGCAAAAACTGAAGACATGCAGTAACACAGAAATCCAGGAAAACAAAAGCCTCGAACAAGGAGATTATATTAAAAAGGTTGATCACAAGGGTTTTGGTCACATGCTTTTGGTAGCAGCCAGGAAGACCCTGAATAAGAGAGAAGTGCTGTAACACCAGTTACAATCACTGCCATGCACTCTCTCCAACTCTGACAGCACCAAGAGGAAGATAAATAAAATAGGCCTGGCAAGGAATCTTGCAGGGGCATGGAGGGTGGAGAAAGAGTAAGAACAGCAGGGCATAATACTTAGTCCCTCCTCCTAGATTCCATAAATGAAATGGCTTTTGTAAAAAAAATAAACTTTAAGACTAAAACATATAGAGATCTGTCAATGCATGTCTATGTCAGCCTTGAAGACTGGAACTGAGACAGCATAGATATCTTTGATGTATACAAGGAGATATCCATTGAAAAAAATCAGTGAGGAAAAATGGAAGGTCAAGTTCTGGAGGACAAACAAGCATTTCTGGCCACAAGTTCCAACAATGGATCCACAGCATTCTTGGATGTTAAACCAGTAAGACCACTCTTATCACATGGGGGTGGGGGGGAATAGGTGACAAGACACTGCAACATGCCATAAAGATTGTAACAATCTTAATCAGAGAACAGGCAAACTTTCCAAACTTCTTTTCTTCACAAGAAGAGGCTGACACTCCTATTATGTTGGATGCATGCTTCGCATGTATTTAAGAACCATGAATGAGTTATCATTGCACCCAAGAACACTGTTGTGGTAAGCCTTACCCTTCCTTTTACAGGGGCATCAACAAAAAAAAAAAACACATACCTACAACATGACATAAAAAAATGCATGAAGTACACAGATGTAAGCAACTGTGGCACACAAGAACAGAACATCTGAACAAGTTCCAAAGGGCAGCTGTGTAAGTCTAGTTCAGTAAAACAAACATGGAGTCCTGTGGCACTTAAAGACTAACATTTATTTATTGCAGCACCTGAACAGTCATGTTAGGAATGCATGCATTCACTGCATGCAGCTGTCAGCCCATTTTGCAAGATGTGGGAAAGTAACTGGCCTAAAAGCTGACCACAAAAGAAGAGGATCTCCAGAGAACATTGGCAGAGCTAGGACAATACTGGGTCTTGCCTGTAGACCTCTTTTTTTCAGGAATTCACTTGCAGCACATGTGCAGCTTGGTCAAATATCACAGAGGGCAATGTGTTAAGATACCAGTTGCTCCATGCTAAGAAGGAAGATGCTGAATCTCACCAGCTACCTTCATGAAAAGGCTGCTTTTATGCATCTATTACCAGGCTGCTGTCTGGTGTGAAGCCTGAAGTATACTCTTATACCTGGCCTGGTGTAAAAGCATGGCTGGATCATGGAAGAGAATGAGTGGTCAATGGAATCGATGGAAAGCCCACTCCTTTCCTCAGGACGTAATGCAGCTGATGGCTAGTAAATACAATGAATTTAAAATCACCTATTTACCAGTGCCTTGAAAATGGACCCAAATGTTCTCCAGCAATAGGGTGCAAATATGTGAAAACAGGAATGAGGAAGATGTGAGTTTGTAGAGAGGACAGTTCAGATAATGACATTTCAGTCAGACATGGAACACTATATTGTTAATAGACTTCTCACTTTATATTATGGTAGGCTTGGTATGTCACTCAAATTTAAGTCAGAACATTGAACTTTAGTAGAATTTAAAGAGCTTCAAAAAATGTGGTATTTAGATGGAAGAAGTGGTTAATTATCTATTTTGTAGATTGAGATTTGAAATTAATGTCTTTAACGTGATACCAAAATGCTCCTTTTTACTTAATGAACCACATACCAAACAAAATTAGATCTACTTCCTTTCATTTAAAGGAGTTTCCTTTTGGTCATTACATAAAAAAATCTGCACACTAGGAATTTTTCCAACCAAAATATAGGTTCATAGAATCATAGAATATTAGACCTGGGAGGGACCTTATGTCGTCTTCTACTCCAACCCCCTGCTAAAAGCAGGACCACTCCAACTAAATCATCATTCAGTTCAGTTCTGCCACAAAACTTTTCTGCACAAAGGTCCACAATAACTTATCTGTTTATGTGGAGCGAGTTGAAATTTTACCCACTCAGCAAGACCAATGGGCTATTTTTTAGCGTTTAGCTTAAAGAATTCTGAGAGTATATGCGGCTTCTGCAGAGATGATGGATATTATTCAGAAATCTCACACCTGTGGGCTTCAGCACATACAATGCCTTTATTCCTGGTCTTAGACACGGCCCTTTTGGAACTTTTTTTTAAACTGATCTCAAAGACATCCAGCATGAACCATTAATCTGATTGAGTTTATATTTCTGTTTTCTTTATGTCTTATTTGTCCAAGGGATAAATGACAGATGTCTAATTAATTTTGCTGTTCCAGACTGAATTGTAATATAAGCCCATTTGAGTTACATAACCTTGCAGGGTTGGAACAGGATAGGCTATATAACATCACACTTTTCCCCCTAGTCTTCCATGCAGATGCTTTTATTTCAGAACAACTTTTCAACTGAAAGTGGTCATTTAAGGAAATGAATTTGGGTTATTTTGGTCTAGCTTAGAATTAAATTTTTATAGAGCTACTTTAAGAAGAAACAATGCAATTTTATTAATTTGGGAAAATACAGTTAAGTTTCAAATAAAACTTGTCAACCACCTGTCTGTCATGTTAACTAAGGCAAAATTCAATTAAAATTAGTGACTTCTCGTGAACAGAAAATAACTGTTTTCAATTAAAATGTTAATTACAATAGTAAAATCTGAAGTGCTTGCATAGATCCTATTTTCTAATCACATACTTTAAAAGAATTATTACCGATTTGTAGGATAAACTATTATTGTATGTTACTGTACATTTGCATATTTTAATACAAGTACCAACATCAATTACCACCACCATATACACAAGAAATTAATAGCATTTCCAAAAAATCAAATAGTAGTGGACCACTTCTTTCTGTAGCCCCTTATCTCCAAAATAATAATGCTGCCCCTCCCACAAATAAATGCTGAACTTTCTCCCAAAACAATTAGAGTAAAGACTGCCTCATCTCAAACCAGTGATTAGACTCCTTTGATAAGATGACTGGGGAGCCCTCAGGCATCCTGCTATGAGAGCACAGGGGACCTAAATCCAACACTTGATACCTCTGCACTCCCACACATACAATCACTCAGCAGCACACACACAAGTACTCCCACACAACAGTGACAACCCTGTATTCCTGACAGGGCAAACTTCGCAGGTTTATTCAACATCACTGCATCGTTTGCACTCCGTTCATCAATGGAAGATTTTCTTTGCAACTGTAAGCATGCCAAATTTTAGATGGAAGGTGAGATTCTGCAGAAGTTGATAGCACTCACCCAGCAAAAGATTCCTAACCAGCCTGGGTAAATAAAGTTTAAGATTTTTAACATATAGTGATTTAATTTATTTTTAAGTGCCTTGAATTTTGAATATTTGACAATGTGATGTGTCACATGTGGGTAAACTAAGCAGTGGACCATTTCTACTGCTCAATCCAAAGCTAACCTAACCACGACAATATCTGAAACATTTGCTCATTTGCCTCAAAATAATGTAGTAAATATTGAAAAATAATTAGCTTTAACTTTATGTGGCAATCAGATGTATAATATTAACAATTCATCTCAGACTACCTGAACAACCTGGAAAATAGTTTTAATAGGAAATTGCAGTCCATGCTTTCAAATCATTATGACATATGAAAACAGTCATTAGACATTCAAGGTCTGAAAGCCCCAAACATGACCTACTTTATTTTCTTTTATCTGTTTGGCAGTCCACGTTGCATTTTTCACTCCAAAGCAAATGGGTAACACACTGACTCTGAAGCATCTATAAATAAAATATAGCCAGCAGGCTAGCACTAATGTGCAAATCCACTGTAACAAATAAGCGTGCATCCCTGACAGAGGAAAAAATTAAGAAAATGTTTTAGTTAAGCTTCCAGAGTGCTATTCAAAACAGTAAGGCAACATTATGCAACACATACAATATTCTTTCCAGATTTAAACGCTAACACTTGGCCACAAAAAATCTAAATACCATGCAAGTAACATGACTTGCCCAAATTTCAGAATCTCAGGGTAATCCAACATATTCCATTCATGCATTTTCTTCTTTGCTATTAAACGTTTACATTGTGGTAGTGACTAGATCTTTCAAATCAAGTCAGTGCTCCAACCTGCCATTAAGCAGTGTACAAAACAAGTAATGATAATCCATACTCCAAGGCTGTTAGAGTCTGTCTCAGTTGATTTATAAAATAGAATGCAGTATTGAAAATGATGATTATGAATCACTGTTGTATGTTTTAAACAGATATTTGGAATCCTTCATATTTGGAAGAATCAGGGGAAATTTCTCTCTTAAAAGCTTTCCAAATGCATTACTTGGAAATTTCAGAAAGAATTTGAGGTGAAGAGGAATTCAATTTAAAAGGCTTAATATATTTCACAGTTGTTTGGGTATTTCCTACAGCAGTTAAGTACTCCTAATTTTATTTGTGAGTAGAAACATTGAAAAAAATCTGCCTCTCTCCCACTTGTCTAAAACCTATTATATACTTTTTTAAAAAAAAAACAAAAAAAACCAAACATTATTTCAGCAACTTCTCTTTTAAAAGACAAAATTGTTTTGTATCACACTGAGTTCAAAAGCAAGAAATAAAGTGGAAAACATAGCGTAGCTGTACAATTTAGGTTTGTGTACTGTTATATATTAAATACTGATCCAATTTTATTTGGCAGATGTTCATCCAATCAAAGACTAACTTCAGATGTTCAGACTAAATTAAAGCTACGAAATGTGGCATTTTTAATGGACTTCTAAGCAAGGAAATAATTCAGATGTTTAGAAAGCACTTATGTTCTGTGCACAACTATGTAGCAACTTCCTGCCAATAGAAGTTTTGATATACTCCATCCTGGCAACTGGAGTCCATACTAGCACATACAAAGATTTGATACTAAAAACAGAGCCAGTAACTGCAAGATTTCACTTCTTAGTTTTCAAGTCAACCTCAAAGAGAATCTAATTTTTGGACTGAGGTTTTCTAACAAGTAGTATTTTCCTAACACTCCTCTGCATACATCTGCAATGAAGACTGCTTCAGCCACTGAAGATTTCAAGGCATGTGGAACAGAGACAGATACCAACAATGCATGGTTCTTTGCATATTACATGTACCAGCTGCTTGGCTTAAGCTTTGTTTTCCCCGAGAAACGAAGTTATAGTTTTGAAATAACCACAAAATAAGTAGATCCCATTTTGCTAAATGAACTACAAACATAGAAAGACAGTTTCTGTATAATGTGATTATTTTCTGATCTTGCCCTTAAATAAGGGCAGCATGATTCTTAACTTTAGCAGCCAAAACATTTTTGAAAATGTAAAAAAAAAAAGACCAAAACCAAATAGCATTGTGTTTCTTAACAAGTTATGATGCAGCTAAAACTATATTTGTAGTGGAACTTTGAAATAAGCCTTTAAAAAAGTATTTTATTCTGACTCTCATTCCTTTTTTCCCCTAAAGAGCGGTTTGTAATGAGTTAGACCCAATCTGCCCAGATTAGTTACTCAGCCAAACAGTACTATATTTGTGCACACACTCTTACAGGAATACAATGATTACACAAGCCATCAGTTCAAATGATCAATAAGTGTCTCATTATTATGTACTCAAGCTAACAATTAGCTGGAAGTACTGATGAACAATGACAGCTGGGTATTACAGGAGGCAGCCACTTCAAAATTTTCATTGTTCATCATAAAACTAAAAAAATGTGAGCAAAAGCCAAACCAGCTAACATTCTTGATCCACTTCAGAATTTCAAATTCAAGGAATGAGGGTAGGACTGAACAGTTATCTGTCACTAAGGCATACAATTTTTTTTTAAATGTACCTCCCCTATTAACTGTTGGATGAGTTGAGAGCAATTTGATTCAAATCTAAAACAGCAGCAAACTAACGCCATCTTTCATCAAATTACCAGACCAGTGAGGCATAACCAGTCACATGGTTTTGTAATGGTTTCACTCAAAGTCACAAACCCCAAATTGTTATATAAACATTCAATAGAGCACTCCTTGTGTCATTTATTTTGATTTTAATAATTCAACATTTACTTTATCCTCGTATTTAGTTTCCAACATGCTGTAGCTCCCCAACCCCATGCACTTTGATCATACAGATACATCTTGCATAAAGTCAGAAGGAAAACAAAGATTGACATCCAAACAACATGCAGGGTAATTTAGCATTATGAGAAACTCATTAGCAGAAGCATCCACCTACAGCCGTGATTCCCAACCTTTCTTGCTCAAGGGCCACAGATATTATTCTTATAGCTCTGAATGGCCACCAGTCTCCACCAGAAGTCTCCATCTCTCCCCATCCACCTACTGCAGCCAAACAGAAGGAGCTGAGTGAGGCGAGAGATGGCCTTTTCACTGATGTCCCATCCGCCTCCAGAAGCAGAGAAACTATGACTTATACTCCCCAACATTTATTTTGCTCCCATTCTGTATGCTCCCCCTCTTCAAACATCTGACAAAGGGGGATTTTCTCCCACAAAAGCTGGTGCAATAAATTTATTTTTTATTCTTTAGAAGTACCATGGGAGTCATTGTTTGTTCTGCGCATGTTCTGTAGCCCTATGTGCTCCCTCTGTCCCCTTAGGCAATGATTCCTTTCTGCAGCCTTCCCTCTAGGCTCTGGTATCCCTGTAAGAATCAGAGACACACCCAGGAAGAGCACTTTACAGTTCTCCCTGCTACAGCCAGGCAGAGGGGATTGCTGGTTTCCCATTCCCTTAGCTGCAGCAAGCAGCCTACCATCAGTATTTTAGCCATGCTGGAAACGCTACCTGGATCCTTAGGCAGCAGCTCCCTTCTGCAGCCAGTGGGAGGGGAGCAGAGACCACAGGCTGGGAACAACTAATTTAAAGCGACCAAGACAAAGTTAATTTGTACACCTAAGAATGACAGTTTTAACATCCTACTGTAAATGAACATTGTTAGTCCTACATACCTTTGATTGTCTCAAGTTCCCTGAATTCTTCAGAAAACATGCTACAATTGTTTTGTTCACCCTCACGCAAACTACAACTGCTTCTTTACATTAAGCTTGGATTCCATAGTACAACCCCGGTGCCACAAACACAGCCTACACCGGATCCTGATTACTTACGTGCAAGAAGAAAAGAATCCAACTAGACTCCCAATTGAAACTGTTCTATTGACAACTACAAAACCATTTCTACTTGGAGACTGAACACATATGATGCTCTAGAACTCAATGACTTCCACGTCTGCACTCACTTTTCAGTAGATTCACATTAAATATTTCTGCACAGGCTAGCACCACACCCCCTCTCCGCTGAAGGCAATTTACCTTAAACATTTTCTTTCCCTGTCAATCTGCCTACGTACCAGCAGACAAACATGGAAGTTCAACTGGTATGTGCCCTAAAAAAAAAATCTTTAGACTTGTATAACATTTTTAAAACAAAAATGACTATGTATTCTAATTAGCCTACACAAATGAGGCAACCACATTAACAGCTGAAAAAAATCTTTTCAGTGAAAGCAAGTCACCAGTCGATTGCATAAAGAAAACAACTCACCTACTACCATGAGTGTGAATTCAAAGCCCCTCTTCACAGACTTTCTGTAAACTTGATTTGGGAGATTTGCAAACCCCACATATCCTTCAAGGTTCTTCTGTTGCTAATTCAAAAACAAAAGGCATTTATATAGTTAAAATAAATGCTTATAATTTTCTAACACATTTCAGAATAAGTCTTCATTAGCTTTCAAGATCTGTAAAAATAACCAGTTATGCCAATCCAGGTTAAATCAAGATGTTTGTTCATTAAACTGTAGGCAATTTATTAAACAGTATCAACAGGCAGAAGATTGGATGGGAGGATGGTAAGGCAAAATAATTCCAGTGTATACAATGCACAAGTGTAGCTATGCTATTGGTGCAATCTCCTACCATACACATACTGCACCATATAAAAAGTGACTTAGGCCACGTCAGCACTATAGACCTGTGAATCTCAATCTTTTGCATGTTGTGACATGCTTGGTAGCATCTGCAACCCTACGGAGCATGCCAGCCCACTTCCTCCCAGGCCAAATTCAGCCCCCCACCCCGGCTCTCTGTAATACACTTAGCAACTTGGCAACACAGTAATGTGCCCTGATGCAATGGTTGAGAACTGCTGCTATAGACTTCTGCCAGCACAGTTATATTTGTAAGGGTGATCCCTTACTGAAGCAGCTGTGCCCAAAGTAGTCCTTAGCATAGATGCAGTTATTTCCGCAAAGATGTACTTTTAATGGTACAGAGTATTTTGCTTGTGGGTGGGCTGGGCTGGGCTAGGCTAGGCTAGTTGGCCAGTCTTATGGATTGTGTGTGTCACTGTCTTTTTAAATTAGGGAGGTTTTATTTCAAATACATATCATTTGTTTTTAAAAAGTTGTGTTGCATAATCTGTTACAATTATGTATAGATTCACTGTACGGATGAGCTCTCTTTTTAATTAAACAATGCTACCTTTTCATCACACACAATATGGGGAAGAAAATCTCACTTAGGATGTTGACTCAAGCCTTAGACAAATGTCTCCTGCATTAAATATTTTCAGTCCTTAAAAAGGAGCAAATGGTGGTATTTATATTCTTCCACATGTAAATGCTTTAAGTTAGTTGCACGTTAACATTTTTTAATTTACTTCCAGTTTCGGTTTAGCTAGCAAACACAAATATAAACTAATTTGGGTGAAGAAAAAAAGATATATAGGTTCCTAAAGGGACTGCAAAAACTGCCCAAGCAGATTAGGTGCCTAATTACGCCACCTCAATCCCTTTGAAAAGTCTGGTCCCATGGTGACCAGAAACATCTGTAAATTTAGCAAGTCAGTTTTAAAAGCAAACCATGTCTTTTTATTACTTTCTGCCCCTGCTCCCCAATTTTCTTATATATCTAGCATATTCATACAGCTTCATTTAAAACACTGGGTTCTTTTTTTTTTTTTTTTTTAATTTCAATTTCAAACAAAGTACAGCTTGACAAATGCTGAATAAGCCTCACTGGAGAAACGATGCTTCATTCACCATTTTCTAACATAAATCAAAAATAATTATCTGAAAAAAATGCATAAATGTAACTGATTGGGGTGCAGTGATGGAGTAGTTAAGGTGCCCTACTACAGCTCTCAAGATCATAGGTTCGCATCTTGCTCCATTTCAGAATGGAATGTCATGTCCAGTTCACCCACTGGTAAAAACAGGTACCTCAGCTATTGGTGTTAGGGCAATCAAATGTAGACAGGCATGATGCTGGCTACCTCTCTCTCGTGTACTTGTCTATGAAGTTGATGTGCCTTAAACTGAAACAACTTTATGAGCCATTTGCTTGGAGAAACTGTGACTTTACTATATAATTGCTTATCTAAGTGTACATATTGCTGGTTAGCAAAAAGTAGCACCAAATTTAGTACAATGGTCATCACAAATCAATATATTTTAATGGTCATTCAAATTAATAAGAATGAACCTCTCAGGAAAATAGCCAAATTAAAAAAAAAATTATTTTTTTTTTAATCAGTATCAATCTTGCTTGCTGATTTAAAACCATGATTAATCCCTCTTCTGCTTTTTAGGACCTTTTACTTGAAGTCTTTACTAAAGTCTTAGTTTTAAATTCCTCAGAATGGTCTTTACAAGCTGTTTTTGCTATATTTCAATGAATTGTTTACTTCCACACTGCACATCATTACACTAGCTCAGAACATCAAGTTTTAAATACTTCCAATTAGCTTAAGATATCCTTAGCTTGATTTTCATCCCACTGTATTCTTTAAACTTTTAGTTCAGTTACTCTAAAAAATGAAACACCGTTTTTAGTCTAAGAGTAAGTGTGAAAGTAAAGATACTCACAGCTACTTTGTAAACAACATATTTCCATCATTCCAGTGTTCCAGGTATCGAGAGAGTACATCCAACAGGTAACAGCAAAAAGTGAGGAATTCCAAGCATTGCAATGGCAGTTCCAGCAGTGTGAGGCAGAACAAAGCAAGGGGAGGAAAAATGTAAAGTTACTTACATTGATCAACAATCATTTTAACAATTTATAGAATGACTTTTAATTTGATTAAAAACCAGGTGTTTATTCCACCATAGTACAAATTATAAATTGGCATTCTTTAGAGTAGTCTATCATAATGATTCAGTCTTAGGCTATGTCTACATGATTCGGGGACACTGCTAACACCAACAATTTTTCATGTTCACCTGCACATGAGTAAAGACATGCTCTAAAGAACCAGAAGCTGACCTTTTAAAACCACCACAGCAAGTAGTATAGCAGTGCTTTGACAGAAGGGCTTTTCCCACTGATGCAGTAAAACAGGGGTACAGTGGTACATAGGCATTGGGACGTCAATGGGAGATGTGCACGTTATTGGATGTAGCTTGCGCATCTCCTGTCAAATGCTGCCATAATCTGCAGCCAGTGCAGACCACCCGCTGTCCATGAAAACACAGAGTACTGTCTCTCCCCCCCCCAACACGACTACTCTTTCACTAAATAGGATAGATGGGCACCCTCAGTAGGTATTCAATTTTCCTCCTCATTCAATATGTGGTTCAGGGCCTGTTTACCTGACAGCAACCAAACTCCACACAGAATACAAACTTAATTTAACCATGGGTTTTTCTGTGGTACTCTGACTGTAATATCCAAATGCTATACAATTTCATCTTCACAAAACTTCTGCAAAAGGAAGTGATACCCCCCCCCCAATTTAACAATGAGAGAATTGAGGCACAGAAATTAAGGTTAAAAAGTTTCTATTAATTTTGAGTTTCCAACTTATGGACAGATTTTTCAGACTACTTAGCATTTCTGTTATACTTCATGTGTTCAATGAATAGCTCCAATTAACTTCACCTGAGGTTTGAGCACTCAACACTTCTTTAGCACTGGCCCCAGATATCTTGAGTTAGGTGCCCAGAAAGTGAGGAACACAATTAGTGGCCAAAAGTGAAGATTCTGACAAGTGGCCTAAGTCACTTTACATAGCTCGTCTAAATCACAGGCACAAAATTAATCCATTTCTCCAGGATTGCATTTAAGTATCTTGACCCAAACACTATCCTTTTTCTTTTTGCCATGCCCTGCCTTATTCAACCTTTTATTTTGTAAAAAGTTTGGAAAAACTTTTGTACTTTGCCAAATTAAAAAACAACACTTGCTATATCTATTTTTTCCCTCCCAGTAAAGATTTTTAAACATGTGACTCTCAGAAATCTGTATCACATTCAGTTTGTTTTGCCTCCATGTTTTTACTCAGTTAGCTACAGGCCCAAGATGCTGTGAATAAAGGTTAATTAGAAGAATTCCTAGTTTTAGGCAAAACCAATAAGCCATAATAAAAAAAGTAGTTAACTTATGGTGCATTTAAAGAGCTACAACTTTTGCAGTATTAAATTGTCTAGAGAATTCTAATGGACCCTTTAAGTCTCCCACAGTTGCTGGAACCTCAAAGCTTTAAAAGGGATTAAGTTTTTCACACAAGTCAAAGCACCACTGAAGAATACCGATAAAAACTTACTTCAGGCTTTGCCATATTTTAACCTAAATGCCAGAAACTAGGAAAAAATACCCCTATTAATATGGTGCATAAAACTGTTTCTTCCTCTTCTTATCCTTCACTTCTGAGACATCCTAGAATCAAACAACCAGGTAAATACCAGCACACACGATCTACAAGTGGTAATTTCTGTTACAGTGATATTCAGGATGTAATAGTAGAGTGGTATCATTTTAGTACCAAGATGTATCAACCAGATTGTACAAGGTCTAGCCCAGTAGTTCCCAACCTGGGTCCAGGGACCCTTGGGGGGTCTGTGGACATGTTGCAGGGGGTCCACAGAGCCTCTTCCTACTGGGGCCGGAATCCAGCTGCAGCCCCGATGCTCCCTCTCCCCACCAGTGGCCAGATCCAAGCAGGGATATGGGGCAATGACAGCTCCCCAAGAGGGCAAGAGCAAGGGGCAGTAGCCACCACGGCCCAGCTCCCCAGTGGCGTGGGCCATGGTGGTGGCAGCAGCACTAGCCGGCTGTCCCAGCAGCACTGCCAGAGTGGCTTGGGCCAGAGTCTGCCTGCAGGGGTCAAATTACATAATCAGCTGGGGGACTGCAATAATTTTTTTTTTTTTTTTAATTTATTCAGAAGGCGTCCCCAGCCTGAAAAAGGTTGGGAATCACTGGTCTAGCCTTTACTTTTAGGCAGTACCATCAAGCTTGTTTTTTTAAGAGCACTTAAGTTGACCAAATTCATGTAATGGAACACCCTGAGTAAGTGTGCAGTAGTAGAAATAGTACAGAAGACAAAATTTATTCTGGCTCATCAAATTACTTTTATCCAGAACTTCTGAAAGCAGGAAGAGCCTTTGCTTTCAATATTTATAGCAGCTGAATGTTGAAACATCTGCTAAGTCAATAATGAATAAATTATGAATGAGATGGCAGAAGTTTACCACTGACAGAAAGGAAAAAGCAGCAGTGCTTCTCTGACCAGTAGAAGACAACTCCACCCAGCAGAAAGAGAGAAGCATAATTTGTCCTGAAAAAAGGAACAATTAAGACTTTACTACAGAAGAAAATTAAACCAACTCTTCTACCTAAATTGACTGAAAAATACCTCACTAAATGACAATCACTGCAATTTTTAGCTAAAATTTTTAGGATATGCTTGAGTTCAGGTGATTTGAATCTCAAACTGGCACACCTGATGCATTGGCAACTCAGCACATCATCCGTCCATGCTCAGTTATACTTGGAAGAAGTCAAGAAGTTGTGAGGAGCCCAGCAAGCTGCTCCTCCTGCTGCAATGTAAGACAGCAATCAACCAAAAGTATCAGTCACTGATACTGAAACAAGTCTCAAACAGGAAATAGACTATTCAACAACTGAGGCACAGCACAACTTAAACAGGAACATCCACAAGTAACAAGACAGTGGGAGTTTATGGAGAGGAGTCAGAGTGAAGTCTCCTCTGGCGAGTCATGGATGAATCATCTGGTGGGGAAATAAAGATCAGAAGCAGGTGGCATTTCAGAGGTAAAATGGGATACTTTACTGACTGAGGGCAAGCGGAAGAAGAGATTCAGTTGGCAAACCAAAGAGGTTCACCAGCTGAGGGACCTATTAGCTTTAACAGTCCTCATATCTTAATCACAAGGAGACATGAACAGACAGATAGATAAAGGGGTGGCTAGAGTGGACACAATCAGTTCTTCAGCTGCTGCAACAAAATAGGCTGTTCATTTCAACAAGCATGTTACCACAAATGAATCACACCACTGTCTAGAAAAACAACATGCACTCACTTTTAAAGCCAGACACTTACATGCTTCTTTTATTAATTTCTTCTGTCACAATTAGAAACCGTGATAATAGCATGGTGCAATTTTATAATACAAGACTTTAATACAGCTTCATTCCTACATGCAACTCAAGTGAACAATGTACTGGAGACAATCAAGCAGTTCTCATTTAATGCCACACCATTCATTAGATTATAGGGACATAGCTATTCCATTCACTATTAGAAGAGCTGTGCTTACCTTATTTCCTCTCAAACAGTCTCCCATTATCTATTCTACAGTACTACATTTCTTCTATTTAATCTTTAATAGCACCACTGTGATGTCCTGAGTACTTCCAGTCTTCCATTGCTCAAAAGCTGTATGTGCTATGGGAGTCAACTGGAGGCTTGGAAGGTTTTGGTTCCCCTGCCCCCCACCCAATTTGGTGACTGTATTAATAAAGAAAACTAAGCCTGGAACAGAAGTTTATCACACTTTATTAGACGTGGACAAGTTTAGTTATGGTACAAAACTGCTCACTAAAGCAATGTTCAACAGCTTTTTAAAAAATCCAACCCTCCAAATATTTCACACAAGTTTTGGTGATTCCTGCTCTTGTGTTGACTCCCCCATCCTTGTATACATGCAGACACGTGAACGCCACAAGAATACCTCTCTCTGAAGAACCAGACAAACAACAGTTTAAAAATTAGGACTCTAGAATAAGTCATTTTACTCTCCTCTCCATAAAATGAACAAAAATGGAGATGTCACAGAGGTAGACAAAGAGAACAGGAAAGAAGCAGGATGTTGGAAGAGCTCAGCACAGAAATGTGAAAGAACACAAAGAAACTTAAGCAAAACAGTAAACTCTTTGAGAACGTGAGAAACAGCAACAATTCCATAAAAAATATCAACTGGATAAACTATGTGAAGTACAATTCCTTCTTCCCACCTCTTTACCTACACCAGATATCACAGCAGAAGGTCTGCCCAACTGCCAGCATTAAGTTAAATTTCTAAAATTTAAATATTTTTTACCCCTGAAATTTACAAGAACACACAAAAAAATAGCATCTTTGGCAAGTTAACAAACGACTGAGTTATATCTCACATATAATTAAGTCATAAGATAAGTTTCTCATGTGTTCCATTGATGCACACACACAACTACTGTCATAAATATTTATTTTGAGACATGTGATCAGAACAAAAATAGATATGGCAAATTGGAAGTGCAAAGAGTACATGCAAATGCTTTCAACTCCTTTTATGATATCAATTGGATTATAAACTGACAGTGTTTCGTCAAAAAAGAAATACAATTTTCCCCAATAAAGATAGTTTGTTTCAAGTTTCAGTTAGGCCATTTCTAAATACATTTTCCATATCTACACAAGCTGAGCAGAAAAATATTTTTCCCTCAGAATATGGAGCTGGATTAATTCATCAACTACAGCAGTAGTCACCAAATTCCTTACAAATTCCCAAAGTGTAAGCAAGTTAGTTTTGGACGAAAATGTGACTTCCTAGTGCAGATTTCCTGGAAGAGTTGTAAGCAGACAGTGTTTTCCACATTAAAACTTTCTAATTAGAGAATTCTTGACAGGGAGAGTGTCTGGGAGACAGGCACTGAAGTTTGAGTTTCCTGAAAGGGAGGAATCATATACACAGTTCTTGTGACCATCCCTGTTCCAAGACTGTCCATATGTGTTTAAAACAAAAACTTGCTCAAGATATACCCAGACCCATGTTGCTCATTTCTCTTCCAGCTGGAAACTCCAAGGCCCTGACAGCTACTACAGTTCAGAAATGGAGCAATATCCTTCTTTAAAATATCCCTGCGCTCTATAGCCACTCCAAAGGCTTTATTCTCTAACATAAAGAGCAAATGTTTCAAATATAGACATGACCGGCAGATCTTCAAATTCCTTCAGCAAACAATTTCAGAGGGAAACTACTGTAACAGTTTAGCCCACTTACACTTGAACATTGCTTTTGATATGTGAAGTAGCCAATCTTCTTTTCTACATTTTTTAAGAATGGATCGTTTTTATTCTTGCTGTTAACATGATGAATTTGCATTTTAGATTACTAAAGATGGAAGAGTTCTTTAAATTAGTCAATTTACTCTGACCCTCTCCCCATGTTGTGGGTTCCAGTTGTTCCCAACATTTAAGCCACCTATTTCTTTATCTTTTCTCTTATTTCCCCCCCACACACACTAGTTCAGGATGCTACAAACAGTGTGACTTCTAAGAACCAGGGGCATCACTGGCACCTACCACAGGGGACATGTGCCCTAAGTCCCAGCACCAGTGCTGCGAATGTCTGGCATGCACCCTGCCCCATCCCCGGCTAGGTACTGGGGGCTGGGCTAGCTGCAGCAATACCTGCCTCTCGTGGCCCCAGTACCAGGCCAGGCCACCTGCAGCAGCCACTGCCTCACCCATCCCCGCCCCTGGCCAGGGATCGGGGCCTGAGCTGGCAGCAGCAAGAGCCCAAGGGCCTGACTCCAGATTGGGGCCAGGATGTAGGGCCAGGCCCTGCGTCTTTTCCCAGGGCAACACCACTCCTGATAAGAACACCTCCTACCTAGAAACTCACTGCTTGAAGCAGGTTGTTCTTCCAACCATCCCTATTCTATACTATGCACAATATATTTTAGACACTAAAGCTAAAATCAGAAATCACAAACCTCTGAAAAAGACAGTTTTTACTTTTAAATATTGCTTCCAACTGAACTTCTATTTGTCAGGATTTGTTAGTACAAAAAATTGTTTTACTACATGTCAACAAGATTAGCAGCATTTAGAAAGTTTCTGTATTGTATTGGGAAGAAACACCAAATTAAGTCTAGATTTAAGACTTTGGAAGCTACCCCAAGAACATCTGAAGACTTCTAAATTTTATCAAACTATGGGGAGGGTTTATTAGATGATAGGAAGGATTGTGAATTACTAATCATTTTAAGCTTGATATCAATTCAAAAGAGTAAAGTTAAGCAATGAATTGGAAAAGTTTGACCAAAAGCAGCAAAAGTATGGTCTGTCAACCACCAGTGTTCTTGGGCACAAATCTAGCAGGTCATATTGTGTTGACACTTCTTGTTTTCAACTGAAGAATTACACAGACATTTAACTAGAAAATTTTAGTGGACATAACCTCTCCAATATAAACAACTGCTGTAGCTGCAAAGATATTTGCCAGTACAAAAGGGAGGGAAGCAGTTACAAGATACAATGGATGCATAATCCACATTAACATCCCAACCTAGACTAAACTAAGTGATAAAATGCAGTTAGCCAATGACTGTGAGTATATGTGCTGGTAGCTGCAAGCCACTACGATTTAGCCCATTTCTAATGCTGCTCACTCTGAGGCTAAAAATTCACATTAGTGGTAACTGTTACTGCTCCAGATGTGAGGAGAGAAGGGAACGTCCATCCAACTGCATACTGCTCACTATCAGCTCAATTACTCTGAATGGCAAAGCTAAACAATAAAGACTGAAGCTATAATACTACAACCAACCATTCAGGTGGACCACAGCATCAGCCTGCCCACTTAGGTCCTCTCTACATGATCAGCACCGAAGTAATTTTCAAAACTTGCCCAAAACATCCCCCGGTTGCAAACCATTCATCTGAATAATAAAAATGTAAGAACCCTCATGACCAATACATCCAAACACCAGATAGTCTACTCTAACTAGTCAAATAGTAGTTATGTGTAGATCACAATGAATATTTTAAAGGGTAAGTATTCTGAAAGAAACAAGTCTAACAGAACATCTCAAAATAATTGTTTCACATGAATTTAGAAAAAAAACAAAAAACAAGAAACTCACCAACCACCAGGTACTTAAGTGGCTACCTATAGGCCAAACAAAGAAGGCTGCACAAAAGCAAGATCCTGGGGCAACTCCCTGATGAAGGGTCCAGCTTCCTTGTTACTAGAAGGTGGGAGGGTGCTGGAATTTCTGTTGCTCACTCCCACTTGGGAGCCTCTAGCCTTCATACCACCCAGCTTGTAAACAGATGACTAGTAGACAACGACTCTTCTTGAGCTGTGTGAAAGAGCACCCTGCCTTTACTGAAACGGGAGTCAAAGATTTCTGCTATACTCCCTCTCCTTCTACAGCCCCCTCCCCCCTTTGTAAAGGTATGTACCCCAGTGACAAATTCACTGCCCCCCTATATTTTAAAGCACAGTAACAACAGCTTGAAATTTACAAATTCTTGATACTTTTGCATATGCCAGAAGATTCGGAATAGCAAAAGTGAAACCTATACTGGGCAGAACTAGGAGCAGATCTACAACTCTGTCTACAAACTTCAGAAGATAGTACTTCATCCATGTACAAAATGGGGAAAAAAAATTTAAATGCAAGTTGATTGTGCAGTTAGGAATGATCCTCATGTGCCTAGAGACACATTTTTCAAATCTTGATTTCAAACTATTTGGCAAAGCCTTCCAAAAGCTACAAATATTATAAGCCTTACTTTTTTCCTCTGCCTTATTTAATATCATCTGACTTTAGCGCCTAAATTAGTAAGTGCTGTTTGCATTTTCAGAAACAAAAAAAATCAAGATGGGATTCCTGGCCTCTTTCCACTTTGGAAATTTCCAGTGTTCCAATTAAAAATTAGTTCTACGCAAGCCTGCAGTTGAAGCCCAAACGTTTGAGCCTTAACTCAGAATTCTATCACTACCCACAATGTTTTTTAAAGGCAATAATAATGCACATTTACAGAACCTTTCACTCCAGAGGCTGATTTAAGCTTTATCCATCGCTGACAAGTACCCACTTGTGTAGCAGCTGTTTCAATTGATAGAACTATATAGCAGTTTAGGACAAGCTGACAATAACTAAAAGGTGACTTTAGCTAGGCAGAATGTTAGCACTCAAACCGTTCAGGGTTAACACTCCACTTACAAAAAATGCAAGTGATCTTTAGTAGATATCATCTTGCCAGAATCTCATCTCATTCAGAAGACAGCCACATCATTCTAGGCCACTGGTTCACTACTGGCCAAGAAGGAGTGTTACTGGATTAGCCACCAATGAATGGTACTTCTTGCAATTTGTGAGTACATTTTGCCTTTCAAAAGTATTGAGCCATGTCTACATCAGAGAGCCAACAACAGCATAGCTAAACTGCTGCAGCTGTGCTGCTGAAAAATCTGTTGTATAGACGCTAGGTCAACAAGAGAGAGCTACCATTGTTCATTGTGAGTGGTTTAATTATGTCAATGGGAGAGCTATGTCAGCAGGAAGTGCCCACCAGCTGACACAGGGCTGTCCACACCGACACTTCTATCAGTATAACTCAAGTCAGCGGTTTTCAAACTTAGGGTAGGGGACCCCACTACTGGGTCACAGACCCTCAGGCACTGGGTCATGATGCCCCCTGCTGCCACCACCAAAAGACTTGAATATATTGCACAAAGACAATTGTTGGATCACAGGCATAATTTTTTCTCAAGTGGGTCCCAAGAAAAATATTTTGAAAACCACTGACTTAAGTCACTCTATGGTATGTTTCCCCCCACTGCACATACACCTCTGAGTGACAAGTTACACCACCAAGAGTGGTAGCACAGACACAGCCTTTATGTTTACCAGTACAGAGACAAGCAGAATGAGGTAATATCTTTTATTGTTGAAAGATACAAGCTTTTGCACTTACAGGCAACTTGTCTTCAAGTCTAGGAAAGACAGGCCTGATCTACGCTAGAGAGTTTTGCCAACATACATAGGTTAATCAGTATAATACGGTAATTAAGTTCCAAAGGGAAACCCATGTTTGAATCTAAACAACTGTACTGATCTGCTGTAACAATCTGACTTGATCCTATGACTCACTTCCCTGCTTTTATTTTCCTCAAGTTCTATAAATTCTCCATCTTCAAGCATCTGACAAAGTGGGACTCAATGCCCAGCAACGTTATGAATTAAGCTCCTAGACTTGGCCTTTGAAATTGTTGTGCAGGTTTCCTTTGAGGACTGCTGTCAACTGTTGTCTGCATAGGACTGACATGAGCATAGAGTGATAGAACATACAGTTTCACCTTATAAAAAGTGTTCATCTACATGTTTAACGTGGCAGAGTGCAAGTTAAATTTTGTGACTATACTAATAGCAGCAACCTCTCTCTTATGCCAACACAATCCACCACCCTGCCCCAGATGACCAAGATTCTGACACTCATTCCCGAAACCCCTAAACTGTTACCTATTTTTAGGCTTACTGGTGTATAAGAAAGGAGGTGCATATATTCAGTACTAGGGCAGCTCAAAACAGTTTTTTTTTTTTTGTTGCTTATTGTTTGACAGTCATTTGGCTTAAGAGGCAGCTGAACTTGAACCTTTGGGTCTATAATGCCTCTCAAAGAAGGCAAACAGTTAAACTGACAAAAAACTCCAGAGATACCTAACCACTTAAGTCACAACCACCCAAGGAGCTGCAGTTTTGGGAAACACTTTGCAGACAGATCACTTAAATGCCTAAGCCTGTTTGCTGCAACCCCATATTTCTTTGGATTCCATTTCTCCTCCATGGAATGCATTTCTGTAGTTAGTCAGGATCAGAAAGAATGCTAGATGCTTAACTTCTAGGAAACTCCACCCTAAGTGGAAAAAAATGGAAAAACAAAATACTTTATTTGAAAGTACAGGAAAAGACTACTAAAACTTCCTAAGAGTCCTTCTGAAAGGACAAAAGACAGATGATAGAGAGTCACATTAAATCAAACTCTAGTATATTAGGTTCTCCTCTGATGCTCCACAGGGATTTCAGTGTTGTCCTGTTCTTGAATGCTCACACTTCTGACCCTCTCATTTTAGAGATATTAAATATGTCTGTGTCAACTACTGTCTTTAAAAAAAAAAAAAAAGGAATGCCTAGTGAAAGAAGTATAGGAAAAAGGGCAATATTTCATATATTTCAAAGTCAGTGATGACTATTAGATCTTCTAGTCTGACCTTCCATGTAACAAGCCTTAAAATTTCATGAATAAGCACCTTCCAGAATCCAGTCTTCATTTGAAAACTTCAAAAATGCAGGATGCACTCTACCACTTGGAGTTTGCTCCAACAGTTAATTACACCCACTTAAAACACAAACCAAATAATCTTCATCTTTCTGGTATACTGACTAAGCTTCTTACGCTCTGATTCTGAGGCTTTTTTTTTTCCCAGACCTCAAATCATTTTGTGGCTCTTCTCTGACCCATTTTCAGTTTTTCAACATCCTTTTAAATGTTAACAGCAAAACTGGATGCAATATTCCAGTACTGTTCTCACCAATACAGTATTCTGCAGTAAAAGTCTGTCTTTCTTTCTTTCTTCTATGATGAGAAAAGAGAATTAATTATATCTTTATTATTTCCTGGAATCTTGTTTAAGATACTAAACTGCCCCCATTTGTATATAAATCAATCACTCTCCATTATATCCAAAGCCTTTATTTGTTTGTTTTGGAACAATATTTTCCAGAACTGGTTGCCATCATCTACACATTAAACTTACATTCCCCTTAACATTTTGTCACTGTGAGAGACAACAGTGGCAACCAGGGGAGAAAATTTAGAAGAAAACTTAAAGCGAGTTAAAACCAAACCACTAGGAAACAAGCTCATTTATATGTTCATTTGCCCTTCACCCTCCATGTGAATGAAGCGTTTTAAAGAGACTAAAATATTCACAGTACCGGTCTTTCCAAAAGCACTAACACCTTCTCTCAAGGATGTGATCTGGATGTTGGAATTAGCATAGGGGCACTAGGAACACAATCAGAATTTTGTAAGAGAAATACTACTGACTGCCAAGAGCAGACTGCATCAGTATGAAAAACCTGAGGGATGGTGGCATGGCACAACCTATGTTGCATGCAAACTGGTCTGGTTCGAGAACAAAGTCAAAGTGCCAAGATGTACATGAGAATTAAATTTATTCTTTTAGAGACTGTATGCAAATTGTCCACTTTCCTCCTGAAAAATGCTGTTTTCTAGGACTGATATCTATTAGGGATAAAAAAGGTTAAACATTTAATGGTAATCAGCCGCTTAAAACGTTTAAACTGGGGTGAGGGGATCAGCAGCTGAGCTCAGCTCTCACTGCTGGGGTGGCAGGTTGGAGCCCAATGGAACAGGAGCAGCCGAGCTGGCTCATCGACAGGGAGAGCAGCCGGGCAGGGCAGCAGCCAACTGTAACTAACCCCTCCCGCAATCCATTAAGGTGGATGCCCCACTTCCCTGCCCAGCTGCAGCTACCTTTCCCCCCTCCGTGCTTAACTATTCAATTTTACACTGTTCAACTGTTTTGTCAAACTAATTTTTACATCTTTAGTATCTATATACGCTATTCCTAGGGACAGCTAAAGGTACTCTAAACAGCAGTTTTCTCACATCCAGTAGATGGATTCTGCAAAGCAACTGCACTTAACCCTGAAAGTGAAGCTGCAAAAATACAGAAGTAACTGTTTTATTCGTAATATGAAAAAAGTCCCCTACCTGAAGAAAGCTACCCAATCCTGGAACAAGACATTAAAAACAGAACTCTTAAACCTCCGATTAAAATAGTGATTTTAAAAAAAAAAATTCACTTATCGAATCATTGGCCAATTGGAAGCTTTCCCTGGAGAGCTGAAAGTAGAGAAGGGATTACAAAGCTATCAGTTTCCACAAAATTTAAGCTTTGATTAAGTTTCCTAGCCCTTCTAGTCGTGGAAATGTTTCATATCACCTATGCTGATACTCCTCACCCACAACACATTCTTTGTAACTATCTCTGGCAAGGTATCTACTGACCACTACATAAATACGATTTACTCACAGTAGACCACAGTGAAACACTATTCTAAATTAGATTAATTTAAATACTGCTCATGCAAGCTACTCAAGTCATGACCAAAATACCATTAATTACAGAACACACTTGCAGACAGCTTGTGTTATTCGTAAGTGACTAAACCACATTTCTGAAGTCAGGAACATCTCTAATACATACATTCCTATATGGTCTAAATGAGTTAAATGGCCATAAATCCTATAATAATTTAAAGTAAACAAATGTGTACCATAAGTACTACAATTGCAATCACATCAAGCCTGATGCCTGACCAAGCCACAGGCCTAATTCGGTGAGTAGGCTCTTGCAAAAGTAGGCCCTACGATTAGCAGAAAACTTAATAAAGGTCTCTATCACCCCTTTCAGGCCACACAAATTCTTATTTGGAATTTAATGTCTGATAAATTTTTACATTTCTATACTCTTTGAAGATGGTCCATTAAAATCATTTAAAGAACATACAGAGCACCATTTTCAGTGAGAGACAAGTTTTAAAATAAGACAAGGTATTTGGTTTTGTGGGTGAACGGAAGGAAATGCTGTGGTGTTTTATCAGAGCATAGTTTAGAGTTCAAGTTTATCTGTCTCAGTCACAAAAGAACTAACTACTGGCCTTCTCCCCCCCAACCCACCCTTCTTTTTCTCCAGTAGAAGGTAACACAAAAGTGCTGTACTTATATCAACAATCTATATTATGGGCATTGCCTGTTACATGCTTGAACCTCATCAGAGAACACCCATATGTTTTCAGTAGCTGTGCATAAATTGAGTAGCATGTTACATGCAACCAGAAACAAAGTTTTCTTTGTGGAGATCTACTTGGGGCCCTCAGTTTAAAATGACCAATCCAAAAAGTACTAACGTATTTCGAATTGATCTAAAGGAGATAGTATACAGCATGATCCACACCATTCACATGCTTACCCCAATAATAGTAAAAACAAGGAGTCCCGTGGCACTTAACAACCAACAAATTTATTTACTGCATACTATAGACCAGGGGTCTCAAACTCAAACCACCACAAGAGCTGCATGAGTACTAGTGCATTAGCCTGAGGGCTGCACCACTGAAACCTTTTCATACAATGATATTGCAAATATTGTTAACAACAGTGTCATCACAGGCCACAGGAAATAGCTTTACGGGCCACAGGTGTTGGAGACCACTGCTACAGACCTAACAACAGAACTATTAAAGCAGGCACATATCCCTTCAACAAACCACGCTGCCAACACTGACCCCTGATCTGCACAAAGGACACTATTACAGGACCTAATATAACCACCTATTCCATCAAAGGCTCATTCATCTGCTCATCCACAAATGTGATTTATGCCATCATGTGCCAGAAATGCCCCTCTGCTTTATATATTGGACAGATAGGACAGTCTCTGCACAAAATAATAAATGGGCACAAATCTGACATCAGAAATTACAACATTCTAAAACCGGTGGCTCAGCAGTTCAATCTTCCTGATCGCTACACAGACGATTTACTAATTGCTGTGTTCAGACAAATGAATACCAGGTCAGGGCTTCAAAGAGAAGCTGCAGAGCTCAAATTCATTTGCAAATTTGACTGTATTGCTTCAGGGCTAAATAGGGACTTTGGATTTCTTTTCCTCATTACAATAGGTGATTTCCTCTACACGTCGTTCCCCAGAGTTTGAATCTTAACAACTGTTTTGATTTGCTGTTACAGCATGACCTGATTCCAAGACTTACAGAATGGGAGGAGATAAATGCAGGGAAGTGTAAGTTCCCCCATTTTCAAAGCATCTGATGAAGTAGGATTTTCTTCCATCAATATATTTACTGCATGAGCTTTTGTTAGCCTCTAAGTGCCACAGTACTCTTTGTTTTGTTTTACTGATCTAGACTAGCAGGGCTGCCCCTTTGTAACTTGCCAAAACTAGTATAAGTTAAGAGGTGTTCAGTTTGTCAGTTTCAGGATTACAACAAAGACTGTCAGGCAGAAGCAAGAGATTCTAATATTGTCTGCCTCAGCAGCTCTCAACCAGAATGTCACTGGGTGGGAGCCTACTTCATGAGAAGCAGTAGTGCAGCAGCTTCCTCGCAGGGAGGCCGCGTTCAGGCAGCAGCAAAGGGCTCAGCTGCGAGCTTTGGCGGGCACCGGGGGGGGGGCCTGTTGTGAGTTGGATATGCCATCAACACTGTTGTAACACAAAACATTTAGAACCGCTGTCTAATATTTTCAAAGTTAGACCTCAAAATATCCTAGATGCAAGATCCTGATGACCCTGTAATTTATTTTTCAGACACTTTTCGATGCCTGTCTTCACAGAGAACTTCCATTTGTTGGTTCAGGTTGTTGAAGTAGCTGTTACAAAACATTCAGATGATATTGCTTCAAGACTAAAAAAACCAAACGTTGTTCTGCTTTGGATCTCAATATCATGAGCTCAAATCTGGTTATCAATTCTATACTAAAGTGTGATGCAAAAGTTTACAGAATAAGGAGACATGGAAAAGTTACTGCAAAAATGCTTTTAAGAGAGCATTTCACAGATTCACAGGAAAAGTGCAAAGCACAAATATCCCATTCATTCCCCAATATGTCATCAAATAAAGGCTATAAAACACACCTACATGTATTTTAGGGGGGAGGCAAAAGTTATAGAAAATGGTTTTTTTTTCCTTGCTTAGAATAAAGTTTTATGTCAGCACCTCAAAAAACATCTCACTATCACACCAGTTAACCAAACATATGGTCTCATCTGACAAGTTACTGATTTTCTTTGATTTAAATATTGCACTCCATCTAGACTCTAAGTCAGGAGGAGGCTGAATATCAAACAGGCTATGCTGAAATGCCTTAAAATAAATTTAGATTACTTGAATAAATACTGTCATCTAGGAACCACCACAGTGATCCATTTGGTAGCTGTTATTCTTAAAATAATTCTAGCCTCATCACCCACAGTGAAAGGAATCAGTTTATATAAGTCAGTAAACATTTTGGTATTCTAGTACTAATAAGCCACAGCTCTGGAGATTAAAGAGGTATTATCTATGAATGAAGAGGTACATTGATTTTCTAAGGCGTTGAGTATACAAACATACACAGGTATTTTAGGGTGTTTCTAATTGGACAAGTATTTCCATTAAGCACATTGATATGGAGCTTATGCTTTTCAACATATAAAAATGCGTCCCCTCACTTAACGTTTCAGGTAGAAAAATACTACATGACTGAGAAGCTACACAACACAATACCACTCAGATGGTGATTACAAATGGTAGTAATAGGGAACAAATTCTAGGACAGTATTTGCAAATTAGCTATTACTCCCCTGAACTTCCTGCTCTGTTACTGTGCCTTCAGGAGGAAACACGCACAAAGCTGCATCCAAAGCTATTTAAATGTTACTTACATATTTATACCTAACTTTCGGGGTGGGGTGGGGTGGGGGGGAGTCCACCTGCAAAAAGTCACAGTATCTTAAAAACAAGCAAGGAGTCTTGTGACACTTAAAGACTAACAAATTTGTTTATCGCATCACCTTTTGTGGTGTGGGAGAAAATCCCACTTCACCAGATGCTTTGAAGTTTTAGTCTTTAAGTACCAGAGGACTCCTTGCTTGTTTTGCTGAATTAGCCTAACAAGGCTACCCCTTTGAAACTTACAAGTATCTTAAAGTAACTAACCCTTGCCCCAACGCTGCCTGTTGAAAGATGCACATTGTTTATTTGGTCATTTGTGTTAAAATGTTAGTGAAGGCTCAGTAAACCTCCAAAAGAGGTTTCAGCTCTTTAAAATGAACAACAGACATTATTTATCTATTAATTTAAAAAAATCTGTTATGAGACATGGATTACACAGGAGAACTAGTTCCAGGCTAATTTTAAATGAACATTGAGACTCATACACGTCCACTCCGACCAACAAAGAATCAAATGCTCCATGAGACCCAAGTTCCAAAGGAGCAGCCGCGTTAGCCTCGTAAAGCAAAAAAGCAAAGACTAAGACTAAAAAATTTAGTCTTTAAGTGCCGTAAGACTTCTCTTCTTTTCCCTCATGCGACCCAGAAGCCTAAGAATACAGCAGACTCTCACTGAGGCATGACTGGATAATTCCAGTGAAACCGAGCTCTCATTCACAACACAAGAAAGCTTGTGGGGTGTTTTTTTGGTGGAAGTGGGGGGAAGAAAAGTAAAACAAAACAAAACTTAGCTTTATAACCCCCCTCCCAGTAGCCAGGAGGGAAACACGCTGCAATTCACGCCGCCAAATTCACATTCATCGCCTGTCCCCTCCCACCCCGTCCTTTCCCAGCTCTGTGATTTCAGTCCCACCCCGCTTCTCTCCTGCATATTTCCAGGCTGCTTTGATTTCTGCAGCAAATTCCTTCCTCCCAAATTTGGGCCCAAACTGGCGGGGGGGGGGGGTTTAAAAACCTCTCGGGCATTTCCGATTTTGCTCTGGTTTCAAAAAAAAAAAGAGCACGGAGGTTTTTGAAGGCAGGAAGTGGGGGGAGCCGGAGCCAGGCTGGGGGAGGGGGCCAGAGGCAGGTTTGGGGGTGGGGGGACAGGACCCCCAGCTGCTGACGGTGCAGGGAGACTCCCAGCCCCCCACCCCCATCATGGAGACCCCGGGCCGCGCGCCGCCGCCGCCTCCAGGAAACGCCGCCGCCTCCCCAACTGTCACTGCCCCCGCGCCCGGCGCAGCGCGGGCCCCGGGCTGGATACTCACCCATGGCGCTGGCGGCGGCTCGGCTGCCGTTGACGTTTCTCCACCTCAGTCGCGGCGGCAGTAACCGAGCTGCCCCCTCCCCCCGCCAGCCAACCCCCAGCTACTGAGGCGGCTGCTGCTGCTGTTGCGGCTCCGCCCCGCCCGATTCTCCAACGTCCGCTACGCCAGTTCCGCAGCGCAACCGCCCCGTCCCGCGCCGCCCCTACGCACACGCACTAGCAAACCCGGGCCAGGCGGAAGTCGCTAACCCACGCCTCCTCTCCTCGTACGCAGCCGTTTCCGGCCCTCAGGCTCCAGATCGCGAATCCTCTCGAGAGATTTCCCCGATGGAACGAGACTTGGCCGCTGCCCCGCCCCGCAGACGCGTCCGGCGGCCATTTTGAATGCTGGAAGGGAGGACGTTATTAAGCCTCGGCGTCGGGCAAGCTGGCCTCCTCCCTGACCCAGCACAGCCTGGGAGAGCTTTGCCCGAACGAAAGATGGCTGACACGCAGGCCTACGCAAAGCGGCGACTCTCACTCGCTTAGGGCTAGTCGGGTAGAGTCGTTCTTCATCTCTACGCGGGAAGAAGCCGCTAAACGCCCGCGTGTGTCACGTGGTCTCTTCTCCTCCCTGTCCGCCACAGGCTTGCGTCACCGATTTACGCAGTTAGCGTAAGCGAGAGGCAGAGGCGGCGGGAAGGAAGCGGTGCGGGCGGGGCCGCAAGGCGGAGGCGGTGGCTTGTGAATACGGAGGGGGGAGAGGGCGGAAGGGGGTGATTGTTGGGAGCAATGTTTTCTCTAACTACTCCTAGACTGCGTGTGCAAAAACATTTCTTTGTGCGCACCAATATTAGCACTATTGAATTTTTTTGTGCACACTTTATTTTGTTGGGTGTGCAGGCTTCATGACCTGTGCGCGCATGCACACGTGCACAGCTTAGAGGGAACAGTGGTTGGGAGGCACCGGGGCCGGGGGCGCCATGTGAGGAAGCCGCCTTCACGCCTATGTTCCCTCTAAGCTGCGCACGTGTGTGCACGCACGCAGGTTGTGAATCCCGCGCACACAACAGAATCATGCACAAAAAAAATCAATATTTTTATGCTATTTTAAGAAAGCTGTTTCAAGTAGCATGTGTCAAATAAGGTTTTGTAATTTATACTATCATTTCCTTCACCATATCAAAATAAAGTTAATGTATTAGTTGCATCATACACACTTGTTTTGTTGTGCTCGCAATTTTGACCACAATTGCTGGAGTGTGCACAAATTTGCATACCAGTTCTGAAAATTTGCACAAAAGAAATTTTTTGTGCACACAGCCTACAAATAATTAGAGGGAATGTTGCATCATGCCCGGCTGCTGCTTGTCCTCCTTGGTGGCAGCTGCTGGGGGGTGGGCTGGCTGGAGTGGCTCCTTCCTCCTCTGTTGTGTTGGGGGCTCGCTTTCAAGGAAATGTTTGGGGTGGGTCATTTGCTCTTGCTGAGCAGTCCCGGTCGGTGGTTCTCCTTGGCCTGGGGGGAGACCAGGGCCTCCTCCTTTGTACCAAAATGACGGTTACCAGATGCTAGGCAGAAGGAGGACACGTCCTCCTCTTTTACTTTCACATCTTCCATCTGGCAGGCATTTTTAAAAATACATGATTTTGTCTGGCTTTTTACTTACAGGGGGTTAAAGTACACTGGAACACCCCAGAATGCCCTATTTTTAGGGGGAAGTATTCCAGAAGACTGTTACATTCATACTGTGTTTTCTCCGTGTGTTCTCCAATGTCCTTCTTTTTCTGCTTCCCTGTCCGCCTTTTCATGCTTTGGTATTGGGTAACCCTAACCAAAATGCAAACGTCTGTCTTGGTTAGGGTTCCCAGATAATAAAACCGGGAAAGGACGACAGGGAAGAACAAAAAGGAGGACATGGGACAAAATGTAGTATTAATGTAATTTTGCGGCACCCTCCGCATTCATAAGCGTGGAAAAAATGTAGTATTAATGTATTCTTCTGTTTTTAGGGGGCCCTGGAACGCTTTCCCCCTAAAAAATAGGATGTTCTGTGGCATTCCAGCATGATTTAACCCAGGGGTCTCAAACTCAAATCACCACGAGGGCTGCATGAGAACTAGTATGTTAGCATGAGGGCCGCACCACTGTAAACTTTTTAAACAACAACATGGCAAATATCGGTAACAATGGTGTTGTTGCAGGCCACAGGAAACAGCTTTAGGGGCTACATGTGGCCCATGTTTGAGACCCCTGCTTTAACCCCTGTAAGTAAAAAGCCAGACAAAATCATGTATTTTTTAAATGTCTGCCAGATGGAGGATGTGAAGGTAAAAAGGAGGACATGTCCTCCTTTTGCCTGACATCTGGTAACCCTAGCCTGGATCCTCTCCTCCACTGTCTCACTGGCTGCTTTCTCAGATCACTAATGGGGCTTAATAATAACAGATCCTTTGCTGCTTCTGTTTGGGTTGCTGTGTCTTTTAAAGCAGTGGTTCTCTTCCGTTTGTGGGTTGTGACACACTTGGCAGGATATCATGACCCTACAGGATATGCTAGCCCACCCAATCCAGGTCAAATCCAGGCTAAATCCAGCCAACTCTAGAGCAGTGTTTCTTAACCTTTACTGTACTGGGGAACACCTAAAGGTATTAATTACTTCATGTGGAATACCTGGTGAAACCATTCTTGAAAAAGATGGTAACAGTGGTGGGAGATAGAAGCCCCAGTCTCAGTAAAGCTTCCAGATATGTAGAGCCCTGCACGGGTACATAGACATGGATCCATATCCGATCTGCATCCGCAAGAAATGGTCCATGGATATCCATGTTGTATCTACAGATGCGGACATAATGCAGGTATCTGCAGATGTCCACATAGTTGCAGAGCTCTAGCTCTGTGAAGATAAAAACATGTCAACTTGTATCTGATCTGCATCCACAAGAAATGGTCTGTGGATATCTGTGTTGTATCTGCAGATATGGATACAATGTGGATGTCCGCATATTTGCAGGGCTCTACAGAAATGCATCAACATCTGCTGCCACATATCGGGAAGCTTTGCTGTAGCTGTGACATTAAATTGCTCCTCGGATGAGGAGGGTTTAAGGTGGATCATGGAACACCTGCACTATGAGAATCACTGCTTTAGAGTGCCATTTGTCAACCAGTGGTCCCAGAGCTCTCACTGACGCAGTATAGCAATCTGGCTTCTGGTATCAAAAAGGTTGAAACACACTGGTGATTTTTACATTCAAGCAGAGTATTTTGTTTTCTTCTCTGCAAATTGAACAAGCCCCTTTGCTGGAAAGCAGTTCTTCTGCAAGGGTGGAGACCCTAAAGCAGATCACACTGTGGTGGATAGGAAGTGGAAATCTTATCCAAGCACATTTGGGCTGAGACCTGGTCTTCTGAAAAATGCCCTAGGAAACTTGTGTAGGCGTAAGGGTTTCTGCACAAAATAAAATACCCACTTATTCTGTGTACAAATGCTTACCTTGAGTGAGCCTACATGAACTGAAACTAAATACAAAACCAAAGGTTCAGAAGAACTTAACTGAAGCTGTCTAATTAATTAGGGTTTTGGATATTTGATTACCAAGCATCTTCTATCCACTTCTTTAAGTGTAAATAGTGGTTAAACTTTCAGCTATCAGCAAGTGTCTATTTGGACCACATGTCCCAGCAGTGAATGAAGTCTTTAAGGAAAGAAAAGAAAAAAGAAATCCTGTTAGAATGCAGTGCTTTTCTGAAGGAAGATAAAAGCATTGTGGGAGACTCCAAGCGTATTCCCTTGGTCCTTCCAGAATTGTTCTGATGATATGTGCTGTTTGGTTCAGTCTGGTGCATTCTGGAGACAAAGAATTGGCTCTAAAGAAATACCTTTATGGGGCAGTGTGAAATGCCATTACTAGCAAGGATTCAGTAGTGGTATCTGAGAAGAATGAACACTAGTAAAGACAGACAAACAACTTCCATTTACCATTCTCTGTTCAAATGCTGAACTCAAGAGTTGAGAGTGTTTTACATATTTTATGGCCAAAAAGTCTTGGAACCTTTCAAAATCTTGTCTTTCTGTACCAACACTGAAGGCTTGAAGGCCTGGATCCTCTAAGGTATTTAAGCTCCTAACTTCCATTGTTTTCATGGAAGTTAAGCACCTATGTGCTTTGGAAAATCTGGGCTTAGGCATTCACACTTGTGGTGTACAATTGCAAACTACTGTCCTTACATTGATATTATAATAAATAACAGCACCTAGTGTCATTGGCATAGGATTACACCAAGTGGTGTACAAACATGAAATAAACAGATTGGCCATGTCCCAAGGAGCCTATAATTTAAATATTTTCTTTTGTGCTAGGGACATCATAGGAGTTTGTGCTTTCCTATTCCTTTACTATTAATGATCACTATTTAAGTGGGGAAATTACTGTGTTTGAATGCAGTGTATTCCCTGCCTTTTTGAGACTGTACTTTAAGCGCAGAACCTGTTTGTTATGTTGATATAGGAGGAGCTAGTTTCCTTACAGATGCATCAGTGATGTCTCAATGTTATACATTATTGTAGAGGGTGGAGAGATACTGTGGGACTTGTCTAATTAGTAGTGTTGCAAGAAGGTGTAAAATAGCCAGGAGAGACAGATGAAACAGTGTATACCCAACCATATGTCTTTTCCATACTCTAAATAAAAATACATCCAGTTGGTAGGTAGCTACTTTTATTATAACAACTTGAGAAAACACTTCTTATGGAAACACTGAAGGCAAATATTATTTAGGCATAGAGAAGGTATGCATCACCATTCTTTGTGGTTCTGTCTTGCTTCAAGAACTGGAACAGTTACAGTATAATGTGGTCCTGAGATACCCGAGAGAGAGAGAGACTCTTATTATCTTTGGCCACAAGATATTGCCTGATATTGTTTACCATGTTTGTATCTTTCATAACAGATGGAAAGCCACAATCTTTTTCACTCTATTTGTTCTGGATGGTAATGTCCATGGCGTTAAAGAATAGGTACATGGCTTTTGTGGTCAATTGAATGTTAAATAAAAACAGGCATTTGATAGCCATAATAGTTGTTTACTGTGTGTATACTATACTCCTACAACTAATCCAGAAAAAATATAGCACAGTGGAACAAACAGCACAACAAAACAGGAAAAACAAAAAAGTATTTTTCTCTTTAAAGGGTTTCAAGATGTTTCATTTTTTTTTCTTTTTTCTTTTAAATGATATCACATTGGGACCATTGCTAAAATAAGTAGTATATTGGGGGATGCTAAAAAGGGAGTACATTGTTTCAGAATAGGTCTTTTAAGTGAGAAATTGCTTGATAGATTGACTTGTGAGGGGAAAAAAATAATGGAATGGATATACAATCCTGCTCCCCTTGAAATCAAAAGCTAAATTGCTACTGTCTTAATCTGAAGTAAGACTGAAGCCAATCTCATTTTGTTTTTGTGAGCAGTTAATGTCAGGTTTCTCTCCGTTGCAGATAACCATTTTTTTCTTCTTTTCATTCAATAATTAGAAGTACTAGGAGGATTGGTTAAAAATAATACATTTTGAGGAAAAAAGGCACATCAGTGCCATTCTGTGTACAGTATAATAAATGCTGTAATTTTAATTTTTAGGCCAATTTGCTCTTTTTTCTCTCAGGGTAAGTACTTTGGCTTGGATTCACAAAGGAATTTAAGCATTGCAACACTGAGTGTTGCAATGCCTAGAAAATCACAGAAACAACTCTGATATAAAAGCTTGAGTTAGACACCTAGACTCCATAAACAATGAATGGGGAGAGATAGGCTTTTAAGATTGCAGTCCTTGAAGAGGAGCCATGTAAAATAGCCAAGGGGAGATGCTGACCAAAGGTGTGTCCTAAACCCTGCCCCTCTCCAGGAGATAGGTATCTAAGTCAAGGCTGCAGGGGGGCCTCTCTCTCTCTACTTGCTAACTGAGGCAGGGAATCTCTGTCCTGGAGTCAGGTAGTTTTGGAGTGAGAGACTTAGGAGCTAGTCCCACTTCTCTTGTTTTATACATCACTGTGATCATTTGTACCTGTTTTCAAACATTTGCTTGATAAAAACTTTAATCCCAATAGGAACAGATTCGATGGAAGAGACTGAAGAAACTCCCTCTCAGAATATCCAGCAGGCCATGTGGGAGATCCCTGTTCACATCCTTCCCTACCCCCCATGGCAATGGAGGGATTTGGGTCTGGGTTTTCTATCTGGAGTGCTCTAAACCCTGGCCTAACAGTTACAAGGAGGGTAGTGGCATCACCACATTCTCTTCCAGTGGCTGTTTTGCACATAGGGATGCAGGTGCCTAATTCATTTCTACAAGAAATACCTTTGGCAGCTAAACTGTCTGATGCCAGAAGGTGGGTTCCTATTTGTGGGTCACTCAGCAAAGATACAGACCTCCTTGCTGGCTAGATTTAGTAACCTAAGGAGAGGGAGAGGCTTAGAATGCACCCCAGTCACTGGCATTTCCAACTGGTTAGTTTAGACCATCTGGTATTCTGGCTTTTGTGGATCTTATTCTAAAGTTTTGTCTTTTTCCATCTATTGCAGAGATTAGGCACCTAATTCAGGTTTTATGAATTGCAGTGTTGTTCCTGTGATTTGCTAGCCACCTATATAAGAGGTGCTGTGCTGTTCTGTTGCAATGCCTTTGAGGATCCACAGATGCTTGCTAAGTACCATTGTGGATCTGGCCTTTCACTACTACAGCACTAGAAACAGAAAAAAATTAGCTTGAAAGAGAAATTTAGCAGATGTCCCGACTCTTTATGAATTGATTCATTGAAAGAAAAACTGCTATTTATTTGTAAAATGTGATACTTTTGAAATTGTTTTTTTTTTTTAAATGGTACATGCAATGCAAATTTCTAAAGAGCAGAAGCTGCTGTTATTCTATTTACCTGATGATATAGGGTCTAATCCTGCTCATCTTCACACTATTGACTAAGGGCCTGATCCTGCAAGGTGACTAGCCTCTCTTCTTGGGAGTTGGGTTGAGAATGCTCAGCGCCTAGTAGAAGTCATTGTCTTCCTCCAAATCCCTCCTTAAACTTCTCATTTACTGTGATGCCTCAGACAAGGTCTTGACAACAGTTAGGCTTCTGTACTGAGACCACAGCCTATCTTGCTGATCAATATTGTTTCTTGGTTTCCTTGCAAGTTTCTTGTCTATTTGCCTGTATCCATCTGTCTCTTGTCTTATACTTAGATTTTAAGGTCTTTGAGGCAGAGCCCATCTTTCTGTGTTGCTTTTGTACAGTGCCTAGCATAATGAGGTCTTGGCTCATAACCAAGGTTCCTAGATACTGCATCAATACAAATTAATACTAATAATTAATAAAAATCACTTTGAACCACGAGTCATTGGGCCATTGGTGCCCAATCCCTCAAACCTTGTCTCTGAGTAGTCTTATTAAATCTGTAGGACCGCTTGCGTGAATAATAGTTTGCAGGATCAGACGTTATGTTTGAATAGCTTCTCTGTTTCAGTTGCCACTATTGAGGTCAATAGAGCAGTCATGAAATGGCAAATAACCTACAAACGCAAAAGCAACACAGTAAATAAGTACACAGTGTCCTTCATCTCTCATCACCAGCATCACTGCAAGCTCCTGGCATTGGGTGCCACCCATGACACTATTCTAGAAATATGCAAATTAGTTAAGGCATAATATATGCTTCTCAGACCTTTCTTAAAAATTTCACCATATGTGGTGTTTCCAAAAATATGAATGCAGTGCTGAAAACAGTGAGAGAGAATGTTTGTCAGCAAATACTTTTAAAATATTGAAAAAAATATAGTAACACAAGCTTCCATTGAACAATAGCCGTGGGAAAATACAGCATCCCTTGTTTTGCAATGTGTTTATTGTATTGTACTGCTATACATCCATTACATCAATTATCTAAAGAAAGAGGCTTTGATAGATTATGACCCAGTGATGTGATTTTTGTGAGAGGCACACACATACACCTATTGTTTGGGGGTGGAAAATGCATGCTTTGTGTAGTTATAGTTGTGTGGCCCTGGAGAATACATATCAGTAGAATCTGGAAAGCAGTTTTAACCATTGGTCATGTAGCCTTAGAAATAAGTTTGTTTCATTAAATGAGGTGAGATGTAGCCTTTATGGAAATAACAAAGTACACACTACTTTGCTTCTTGTGAAGGACATGTGGTTTGGGAAATTTGGTGATGTTTGTTTGTTTTAGGATAACACTAAACTGTGTGCACAATTAATTCTTATTTACAGAGTGCCAGGCACTTTACTGATGAATATGACAAATTTCCCACCCTACAGAGTAACTATATATCTATCTATATTTATATCAAAATCTATATAAACAAGAAACATGCTGATTGAGATTTAGAGTGTAGCACATCTCCTGTAGTTCCAGTTCTGTGTGTGTTGGTTTATTAATCAGTAAACTCGACTGAGGATGGGCAATCTTAAGTAAAACCTTAAGAGACTCTCTGTATATCCAGGTGTGTAATCATTAATACACGGTCCTGTGAATCAGTCTGCACAGATGAACTCTTATCCCTCTCCAGAGTCTCATGGGCAGAGGGGTCTAACCATACTGATCACTTTGCAAGACAAAGGCCTGAAAAGAGTTGAATCTCAGTGACTGAGTTATTGAATTAGATTAGAGAACACTTAGTATTGTAGTTAGGGTGCGCTGCATCTATCAGAAGGAAAACAAATCCAATACGCATGGCTGGATGCCTGCTTTATAGAATGTAACACTTCTTTATTATCCAACAGTTTTTGTTTAAAAAAAAGCTCAGCAAAAACGCTTTACTCTTTTTTCTACGCAAAATTCAGACAATTCCTTACCCCCTTTAAAAAGAAAATGTTCTAGAATAAGTGTGTTTATTTACAATCTCTGACCCTCCCTGCTGTTTGTCAGTAGGTGGCTTATCTCCATCGTCTGTCTTTTCTGGCTGCTTTTCTACAAGCCTACTATTAAACCGAACTTACCTAAGCATTCAGTGCCCAATGCTGCAATATAACTATCATGTGCCTCTTCTCAAAACAATGAGGCAGTCATATAATATATAAAATATATAGCCACCCCATCCTGCATATCATACATATATTGTTGTAGGCTTGTTCAACAGAAATCTTGGCTTATTTTAATATAGGTCCCAATTTTGCTACTGTTGAAGTCAGTGGGAAGTTCCATTTGGTTTCAGTGCAAGTACTATCCCCTGAAAGCTCATGCGATAAATAAATGTGTTAGTCTTTAAAAGTGTCACAGGACTCCTTACTTGTTTTGCTGAACTAAACTAACAAGGCCACCCCTTTGTATCTGTACTGTAGTCACCTATGCCTGTTATTAGCAAACAACTGCACAAAACTGTGTTTGCATTTTTTTAGAACATGGTGAATAGGTAAATACCTGAAACCAGTATGCAAAGAGCAAATCTTTACACTTGCTTTAAATTAGCAAAACTATAGGTACATACGTGGAAAAACAAATTAGAAAAATAAACATTTATCAAATGGGAGATTGAAATTTACATTCAGATTATCTGTATTCATACTGTGGGTTGCATTGATTTTTCTTATGCAGAATAGTAATTCAAATAATTCTTGGTAATATTGCCATGATGACTGAGCACTATTTGAAGAATAAACAATTTAAAAAAAATTAGCTAAGCAGGCTTTGGAATTCATGGTCTTTTTAATGATTTTTCATACCTATAAACTTGGCATGTTTTCAGAGCAGATAGGTCAGAAAAACTAAAAATTATGTATTTTTATCCTACCACCAAGCTACAGAGTCTGACAGTTTTGAAGAAATGTCATGCTCTCCATGGTGGCAAGCCTTTGGATCATTTCCTTCAAACCATTTTATAGTGTAAAGTAAATTCTTTGTGTTTTAGTTTGATAAATGAGTGGATTTGGTTTGTTTTTATTTATATAGTGCCATAAATGTACATTAGCTTTACAAAGCAAATAAAGCACAGTTTCACATTGTTGTCTCCACTTCTGTGTGTCAGAAAGTCATTATATGCTATTTAGGTAGCATGGTTTCTCCACATGCCTGATGTTAATTGATAACATGGTTTTTCCACACGTGAAGTTTTATATTAAATGTTGTACCTCCAGGCCAACATTCCATCTTTCAATAATATAGTTTGTAATGTGATACCTGGTGCTTTTTGCAAGGTATGGATGAAGCCTGTCACGTTTGGTCATACATTAACAGCATTCTTAGTAGCTAACTCACTGCTTGATAAAGTGCTTTAGAATGCCTTAATTGTAATAGGTGCTAAATACATTCAATTCTTTTCTCTACTGTGTTCAGTTTTGGGCTCCCCCCTACAAAAAGGACAGGGACATGCTAGAGAGAGTTCAGAGGAGGGCAACCAAAATGATTAAAGGGCTAGAGCACAAGCCCTCTGAGGAAAGACTGGAAGCATTAGGCTTATTTAGTCTGAAGAAGAGAAGATTGAGGGGGGATTTGATAGCAACCTTCAACTACTTGAAGGGATGCTCTAAGAAAGATGGAGCTCGACTGTTCTTGGTAGTAACGGAGGACAGAATGAGGAGCCAATGGTCTCAAGTTGCAGTTAGGGAGGTCTAGGCTGGATATTAGAAAAAACTTTTTTACTAGGAGAGTGGTGAAGTCTTGGAATGAACTGCCGAGGGAGGTGTGGAGTCTCCATCTTTGGAGGTGTTTAAGGCCCGGCTGGACAAAACCCTGACTGGGATGGTTTAAGTGGGAGTGGTCCTGCCTCTGGCAGGGGGTTGGACTAGATGACCTATGAGGTCCCTTCCAACCCTATGATTCTATGATTCTACTAAAATGAATGATTGGTTGAATGATTTTCAATTTCATGGGTTTTTCAAGCCAGTGACTGCAATAGCCATACCACTTTTGAGACTTCCGTCATCTTAACTGAATGTGTGTGACAGAAATAAACTGATGGATATTACACTTTATTATTCAATTTAGACGTGCTTTCTACTTTCTGAAAATGTCTTTGGTTTGAGCTATTACACTTGCTCCTCTTGAAAATGGAACCCTAACTACAGAGGTTCTGGTTGTGTAGACAACAAACATTCGTGTAAGCAATTTTCCTTTGAAAATTTGTTTTGATTATTTTTAAAGTTATAAGAATTGCAGCATAGTTCTATTTATAATATAAAATTACTGTGTTTTATTGGTTGTCATTTATCTGTTAGCTGTTCCAGAAGTGCAGTATTGATAATTTCACTTTGAATATCAGTGATCTTCCTCCATTTCATACAGAAGTTATTTTTGACTGTCTAGTTCACTGTATTTGTCTTTAATATTTAAAGTGCTGGTAATTATCTTTACAGCAATAGAATCTTCTTGGCAGCAGTACACTAGTATATGAATCATAACTACATAAGTAAATAAATAGCTTATGAGGTAACTAAATACTGAAGAGAAGCTAAGATGTTTGCTACAAGCAGAAACTGTTTACTGCGAATGAAAATCATTACATGAGCATTGTTCCTATTGTTTGATGGACAAGACAAAATGTTTCTTTGTCTTGCAAGAATTTGAAAATTGGGTGCTACTGCATTTTTGGTCTTTCTGTGGTCCCTTTTGGGGTGGAGCATATAGTTAATAAATAGGATTTGTTGTTGTGTGATGATGGAGAGGGGAGATAGAACTCATTCCCAACCAACTGGTGGGTGGCACAAAAACTGCGTGAAGCGCTATGGTCTGTACAAATCTCTGTGAAGGGATTTTAGACCATTGGCACCATCTGACCAACGTGGAGCAGCCCAACATAGGCCCCTGTGTGACAATATGGATGGAAAAGAAGCTCTCTTAGAGGGTCATTATATCTGCGCCATTTCCTGCTGGCCTTGGTGTGGATCAAAGCTGTGCTTACACAATGTGGAGGGTTTTTTAAAGACCTATGTGTGAGTGGATTTTACCTTCAGTAAGTGACTAGCTTGTGTAGCAGTGGAATGATGTGACTGCACACTCATAGTGTCAGTAAAAAATTGTGTCATTTGTAAGAGAACAGCTTTTGATTTTTCTAGGCTGTGATTGGCTAAAATTCTTTCCATGTTATTCATAATTACTACAACTATAAAGAAAGTGTCTATTCAGTTTAATGTCTCTGACAAACACGTTAGCTACTGATGTCTTGTTACATAAATGCATGCTGCTACAAAAATGACAGTTTTTAATTTAGTGGAGTATAATCTGTTGTGACAGTAGTGTGGTTTCTTGCAGTGAATGTGGAGCTGAGTCTCTGCTTGGATTTCTTTTTTTCTATATCCAAATGAAATACACTCTACACTGAATTTGAGAAAGCGACTCCTCTGAGACTTTGAAACAGCAAAATGAAAATAATTGTTCTACTTAAGCAGTGTACCTACCTTAAAAGTGGGATGCAACAGTTCCTAGCCAAAAATACATTTGGCCAGTTGCATATTTCTTCATAGTTTATTTACAAAAGGAGTCTCTTTTGATACTATCCCAGTATGGCAAGATGCCCAGACTCTGGTGGCGTGTCCAGTCTTTTTGGATGAGGGGTCACATTGCAATTCTTTTCTCACTTGCGGCTGGTGAGCAAATTATTTTCACATTCTTAGCCCTGCACAGCCCACACAAGTGTGTCTAGTGGCTCCATGGACCTGATAAGAGCCCTTGGTGGGCTGGATTTTGGCCTCTGGGGCACAGGTTGGACAAGCCTGCATTGGAAAGAATTTATTAAACCTGCAATACCATTTCCATACTTGCATTGTGGGAGACACATGAACAGCTGTAAGGAAGCTGATTCACCTAGGCAGCCACACCAGGCAGGTCTTATTAGCTAAGACTCCTCAGAGGTAAGATAGACACCATATAAAGGAAGTTTTGATAGGAAGCCCACTCAGAGATTGTCAACATCCTTTTACAAAAAGCCAGCATTTTGATTCTAGTCACTGAAGGTGGGTCTGTTAAAGTCCTTAGACCTGTGGTTCCCAAAATTTTCTCTGCCATGGCACACCTTGCTACCTTCAATTAATTTGAGGCACACCACCACATAGTTTCCAAATGAACTCATGAATATTCATAGACTAATGAGCCAATTCAGAGCTCTTTTAGTAGTTTTTCAAAAAATTTTGGGGCACACCTGCTCAGACCTGATGGCACACCTGTGTGTCGTGGCACGCTGGTCGGGAAAACACTGCCTTAGACATCTAACCTCCATATGAAGGCTATGTCTATCTTAGCACTTTTGTTGGTAAAACTTTTGTTGACCAGGTGTGTGTGGAAAAACCACAGAAGTGGCAGGTCCTTTGATTCAGACCAGAGTGACTGACTCCCTAAACTTTTGGTACCCTGCTGCAGTTCCTTAATTTTTGCATGGCCCTGTAGCTTGCCATAGTCCTTCTCTGTCAATAAATGAGAAATTTGACTCTAGGAATAGGAATCATAGTTCCTTCAGCTGGAGCAGAGCTGGGACTGCATAGTTCCCTCTCCCCAAATTCCAGTAAGATCCAGAAGCTCCAATGTGCTCCACGTAGGAGAGTGTTTGGTAAGTGGTGACACTATAGTCAGCTGGGAAAATGAGATGTGAGTTTTCTATACTGACCACACAGGAACCAGAATTTCAAAAATTTCTGGGACTTTAAAGGGGGTGTGGCAAATGGCTACAGGGAAGCAGAATTCAAAGTGATAGCAAGAGTAATCAGGATGGACGTTATGAGAGAGTTCCTGCAAGGTCACTTACTGTGACATAACGAAACATGGTATCTAAACTGACATTCGTCACTAAAAGTTTGGTCCAAAAAGCTCTCCTTGAGGTGATTTTATTTTGTTGCAAAATCAGGGGAGTTGGGTTGGCGAGAAGGGGGACGTGTACATCAAAAGCCAAGTTTGGTCAACAAAAGTCTCTAAAGTAGATTAGGACTAAGCTGCTTGACTGCAGATACCTGTAGGCACCTCCTTGCAGCCTGGTCATAGGTGTTGATCTCTGTGAAGGGAGAGGGGCTTAGCACAGAATCCTCTTGTCAGCAACTCGCATTGATTTGTGGATGACATTTTAAGGTGCTTCTTTCCCCATTCATTATGTAGGGAGCCTAGGCTAACTTTGGCTTCATGAATCATATCACATTCCAGTGATTTTTCTAGCTGCCTAAAAGTTAGACACTGCAGTGCTGAACACTGTAGTACCGAAGTCCTTTTGTAGATCTGAGCCTGAGGAAATAAAATACAGAATCCACCAAAAAGAGACTAAGCTATATAAGGAATTATCTTATTTATGCTGTGGTGTTTAAGGTGGTGATCCTTTCCTGCTGACAAAGCATGAAAGCAATGCTTATTAAAATGCTGCATTTTTCTGTGATTACTTGATTGGAAAACTTGTTACAAGATAATGTAATGTCTGTATTGAACTTGGAACAAATAAAATGCAAAATAAATGCTAAGTAGTAATGATGAGATACAGGTAAAGCACAGATTTAGAGTAAAATAAAATTCTTAAGAAATTAATCTTTATATATACATAAATTCCATATGTTGTGTGTCACTGATAGACTTGGTAAAAACAGATTAGGCCACAACATATTTTTCTCCAAAGTCAATGAACAAAAATACACTTTTGATACTGAAAAACTAACAAGTTGGTCATTTTGTCTGACAAGCTTTACCGCTTCCTGACTTCCTATCAAAAGTCAGGGCAAGCTTTGGCCAACAATAAGCATGTGTGCACTAGAGAATTCCTTGCTCTTTTCTCAGTAAAAGTACAGCACTGCAGCTAGAGTGATGCTGCTAATGCAGGCTTTTCCCTTCCATTTCATCTGATTCTGCTCAGTGCACTGGCTTCATCATCTGTGATCAGTCTCCCTTCTCTGCCATCAATTGTTAGGCTCCAGTTCTCCAATGAACTCCATTTAGGTGCAAAGTTTTGCTTGTGCAGAGCTCATGTTAGCATCAGGGCCTTAAACTGCAAGGTTTTTGTTAGATTATAAACTGGGTCAGGGACTATACTTAGTTTGTTCGAATAATGCCCAGCACCATGGGATCCCAATGCTGAGTCAGGCCTTCGAATGCTACTCTAATACAAACGGTTTTATGAAAAAGAAGATGAGAGTAGCTAGGTCTGCTGTCAGTTCCACTTGATGCTAGCCTCTGCATTATGAATAGGTCCAAGAGTAGCGGAGGAGATATTTTGCTATTCTTAGCTCTGCCTGGCACCCTGCCTCCTTCTCTCACCAGAGTATAAAGCAGAACTCAGAACAGCATGTTGAAAAATAAATGTTTAGCTTTGTACAAAAACATTGTATCTAACAGGAAGTTGCATTGATTTAACAAGATATTTTTGAGACATTTCTCAGCCAACATCGAAGAGGCTTTACCTGCTCAGTGCTCCTGTTAGTTATAAGACAAACTTGAAGGGCTGTGAACACACATTAATGTTAAGTAAATAACATTAAACCAATTACTACAGATCCTTACCGTTGCTGATGGTTGGTATTGCTGCAAGGCAGCTGCCTCCTACAGATATAGGCTTCATGTGGGAATCATTTGGTGAAATTTTATGGCATATGTTATGCAGGAGCAGGAGGCCAGAGGATAATCATAACAATTCTTTCTGGCCTTAAAATCTGTAAAGGAATAGACACTACAAACCTATGCTTAGGGCTCTTGCTTCTGAAGTCAGTAGATTGCTTTACCACTCGGATTTTCTTTAAAAAAGAAAAGTGTCTAGCTCTCACAATTGCAAAGAGAAGTCCAAAAAATGTGACCCGAATGTAACTGATGCTGTGACATCTGCTGGCATCCTGAAACACTAGCTCTGCCCCATGCATTACAATCAGGCTCAATCAGCTTGATGGATCCTGATACCCTCCCACTCCACTTTATTTACAGACATTTCAGAGGTTTTGAGGAGCCATCTGAACTCCTGGTACAATTTCTCCGCTTATTTCTGTCTCTTCAGCCTCAATGGGATGTTAAAAACAAGGCTCACTGCTCTTGGAGAGGCTGTCAACCTCACTCCTGTAAAGGACTGTGCGTACCAAGAGAAAATTGTATTGGGTTTAGCAGGCTAAGTACTGGGAGAGTTGCTGGTTGCCTGCTCTACACCTTTCTAAGATGAGAAAGGGCCCCTGCTGAGGCTTCTGATGGGGGTGAAAAACAGGCCCCTATGCTGTTTTCCCCACTACCTTGTCAACTGGGGGTTGGAATCATGGGCTTGGGTTGTGAGAGTGAAACCAGTCAGGATCCCCTTGTTATCTGCTTAGTGCCCCAGACTGTTTTAACGTGATGTGACTGTGTACATGTCATTTCTTCATTCGTTATTTACCTTCCGTGGCTTTCCAGCACCTAGTGTTAATTCCTGTTTCTCTCCACATATATCCACTGTGGGGCTCACAGCATGAACTGTGTACAGTTTGAAGTAGTGGGACAGGTGGGTCTAGGTCTTTCCACAAATTAAAGGGCTTCTCCTTCTGCTGAGGAGAGGAAGCCCTAAGTCCAGGATCCAGTTGGTTACAAAGGATAGCAAAAGAGAAAACAGGAACAGGAGTGAAACAGGGCCAGCTCAACGGACTCTGGTGCCCCGAGCCAGCTTTTGCTTTTGTGCCCCCTGCCTCTGGAGGGGGAGGAACCCAGCTTTTGCCCTGGGCTGGCTCGGCTTGCCCCACCCCCAGTATGGGCAACAGCTGGTCCAGGGGCAGAGCACACCAACCCATGGGGCGGACTCAGCCCTCCACAGAGATGTAAGTAGACAAGGAGCCAGAAGTAGGCCCCACAATTGCAGAGTATCCCCTTCATCTAGCTTTCTGCTCCTGGCATGATGGGTGGCTGTCTTGGCCAGTGCCAGGAGGAGGGTGACGAAGAGATCTATAACTTTGTGGAGCCATGGATGGAGTATCAAGAATCAAGATGAAGAAACTTCTGGAGGAGTTGGAAGAGGGACAGCAACCTGATATGCTCTATGTTGATGTGAGACAGGGTTTCCTCCTCACAAAAGAAAGGACAGGCAGCAGGGGAGAGTATGTAAAGTGTAGTGCCAAAAGTCAAGTGCACACAGTGCACACAGATTTTGTTACTTGGGTTGTTCTGAGTATGTTCATCTATGTGCCAGAAACAGAGATGAGTAACAATTTCTGCCAAACAGTTTTTGGTGCTACACCAGTTGGGAGGCAGCATGAGGTCAGGATGGGGCATGGGGGAGGTGATGTGAGGCCAGGATCAGGGGAAGGGGTGCTGCAGGGCTGTGGAGGTGCAAAGCTGGGATTGGGGTTTGGGGTGGTACAAGGCAGGCGTGTCACAAGTAATGGCCCCTCTAAGCTGTGCAGGTACACAGCCATGCCGCAGCCATTGCACACCCACACAGGCATCATGGCCATCCATGCAGCAGGGAGTTGCAGCCAGGCTGGGAGAGTTTTCGAATCTCCCACCCTGAGCATGCTCAGATGTGTGCTTAGGGTGAGAGCACCCTGGCTAGGGAGCAGCTGTGGTGAGGTAAGGAGGAGGAGCCCTAGGGATCAAGGATGATGAGCCAGCAGGGAAAGGGCAGAGGAATCAGGGTTGGTGGAAAAGGCATGGGGGATCAAGGAGCTGGTGGTTGGGTTAAGGGGGAAGGGGTCAGGGGAGACAGTGGGGTGTGTCAGAGAAGGGTTTGGGGGAGCCATCAGCTGTGTGAATCAGGGAAGGGCCCAGGGAGATTGGGGAGCTGGTGGGTGGATGGGCAGTGGGGAAGGTGCTCAGGGGTCAGGGAACCAACAGGGAAGGGTCTTGGGGGACGATGGGAAGCTGGAGGGAAAAGGCTTGGGGGATCAAGGAGCCAGTGGGTAGGTGGGTCAAGGAAGGGGGTCGGGGAGCCAGTGATGGGAAAGGAAAGCGCCCAGGGGTTGGGTAGCCAGCAGGTGGGCAGACAGCAGGGAAGGGGCTAGGGGTCAGGGAGCCAGCAAGAAAGGGTCCCACAGGTGGGGGTGGGGAACTGGCCAGGAAGGACTGGGGCATCAGGGAGCTCGTAGGCAGGAAGGCAGTGCGAAAGGGGCCGGGGGGGGTCGTCTGGGAGCCAGTGCCTCAAAGACCTTATTCTAGCCTGACCATGGGTTACGGGAAGGCAGAAGGCACTGGAAAACTATGCCGGGGCCTGCCATTTTTAGAGGCCAGCGTTCCGGGGCCCATAAAAAATAGAAACAGCAGCTGGAACGCAGCGTTCCAGTGCATTCCCCAGTTGCAGAAAAGCAATGAATCAGCCTCCAGCCAGGAGGTGGGGGAGGGGCTATGAAGGGCTGGAGTGGGGGCTGGGGATGGGGATGGAGAGTTGGGAAGGTGTGGAAGGGGTTGGGGCTGAAGGTGGTGGAGTGGGGGAAGGAGGACAAGGGGCTGAGAGGTGTGGAGAGGGTTTGGGGACTGAAGGTGGTGGAGTGAAGACAGGAGAGCTGGGGGCTGAGGGGTTAGGAGGGCTAGAGGGGGACTCGGGAGCAGGGAGCTTAGGGAATGGGGATGGGGGCTGAGGAGGACATGAGGAAAGGAGTCTGATGGGGGTAGGTGTTTTGGGGGCAATAGCTGGGGTGGGGGCAGGTGTTTGGGGTCAGTAGCTGCGTTGTGGGCAGGTGTTTGGGAGGGCAATGGCTGGGGTGAGTGAAGGGGGCCCAGGCACGTATGAAGGAGGACTAGACATGCATGAAAGGGGGCCTGGAAATTTAGGAGGGTTCCGGTGGTTGCCATATGATACTTTAAGCACAGAGCCTGACCAATTTATATTCGATTCTATCAGAACTGGTTTTTAGTTCATTTGATTTCTCATTGGTTGCTTGTATACACTCAGTCTTGCTCATTTATAATTATGTCCAGTGCAAAATATGCCTGAAAGTTCTTTATTAAACAAATATATAAATGTATATTGAAGTTTTACATTTATAGTTCCTGAGAATTAAGTTGACTTTGATGGCATTTATAGAAAATTCATTCACATGTTATTACATAATTCAGAGACAGAGGGAAGCACAGCTGAAGAGACAATTACCAAGACTCAACATACAATACTTTTTTTTTAATAACATCCTTCACATATAGCACTGCACAGCAGTGTAAGAAAAATCAAACTGGCAAGAAACTTAAAGGTGATTATTTTTAAGGGGGCAGGTGCATGCCCAAGGAAAATAGACAGAATATAGCACTATTGTTAGATGGTTTTTATGTAAAATACTAGTGCTCATTAAAAATGGGAATCAGTAGTGGTTAGACTGCAGGCATACAGAACCGATATGGGCTCTGACTGTGTGGTGGCCTTGAAGATTTAAGGCACAGGGATTGTTTACCCAAGCTATAAACTGTGTAGAACTTAATTACCTCACAGAATTGGTGGTGTGGCTTAATGTTTAAAGCAAACTATATATTGTTCTAGAGTGATAGGAAATTAATGATTTGCAGAAATAATTCAACTTCAATGTAGGTTGCTTCTTGGACCTGCATTTCTATGTAAGAAAGCGGTCAAAACCTTTATTGGTAATGGGATACTTAACCTGTCACCTCTCAGTCAGCTGTAGCTCTGAATACGTTAAGACTTGAATCATCTGGCAATTTGTGGTCAGTTTAGGGCAGCGGTCTCAAACTCAAATCACCACGAGGGCCGCATCAGGACTAATATGTTAGCATGAGGGCCACACCACTGAAACCTTTTTGAGCAACAATATTGAAAATATTGGTAACAATAGTGTTGTTGCGGGCCACAGGAAATAACTTTAGGGGACACATGCTGCCCACGGGCAACATGTTTTAGACCCCTGGTTTAAGTGGAAATTTTCTAAAATGTCTGTTTGAGTAAGGCCCTAATGAATTTTAAGGGACCTATGCCACTAACTTCCTAGGCACCTTGTAAAATCTCCACCAAAATCATTTAAGTGGTGTACAGGTTAGTACAACTTTCCTGATTTTTTTGGTTCTCCTAGAAGATGGGCCAGGATTTAATCAGTCACAGGGACTAAAGTTCCCATTGAGGCAGCACCCCTCTCTGGCTCAGTGTGAGATATAATGGCCAATAGGTAATGTTCCCCCTAAGCTGATGATGCAGCCGAGCAAGTTATGGATGCCCTTAGGGAGCCAGCAGGCAGCAGGGAAGGGGCTCTGTGGGGGTCATCGAACCAGTAGGGAACTTGCTCAGCTGCATCATCAGCTTAGAGCAGAGGTCTAAACTCAAATTGCCACGAGGGCTGCATGAGGAGTAGTACGTTAGCCTGAGGGCTGCACCACTGAAACCTTTTCATACAATGATATTGCAAATATCAGTAATGATAGCGTCATTGTACACCGCAGGAATTAGCTTTAGGGGCTGCATGCAGCCTGCAGGCCAAATGTTTGAGACCCTCGGCTTAGCGAGAACATTAGTCACAAGGCCAGGATCAGGTCTGGGGTGTGTAGGCCTTCTACAGGCCAATTTGCCCTGAGTTCCAACCACCTCTGGAGATGGCCTCACTGCCAGTGGTTTCAGACTATTCAGAAGTGCCAGGAGAAGGCATGTACCAGCATGCTCCATGCTGGGCTACCTGCATTATAAAGGCATCTCTGCAAGGCCTGAAGACAGAAGGTGTGGGCTTGGATTTGGATGCATCTGAGGCCTGTCAACCTTCCCCCCAGGAGAGGCTAAGGACACCCACAGAGACCCAGTACAGCCCTGGCTAGAAAAACTTCAGAATCTTCTTCTGGAAGCTGGCCAGGATTCCTGGGGGTGGGTTCAGGCTGTTGAACATTCCCGGAGCATAGGTAGGACCAGCTGGTTTAGCTGCAACACCCTCCATCGAAGGGAAAGGTATTGCAGCAGCCCTGTCTACCTCCATAACTGGTCTGACACCTGGGCCTTTAGATAGATCTAATTTTCTAGCGAGGACGGATTGGTGGCATAAAGGTACATGGTCAGATAGAGCAGTGGACCCACACCCAACCAAATGGCAAGGGCTCCAGCTGTCACTGAGATTTTTGACCTAGTTGCCCTGAGTGTAGCAGAGCACTGAATAGATGGCTTGGGAAGATTCTTTGTCCTGGGCCATGAAGACCGTGTTGTCAGCATATGCTGACAAGAGCACCTGCTCGTCCAGCTCTCATAGCACCATGTGTAGGAGACTGAGAAAAGGCTCAGTGATGATGTGTATAAAGGTGGCCCAGTGGCATGCAGCCTTGGCATACCCTTCAAATGAAGATGACAAGTTTGGTCAAGATCTATTTGAGCTTGACCAGATGCCCTGCAGAGTCAAACAGCACTCAGAGAAACCTCACAAAGTGAGATCTGAAACTGAATGCCCAAAAAATGCTCATGAGATATTCATGATCTAGTCCTGTCACATGCCTTCACCTGGTTCAGAGACCTCAAGGTGAGTGACAAACCATCCTTACCTGCTAGGTGGAGTGGATCCTGGACCAGATAGAGATCATCAAAGATGATCCAGCCAAGGATGGTGTGCCTCTGGTTGGGATGGATCATGTTTGCTAACATGGACTTCAGTGAAGTGAGATGGCTTTCACCATGACTTTGCTGACAAGCAAAACATGGCACCAACTCTTTAGGTCAGTGGTTCTCAACTTTTTTCTTTCTGAGGCCCCCCAACATCCTAGAAAAATGCCAGGGACCAGCAGTGGGGAGCCTCAGGCTTCAGGTTTCACATGATAGGTGGTGGGAAGCGAAGGTTTGAGGCGTTAGCCCTGTGGGGTGCCAGGACTCAGGGATTCTACGTCATGGAGCATTTGGTGAGGAAGGGCTCTATATAGGCATAGTTTTTAACTTCTATTTTTGAGGGAGTCAGACCCAGTGGGATTTGGGACAGCTTTGCACTGACTCATCTCAGCAGGCCACCTAGCCTGTTTGGGTTGCAGGGTGAGACAAAACCATAAATGATGAATCAAAGTGGAGGAGGCTTAGCTTGTAACGTTTGAAAACCGCTCAGAGTGCAGGCTGAGGAAGTAGCTAAGAGCTATGTGCAGGCTAGGGGTAACTCGGTGCAGCCAGGCAGGGGTGGCTACAGCCTGTCTTAGGGGAGCACCTTCCCTGGTCACCACTCCCCAAGAGCAGTTTTTACCCGCTAAGAAACAGGGGCAGCCCTGGAGCCCTGAGCACAGAAGCAGACAGGGTAGTGCTGTAGCCAATTGTTCCATGGCACCTGCCACAGCAGCAGTTGTCCCAAAGTACCTCGCTCTGGCTTTCAGCCCTCAGCCTGGCCAGCGGGTAGGCTTTGAGGTGAGGTGTGTGTGGAACTTTCCCTGGGGCTGTCCCAGTCTGATTAAAGCACTGTCCTTCTCCAACTCTATCCAAGGGCTCAGGGCTTCTGCTCGGTGAGTTGCCAGGGCTCACAGACCCCATGAAACTGGCTCAGGGACTCCCTGTCGAGAACTGTCCCCTTGTGAGACATCAGGGCAAGCACAGCCCACCTGGAAATCAGGAGAGCGGAGCACCCCCTTCCCCAATGACTCAACTTAGATGGCTGTGAGGTCTGAGCCGAGGATGCCAGAAAATGCATGGTTGATCTCTACAGTCAGCCCATCTGGACCCAGAAATTTGAGAACTCAGAGTGAGAGGCTGCTTTAGCTGGTCCTCAGCACTTACACTGATTGTACGGAGTTCATCCCATAGGCCCTTACAGGCACCAGCATTGGTTGGATATGCAGAGAAGAAGCTAACATAGAAAGCCCTGGTCCTTCCCCACATCTCCACTATGAGAGGGGAGCCCTCCTCTTCTAAGAGGCAGGTATTACATTTTTAGCACCCCTTTTTAAATCCAGGGCACAGAAGTCCTGGGCACTACAATCTGTCTCCTGAGGAAACTGCATGTGGGATCATGAATGCACCTCAAGCCTTAAGATTGCTGAAGACCCAGAGCTCATCACACTTCTCCTGAGACATTCTGCAGAGGGATGAATCCCTGAAGTGAAAGAGCAGGTGCCTCTGCAGCTCTAAAACCTCCCATTCCAACTGCTCTATCATCTCATCCCTCTTCTGGCTGGCTCCCTTGGTGTAGTCACAGCAGAAGAGTTGGGCATGTTCTTTCCTCATGTTTCATCTCCTCTGTGCCAAGGGATGCGTGTGCCTACTGAAATGTCAGTAGGCCAGTCTTGGACACTCAGGTATCATCAAAGCTGTTATGGCCACCAGGTAGTGGTCTGAGAATGGGACGAGCCTGATGCTAGAGGAGTGGGGCTGCAAGATCTGAAATTTAGAAAAGTAAATGCGATGCAGCCAGGAGTGGCACGTTTGAGTGTCTTCCATAGGAACATAAGTGAAGATGGTGGAGTTTTATAGGTGGTTGTTGTGTCAGATGTCCACCAAGGAATGATGGTTGACAATCTCTCTGAGGACATCTGTGGCGGACTGGCATGTTTCTATCTTAAGGTGGTCTTGTGTGTCCAGGATGGTGTTAAAATCATACTGTATGAAGTGTGTATGGGAAGAAGCAGCAGAATCAGAGCAGAAAGTCTGTACATATTCTAGCAATGGTTAATTTTTAAAGTTTTGTGTCAGGATGATAATGAAATTAGTAGTTAAGAGATGAAAATCTTATATATTACATAGGGAAGTTATTCCTCAGGAAATCTTTGCAGCTGACTGCTTTTGCCAAGCAGAGGAACGTGCCTGTTAACTTCACTCGCAGAAATCATCTTCCCACCAGCTGCACCAGAAAAGGATAAAGCAACCAAACTGTGGAAGCATGACTCATCAGTTAGGCGTCTGCCTTCCAGTGCTCTATTAATGATTACCAGCCCAGGTCATCAGCTGGTAGACCCAGGCTTAAGGCTACAGATGGAGGTGTCATTTGTAAGTACAATACATAACAAAGATGCTGAGATCTCTATTTAAATCAAAAGTAGCAAGAAAAAGGAATGTCAGCAGTAAGATTTGTCTTCATGGTAACTGGATATAGTTTTAAATCAAAGACTTGGTTTTTGGCAGCTTCAGGAATGTATTGTTTTTGCGAGAAAGTCAGAGGACAATACATGTATAAAACCATCCCTTTTTCACTGTCTGAAATCCATTTTATTGACTATAGCAGGATCTAGTGGCACTTAAAGACTAAAATTTATTTACTGCATGAGTTTTGTGGAAGAAGATCCCACTTTGTCAGATGCTTTCAAGGCTGTGCCTTTGGAACTTGGTAGGATCTAGTTATAGAAGGACAACATGCTATCTTTAGGATCTTTCTTTGATCCCCTTCTTTAATTTACCAGGTATTTTCAGTTTTCTTTGCCAAAATCCTGTGATTTTAGGCAAAATTCTAGTTTTAAAAAAAGCAAACATCAGAATACAGTTTCTGCCTATGAATATAAGACATTAAATAATATTCTTCACTTGGGCATTGAGGGCCAAATCCTGTGGGTGGGGGAGAGAGAGTTACTTTATCCATACAAGTATCCATATGGCCTTGCCTAGGGTTACCTACTGCCAAAGCATGGAAAGGACGACAGGGAAGCATGAAAAGGAGGACACATAGAGAAAATGTAGTATTAATGTAACATTGGTCTGTTTTTAGGGAGCCCTGGAATACTTCTCCCTAAAAATAGGGTGTTCTGGGGCATTCCAGCATACTTTAACTCCTGTAAGTAAAAAGCCAGACAAAATCATGTATTTTTAAAATGCCTGCCGGATGGAAGATGTGAAAGTAAAAAGGAGGACATGTCCTCCTTTTGCCTGACATTCGGTAACCCTAGCCCTGCCTGAAGATTTTTCTCCCTATAACTTCCCACTGTAGTTAGTTGTAGTGCTGCTCCAACGGTGGCAGCAAAATTTTCCTTTAAAATAAAGCACCAACATTTTACCAACACTGAGTGTCATGTAACCCTGCTTAAAGCACGTCTAGTTGACAAGATACTAAAAAAATGCCAACAGCAGCAGCACTTTGTCTGTTTTGTTTAGCATGCTTCTCATTGATATCACCACCTCCATTGCTATTTCCAGTGCTGGGAAATCTGAAGAGAAAAGTCTGATTTAACTGTGACCACTGAGTGGGACGGCTTGTGCAGATAAAGTGAGAAAAACTTGGCTCTTGATTTCACTTCTATTTTGTTCAGATCTTCCTATAATATTCCCAAGAGAATAATAGAACTGGTCATACTGATCAAATATTAGCACCTTCCTGAGCTCTGGTTAAAAAAATTTATGGCTTTTGCTGAAATCTCCCAGCTCCCTTGTGTCTTTTTAGAGACGATAGGGATAATATTTCATTTCTGTGGAATGACTTTTAATTAGCAGTAATTTCCCCAAGAAAAGCAATACATCTGTAGGCTATGTTATATTACAGCTTCTTCCATAAGATTGTGCAGACAGGCTGCATACCCCAACTAGACTATTTTACACTGTCTTGAGGGAATTTCTGATCTCCATATAGACTTTGTTTTCATTGCATATAACATATGCCTTATTTGTATATCAGGGCTTGACAAAATTGGCTCCCAGCTAGGGGCCAGCAGTTTTATTTTTTGTCACCAGAGAGCACTCCTCTGCGGCATTTCCACAGCAGAGCTAGGAGCCAGGTTAAAATCCTGGTCACCATGGTAGCTTGGCACCTTTTGTCAAGCCCTGTTGTAAGGACTGATGCTATCTGTGTATGATACTATATAACAGGGGTGGCCTAACGTATGGAACTCAAGAGCCACACAAGTTGATTATTATGAGAACCGCACTGAGGCATATAGCCATATTTTACCTACTCCAAAATTACTAAGTTTAAAATTCATTGCACACTTTAATTTTATCATAAAAAAGTCAGATTCTAATAATTACTTAAGATTACCATGAAAACTAGGCCTACCAATACAGTAAAAACTTAGCTTCTCCCTCCTGTTCCGACCATGCCCCCACTTCTCCCCGCCATCCTGACCCCCTCCCTAACTCCCAGGCCCTGATGCTGGCTCTCCTGGACTGACCCCCCTCACTCCACAGGGCCCCCTTACCTAGCCACTCCAGTGGCTCGGCACAGGCTGGGGCTCCCCCCGAGCATGGTCAGAGCATGGTCAGGGCAGAAGATTTAAAAATCCTAGGCTGGGACGGCTTTCCTCTGGCTTTCTTCTGTGAGCTGCACTTTTTCATTAAAGAGCTGCATGTGGCTCCCGAGCCACAGTTTGGCCACACTTGCTATATAATGTACTTTTTAAAAGTTCTCTTACATGTTCAGTAAGAAAACATACCTTTGGATATTATTTTTCTTTCTCTCCACTGTATTTCAACTAGATACATAAGTCATATTAGCAAAATTTATCAGGCTCAGAATCTGAATATTCCCATTTGCTCTAGTCCTGTAAAGCCTCATTACAACCAAAGCTAAGTAAACCGTTTTTTGAGTTAGCGCATGCACATCCTGTTCTGCTCTCAAATTAGTAATCACTCTGCCAGGTTTTCTCCCTCCATTTTCTTTATCAGGAGTAAGACCCTTCTCTTGGCTCTAGCTTACATCACTCTGGACACCTTAAAACTCTATTTGGAGTTTAAGGGAGCAACACACTTACTTCCTTTGTAAGATGTGATCTCAAATAAACTTTCAGCCAGTCCATCTCAAGATGAGAATCACATGAATAGGAAGAAAGGATTTCACAGGAGCAAGGAGCACTCAAGGAAATATTCAAGAGAATTAACCACTCCCAGAGAATTATAAGTACCTCTTTATCAGGCATATCTATACTAAATAAGTTCCAGAGGGGTGGCTGTGTTAGTCTGTATATAGCAAAAGTGACGATGTCCTGTGGCACCTTAGGCTATGTCTACACTGGGGGGCTCTTTTAAATTGACTTAACAAGGTTGACTTTAAGTTGACTTAAAGTCAACCTTGTTAAGTTGACTTAAGGTTATGCCTACACTGAGTATGTCTACACTGAAGACAGTGTAGACATACCCCAGGAGTGTTGATGGGCCCTGCCCCGTGTGCTGCTGGCCCGATCTGGTCCTGGGGCCCGATCCAGCCCCAGCCGCTGCCATTGAGTCACTTAAATTGACTTAATATAAGCCCACTTTGGACATGGAGTTCCTTAGGTCGACTTAAGGGAGGTTAAGTCAGCCTAAGGCTCCAGTGTAGACATGCCCTTAAAGACTAACAAATTTCTTTGGGCATAAGCTTTCTTTCATGGGCTGCAACCCACTTAGTCAGATGCATCTGACAAAGTGGGTTGCAGCCCATGATAGATAGCTTATGCCCAAGTAAATTTAGTAGTCTTTAAGGTGCCAAAGGACTTGCATTGTTTTTGCTATACAAAATAAACATCTAATAAATTCTTTCCTAGGCCCACAGCAAAGTGCAGAAAGAAGTAGAACAAACTCTGTCAGGGTGCAGATTCAGCTTTCTTAATTAGCTTTGAGATCAAAGAAGAAAAATGTAAGATTAAAGTCAGGTACTAGTATGGTTGTAATGCCTCTCCTAAATATCTCATTCCAATATTACAATGATAGCAGTTTGAGTCTTTCACAATTAAATCAAGAGAAGGAGAATAAAACAAAGGTCATTATATAATAGGCTATCAGCACAGCAGTTTCTGTGTAAATTGCTCTTAATGAAATCTTTATGTCTACTGGCTATGTCTGAGACTCTTTTCTGCTGCCATTTCCCAATGACAGTAGCAAGTGTGCAGAAAAGACTCCTGTGGCAGATGGCATTTTAACCACCTACCACCTAGACTTGTTCTGTGCAAAATTAGACAACATAGTAGTTAAAATGCCAGCAGCTATGCTGGTGATTTTGTTATTCCTGCCATTAGTGAAGTTGCAGGAAAGTGAAATTTGAGGGAGAAAAGTCTAATGTAGATACAGCATGTTGAAATTCCTTTTTTGGAAGTAAAAATAATTGGATCATTCTACTTTCAAATGTTGATTCTTTCTTTAGAGATTTAGGCATTCTGTTTTTATGACCAAATTGTCAAATTAGAATTTGGTTACCCTAAGAGATGTTTCCCTATTTGTTTCATCCTGTTTTACAATGAACAATAATCATTTTGTTTTCAATGTCTGACTAATTTTACTGAAGTAATGTATGTCCATTTATTTCTCCCATTGTATACTGTTATTGCAAGGGCAAATAAAGTGACCCATGCACTGGAAATATTTCAATTTAAAGGCTACAGATTATTTGTTTGGAACAGAAAATCCACACAAGGTTAGGGCCCTATTGCACTAGATGTTATGTTTGCACGTAGTAAGAGACACTCACTGCCCTCAAATGACTTTACAGTCCAAACAGACAAGATAAACAAAGCTTGGGGAAAAGGAGGCATTTTTGTTCACATTTTCAAGATGGAGAAACTATGATGAAGAAAGATCAAATGTCTTCTGTAAGGTCAAATAAGGCATCGGTGGCAGATCTCTTGGGTTTCAGTCTTTAGCCACTAGACTGCCTATTCTTTTTTAATGAACTTAATATGCCCTGCATATGTAGGATGCATGTTTTGCAAAAAGTTGATTACAGCAGTACATTTTTTTTGTTTTTGGTATTCTAGTTGGTGCGTGCTTTTTACCTATTTCTGTTTGAGATCTGCAAATATGCTTATAGAAGGGGCTGGTAGCACTGCCTGTTGTTAAAGATTGCCCAACACTTCTCATTGTAAGACCATATATTCAGCTGTCCATAATTTTGCTGAACTTTTTAACTGTTTGGGCCAAATTTTTCCTTGCTATGTATCTGCATCAGGCTGAAGTTTGTTTATGACTTACACTTCCCTGCATTTATTTTGCTCCCATTCTGTAAGTTCCCCATCTTCAAGCATCTGACAAAGTGGGATTCTATCCCAAGAAAGCTCCTGGGATAAATAAATTTGTTAGTCTTTAAAAGTACTACCAGACTCCTTGTTTGTTTTGCTGAATTAGACTAACATGGCCACCACCCCTTTGAAACTTTGTTTACAAGCTGTTGAGCTGTTTACAAGAATGAGGCTAGGGAAATGTACATTGTTTTGGCTACACTAAAAATTTGGGCAAACTTTTCTTTGAAAAGCTCTAGTGTCCCAGTGATTTGGAGCAGGGACTTGGAAAGTGGCAGGCTGGTGAATTTTGTGTTAGGTATGCCTTTTGCCATCTCCTTTGGAAATCAGCTCAAATTTGAGCTAAGTTACAAACATGATAAATCTTGTCTTGCACATGCTCAGTAGAGACTTCTTATATTGCAGCAGCAATATTCCTTGAAGACTTTGCCACACTGAGCATTGCTTCTGTCTGGGCCTAAGCATGATTTGTTGCAGTTCTAGCTCTGGACTGCTATTAGCCATGCTGGGCCTGAAGTAGAGTCCACATGTGAGCACATGCACTGAGGACAATGAGCCTGTCTTTCCTCTGCTTGCAGTGAGTCCTCCCCTTGTAACTCTAGCTGGACTGAGGCAGAATGGTGGAGGAAGCTGCCTGATTCAAATGCAGCAAGGACAAAAACTTGACATGCAAAGGAAAATGAGAAGAGTAGGTTCAGACAAGGAGCCTGGAACTGGAAGGCTGGTGGGGATATTGGGACTTGCTTGGTAAGAGGTCCTGGGAACCTGCAGATAGTGGGAGGCCGAAATTGAGTGAGATGTCAATGAGTGACCGGCATTGAGAACCAGTGGTGCGAGGTGAAGGGGAGGAGAAACGTCTGAGAAGGCTTCCCAGCGCGGCATTAGAACTGGAACTGCATAGCAGGCTGGGACAAGAGAAGGGGACAAGGAACTGAGGTTCTGGGGAGAGAACACCACTGAGACTGGATAAAGAGTGCGGAGGGAGATTGGAACTGGGAGTAACTGGGGATGGGGAATGTGGGTCAGATGGTTGGAAATCATGGCTGAGGAGAGATGGATTGGACTAAAAACCAGGAAGGAGCAAAACTGGCATGGGTTGGGCAAGGAGATGGGGGATAAAATGTTGGGGGTGATGTGGGTGTAGGAACTAGCAAAGAAACTGAGATTGGCGTGAGGAATGGGACTGGGATGGGGGACATGCAGAGGTTTGATACAAGAACTTACACAGTAGGGAGACTGTAACCCAGGAAGTCTGGGGCATGCACAATGGAACTGGTTAGATGAGCGGATTCGTACAAGGATCCAGGAGTGGGGAAGGACAGGAATAGGATAGGGGCATGGCAAAAGGAGTCATGCATGGGGAAGGAATGAACAGAAGAGCACAATCTCCTCCAGAGCCTGGAATGGAACCTAAGATTTCTGAGTCTCACCCTCCCTCTGCTGTCAACAAATATCTGTAAAGCCCCTTCCTCTCTGTTGGTCTTAAACACAGATGATGACAACCCACTATTGCCATCAGTTATGCTGTTAGCTCAAATGACAGAAGTCTGTGGTGAATCAAAAGATCCCTGCTTTGGGGCTGAGCTACATGAGTGTCAGTATGAAGTCACATGATGGAATTTCTATTTTTTTCAATTTGCTTTTTTAAAAACCAAGGAAATTGCACACACAAAACCACATAAAAAGGTTAAGGTTATGTGGGATCATGTAATTAAAGTCTGTATTGTAATTCTTATACACCAGAGGATCAAGTTAAAGTTGCACAGGCATTTCTGGCATCTCATAACTTTGAAGTAAATATCTTTGCAACTGTAATAACGTTCTTTTAACTTAGAATTTTTTTTGTAGCTTTATAAAATATAGAGTATAGAAAGTAGCATAAAAAGATATCTTCAACTTCCTTTCATGTGATACTTTTAAGTGGCATAACTCACAAAGGAAAAACAATCTTAACTGAAAAATTATTTTCTTGTGTCTTATATCGGGGTGGTCTGTGTAATTAGAAAGTGTAAGAAATGTTCAGCTCCATTGGTAGTAGAAATTATGTTGAAGGAGAGGAATGCTTGTTCTGTTTTGACTTAGTCCTATGAAATATTTTTCTACAACTTTGTTTTCCTGTTGTCTGTGTTTGTGTTTTCTCTCTCACACGTAGTTGCCTCTTCTTCGCTTACTTACAAAAAAACAACTATTAATTGTTTGTGTTGCTACAGTCAGGATTGCAGTGTCATTGTGTGAGGTGCTGTACAATAGCTCACCTTCTGCTATTTAGTCTCGCTTCTAATAGGTACTAAATGATATTGCAACGTAACAAATTATTAAAGTGCTAATGTACTCTCTTGTTTCCATTAAATTGCAATCTGCAATAAATTTAAATTATTGTTTTATTCCACAAAAACAAACATTATGGTGATATTTTGTCAAGCAGTTTCGGAACTGCTGTCACCAAAGCAAGAGAGTCTGTAATTACTGGGAGCGTATCCTCCCATGCACCACAGATTTATCCGGAAATGTTTCCCATCATTAGAAATCCAACCTATAATTAAAGATTAAAACCAGAACACAAGGTAATAATTGCCACTTTCAGTTTGTCTTTTAGGAGTTTGTATTTTGAAGCTGAGGCATTTGTTGTGTTTGAACCTTTCCACCCTTGGCAAGAGGCTTTACTTGAACTACATTTCACTTTACTATATTTGCATACCCCAGCCCCATTGGTTAAAATGATGTGACAGCTGGGAGTAATACATTTTGCCTGAGGGAAACAGAAGCTGCTCTGATTTTTTGATGACATCACATCACATTGCAGAGTTATTTTTTCACCAGCTGGTATAATGGTTTTTTGCTATATATAGGAACTATTCCACCTTCCCTTTGTTACTCTGTCACTGAAAATCATGGCAAAAATGTTGACAATGATGTGAAATAGGTTTATCCAGCTCCCCAGCTCGGTATTGTTCTTCATCTAGCTCTTCGTTGTTTTCTGGTGTAAGTAGCAAGGCACATATAGGATTTGCCACTGGAAAAGTCTCTTTTTTTTTTTTCTCCCTGTTTTCCCAATTACACAGAGCTTCTTCAGTGCAATGTAGCAAATACAGAACAGGAGAAAGTTGCTTTTTCAAGTTAAAAACAGTCAAAATGAATCACTGTTGCATCCTTCTCATGATCTGATTGATTGGGATGTGTATTGTGATAACAGAGGATGTAGCTCTCTGCATTCTAAATCTGATCTTTCCCACTTACCCACTACTGGTCTCCTCTGAAAAATTGAATCCTGTAACACAATGAGATTGTAACAAGTGCCCTGTAAATGTGCCGATTATAGTCCCTGCTCCCTTAGTTTATTTCAGATTTCAACATACAAAAATAAATGATCACTCCTCTGAGGTGCTAGGCACATTTAACAAATGATTAAAAATGCAATCCCAACTGACCACGAGTAGCATCAACAAAACAACTGCCTTTTTCACCTCCTCAAAAGATTGGTAATACCAGATGGAAATTTACCCACCTGAGCTCCCATAAAGCCCTAATTCCCATCCAAAAATAACCCCAAATTTTTCTTTGTAAATGTTTTCCCATTCACAGGATTTTCTGCCACTTTATTGTAGAAGTGTCACCTAATTGGTGGAGACAGTCTGGGAATGCCCCATGGCTCCCAGTCACTGCACTCTGTCTTAGTACTCATTGATGATCAATGGTGTGCACAGCAGTGTTGATGGGATGTTGCCACGAAGCGTACTTTTTTTATTCGCCTCCATATCATATAAAAAGAAAAATGAGCTAGCTGTATCACCACCTTCATTCCGGTAACTCATTGAGTTAATGCTAAAAACCTTGCATTTGTTGAGCACAAGTCTTTTTACTTTCCTTTGTGTTTCTGAAAAAACTCTAATTGCTTTATAGCTATTAAGGTTTAGAGCCCTTCCTTAGTAGGTAAACATCACCCCCATTTTACAGATGAGGAAAGAAGGTGTAGATAAGATGCAAAGAATCACCTGACCCAGGGAGGACGGAGTGTTTGGCGAAAGGAGAAAAAGTCACACTTTAAACTGGTTTGAGGTTTTCGTGCTTAGATCTCCATCTTGCAAGCAACTTTCAAGACCTGTACCTGCCCAGATGGAGGAGGGGCCTGGCTGCAAAACCATCAGTAACCAGCCATGTGGATAAGTTAGAAATGGACTGTAGCTGTGAACTATAGATTAGAATTCATGTTATTTTTATTTGGGTTGTGATAAACTCCTTGACTGACTGATTAATTGATTGTGCATCAATTTGCTGTTTACTTGCTTAAAATCATGTACAAATCAATAAATTAATGATTGTTTTATCTAAAGCAGTGTGGATTTTGGAAACAGAGTGCAAGCGTGGACGCCTAACTTGGAGAAAAAGTGATACATATCAGTTTCTTTGTTAAACTGACGGAGAGGAATAAATGAGCCTGCAATGATCAGGAAAGGGTCTGGATCCCTGCCTGATGGAAGTTCTCGGTGTTGCATCGAGCAAAGCAGGGTAAGTTGGGGACCAAGTGTGAGTGATTGGGGAGGCACAGAGGCATACTAGACCCCATTGCAGGAGAGGAACATCACAGGCAGGCCAGGATTTTAGTTTGGCTAGCAGAAGACAGTAGAGGAATAGACCTGACTGTTGTCAGCATATAGATGGTAGTCTCTGCTGTGCCTTCAGTCAGTCACAGTAGTTTTGTGGATATGGAGATGTGGTACTTCAATTCTGTCCCCTCTCCCCCACAGAAGTTGAGCAACTGTTTCTGTGCAAGGCCCTACTCGTTGGTGTGTGGAGTAAAGAACCAAGTGATAAATTTTCATAAGATTTACAAAAAATTAAGATATTTAATCAGCAGTGGATATAAAATGATAAAAGGTGTAATTAAACTTCTTTGAAATTGAACTATTATTTAGTATGAAATAAGTGTTTCAGTTTACCCTTAAAATGCTTGTTGACTCAGATCTATGTATCTGTCTATCTATCCTGCAGGTATGAGGGGTGCCATTGTTTTAATTCTAGGACCCAAAAAGAATATTTGTAAGGAATTTATGTGGTTTATAGTGCTCTCCTTCTAATTAGCCCTGGTAGGGCTGCAGATTACCTCAGAAGAGAAAACACTTAAACTTCAAGGTGAGTGTTGAATTGATTGAGGAAACTGAGTATAATGGCTTTTATAAAGCAAAATGATTGTAAATGAGAGGAAGAAACTTCTTTTCAGAAACGTGCTTCTGAAGATTAAAAACAGTAAGTATTGTTGAAACTGCATTTTGCACTTATGGATTTGTTTCATATGTTTTCAGTGAGTGTAGATAGCCCGAGCCTGACATTTCCTTTCTGATTATATTTAGTGCATGCTTGCTTTTTTTGTAGGTTGTGTTTGGAACACTTTTATTTTGCTCTTCCCACTGCATTTGTCAGACTGATATCTTTGTTCTCATTCCTCAGAGTTTGCTGCATCTTTTATTTCTCTCTCCGAATTTGCAGTATGCTTAGCTTTACTCAGCGGTGTTTAATATGCTAATTCTGTGATGTATGTTTTTAGTTGTGTTTTTTTGCCTTAACTTGTCCATGATTAGGACTCTTTGGAAGATAAATGTATACAGTGGGAAATCCAGGAATTGAAACTGAAGGCAAGATCCTTATGAAAGGAATGGAGAAATAGAAAGCAGAAAAATAACTAATATATAAGGAGAAGTTGTAAAATAGGCATGAAATAAAAATGAAGCAGCAGCCTTGCTTCACGCAAAGATAGTCCAGTTGATACTGAGTAAAACATTATTTGGATTAACAAGGATTTTTCTGATCTTTTTTAGAATATTGAAAATATAGCAGCTAACTAGTTCCAGCAACAGCTACGTCTCACCAATATTCTGAATCCCTCCTAATTGGGCTTTTATAGACAGCAATAGGTGGACTAGTGCATGACCTCCTTACCTACTGAATATTAAACAAACATCAGTCCTGATTCTGCTACATCTGTCAGCAGCTTTGGACACAGTTGACCATGAGGTAGGCGCTGTTATCTTTTCTGTGGAGTGTGGTGAAGCACTGGAACGGGTTACTTATGGAGGTGATGGAATGTCCATCTTTGGAAACTTTTAAGGCCCAGTTAGACAAAACCCTGGCTGGGATGATAGTGGTTGTAGTCCTGCTATTAGCAGGGGGTTGGACTAGAAGACCTCATGAGGTCCCTTCCAGCCCTATGATTCTATGGAGACTAACTGGGATCACCAGATGCACTCTAAGATGATGACTTCATACATTCCTTTTAGACACATCAAGGGAGTCATAATGGACAGCTACTTCATATCCCCTACAGCCATTTCTCCCACTTCTATTTCTGTATCTGCTGTAATACTCTAAGGCAGTGTTTCTCAACCTTTTTGATACCAAGGGCTGGCTTGCTGCCTTCCTAAACTGTGCCCAGGACTGCTGCCGGTCCACAAACTAATTGCTCAGACACACTAGGAGATTTATTTTGATGATATGAGTTCAAATTTCAATAACACACAGCTATATGAATCCTTATCACTTGTACCAGATAATGCAGTCCTCCAGTTACTGCAGTGTCTGGGAGTAATGAACATCTGAATAAAAAATAAGACAGCTCAGGCTGAATCTTAGTGAGATGTAGACGATATTGATAAACAGAAGGAAATGTTTAGACTACTATGACTGTTCCTCCATCTATCAGTTTAAATCTTCTTGTGCAGTCTTCACTTATACTTGATTCAGCACTATGCTCAGATAGTCAGGTTACAGCCAGTTACTCTTTTCCATCTTAATCTAGCAGGAAGATTTCAGCTGCTTCCACTGGCTGCAGAACTGGACATAGATTCATGGATTTATTTCTGTGATGAGTGTTGAAATGCTCTATACCTTGAACTGACCATGAAAGCTGCTACAATACACAGCTAGTCATTTTCTATGTGAAGAGGTAAGCAGGCATGTATCATAATATTGCTCCATGCACTGCAGTTCCTCCCCATTCAGCACCTGATTTAAATTAGAGTCATCATCCTCCTTTTCACAGTTTGACTGAAATACATTAGGTACTGCATTTACTTCTGTTGCTGTCAAATACCGTGATCAAAGGGGATAATGGAATTGGCAGAACCCAGGATGAAACTCACATGAGCTGAAGATAAGCTATTTTTGGTGAAGAATGTTTGACTGTGGAAACCCTTACCGCAAAAGAACAGAAAGACTTAATTTCTTGCCCGTTTTAAGACACAATGCAAGATGCACCCTTTTTATGTGGGCCTTCCCTCAACAGAAGCAGTGACATGTTGACTGCTAAATATCTTCTCTATTAGATTTACCCTACGTGGTTATTCTTCCACAGGGGAGACACATGAAATTGAATCCCACTGAGGGTGGACCAACACTGTCCTAACAGAATGCTGCTGAAAATTTGTATTTCTACTTGGTGCTTAGGTACCATGGTGACTGATGCTACAGAACTGCATATGAAGTGAAATGGAGCCCTGTTACTATACATGAAAATGTACTGTTAGTTTTTTGTCATTGCTAGTAAGTTTCTAGGATGGTTTCTCTAACAAGTGTGGTCAGAGAATTTTTTTTCTGAGAATATTTCTTGCAAACACTTGCTGTCAACTGCTTTCACTGATAATCTGTAATAAGACTCCCCCACCCCCAAAAAAGAGCTTGTCCATGCTGGTCAAGAAGAGCTCATTAAAAATCATACACATGGTTATTTCTACATTATTTCAGTGATTACTACATTATTTCATTCAGATGATATGAACAGTGTAATTGCCTGCAATCTCAATTTATTCTTAAAGTGAGAGCATTATGGAGAAAGCATACTAATAACAATAAAAGAGCCTGTACACATGCTAAAAAGCTTATCAGATGTCACATTAGCTCTGTCCTCCAGCTATCAGAAGGTATGCACCCATAGGAGCAGTGTCTTGCTATAGTAAGCAAGTTGTAGATATATGTGTTGGGTAGGAAATCATCTATCTAAGAAGAGATGTTTATAGTCACTAACAATGTTAAGTGGACTTCTGTAAGTAGCAATGAGAGCTAGTTACATTTTCTTTTTCCCATCAACCCATGCTCCACTGAGTTCTCTTTTCTTAGTGCTCCCATTGTCTCATCTTGCTCTTAAAGTCAAACCTTTTTTCACACCACTCTCCACACATGGTACTGTCTCCCTTTTCTATATATCAGTCAACTACCTCCTGAAATCCCACCTTTTCTTGCTTGATCTGTAATTGGTGACTTCTGTAGTGTCATATCTTTGCTGTTGAGATTGTCCCCTTTGAATTGCATTTTTCTGAATTGGATTTCAAGCTCCTTAATATAAGGACTTTGTCTTCTTAAGTGTTTGTGAAGTGTACTCTACATTTGCATGGTACTATGTAAATATTTATGATTGTGTATAAAGCACATGATACTGCATGCAGCACATCTGGAGTGCTGTATGAATATTAATCTACAAAAAATGTAAAAATGAATTGAATAATAAACAAGAAGCTGTTAACAGGAAGAGGATATACAATTATTGCATGTGGAAGATCTTTCAGGAAGCAAATTTTGTTGAAATACTTGAATAAGAGTGAAAAATAATAGGGCGGTGTAACCAGGCACTGTGGCCTCCCTCAGAGCCAGAGCTGCAGGAATGCCCCCAACGCTCTCTCTGGCCAGGCGGGGGAACTGCAAGACCTAGGTCCTGGAAGCAGAGGGGTGCGGGCAGGGCACGAAGGGGCAGTGTAAAAGCCCAGGGTGGGAACTTAGTTGGGGCTGAGCTCCCAAAGGGGAAGGACGTGCCTGCCCAGAGAGAGCAAACCAAAAGAGGCCAGGGCCAGCCCCGGCCTCAGCCTCGCCCCGCCAGCTGGCCTCTACCTCTGAGGACACCCAGCTGTAGGCCCACCCAGCCTCCCAGGGCCGAGTGACTGGGAGGGAAACCCTGGGGTGGGCGCTCAAAAGCCTGCCGAACCCTGAAGCAGCCTCCCTGCCCAGAGGCAGACCTGGAACCCAGGGAAGCTGAAGACCCTGTGACCTACCAGCCCTGCGACCTAAAGGAGCTACCCTCAGTGGAGGAAGAGACGCCGGCAGCCTCCGGGCCCTGCGAGCTAGAGGAGCTACCCTCAGCCAAGGAAGAGACGCTGGCCGTGTACAGGCCCCAGAACCGGGAGGAGTTGCCCCTGTGGGGGACAAATTAATCAGGGCTCTCAACCTGGAAAGAGAGACCACCGATCCTCCCCGGTGATGAAGGGCCGTTCCCAGCCGAGACTCCAATGAGCAGAGAACGAGGTGTGGTTCAGAGTTTATTATTCAGCTGAATAACAAAAGGAACTGCATCAGAGGACAGCAAAGAAGTGCTAGCCCCTCTGAGCAGGCCCCCCCAACAACTCGAGTGCAAGAGAGAGCCCCGAGGGGCAGCATCACAACACTTTTATCCAGTACAGTATGATAATGCTATGATAATGCTTACATGATTGACAATGTTTTAGAGACCCTTATATGGTTACATTAACATTATTAAATACATATTAATGATTAAAGAATGCATATAATTATCCCCGCCTCTGTTTACTGTTGACATCATTTGCATGATCCTGGGCAGCCGCAGTACCTGCAAACTCATTAATTTCTGCCTAGAGATGCTGACCTTACATTCTTGTGAGGCTATGGTGCCAAGAAGGGTGAGCAGGAGATAGGAGGTAACACTCCCTTTTCAGTTAGGAAAACAAGACGGACAGTCTAGCTTACATTCCTTGTCTAGATGGTCAGGAGAAAAAGCATGAGAAAGGGGAGATAACACACTTTAACTATCAACTCTAGGCCGCTTGTTAAAGAAACTTAAATACATGACTTGCCAGAGAAACGACCCCACTACCATAGCAACCCACGGCTCCAACGAGGCCTACACTTCAGCACCTTTCTCACTGTCCTACAGAAGAGATTACATACAATTTCCCTTACACCCCTCATGGGGGAGCCTGCGGAGTACCCTGACCTGCCGCCCATGGACACAGAGGGGTTCGCCGGGATCCCAAAGGCCTTCTACGAGGCAGACCCCAAGGACGGCTACCCCCGCTGGAGTTAGGTACTCAGGGCTGGGGAAGGGTCGAGGTTGGAGAAAGTAGCCCAGGGAGGGCAGAATGGTGGGCCTTGTCCCAGGGGAGCATGTTTCAGAGGGAGCCCCGCTGACCCAGTGGTGGACCACCCTGCCACTGCCTAGGGCCCTGCGCTGAGACGCAGTGGAGCGTGTGGGCCTGCGTCTCCCTCTTCAACCCCCTTTCCTGGCTAAAGGAAACCCTGAATCATCCCTGACCGCCCAAGCTATTGATAGACTGTGTATCGGCCTGCCCTGCCTGGGGACCTATAGACTATGTATCGGCCCACCCCGCCTGGGGGCTGGGGCTATAGACTTTCGAGCATACGCGAGCAGCTAAGAGGACGCGCTAGAACCCAAATTCAGGTTATCCGGAGGGATGCCTGCTAGCTAACTCGCCTGTGCCACCGACAGGAGGTGCCCTCCTGACTCGCCGGAGGCGCAGGTCCTCCACAGGCAGCAAAAAAAGAAATGATTTTTATTTTCAAGTGCAGTGATATTTTTATGTATATTTTGTGGGCATTCCTCACAGCAGTATGATGTACTATAATCGCGGGTGTCTGAGAACTGGTTAAGTCAAGAAGCAGACAAGAATGTTAAATGCCAAGATATGTAGTTTATAAAAAGGATCAGCTTAATAACCACACAGTAGGAAACACATCCGTTAGGTTAAGGAGGTGCATAATGTCTACCAAAAAAAAGCCATAGTCAAGCTGGTCACTAAGTACAATTTGGACTCAAGTGAAAGAAATGGTAAAAAATGATAATAGAAAGTCATTCTTGGGGAGGATGAGAAAGGAGAATAGGAAGTGTTTATACAGATAAAGGAAGCTTGCACAACAGCCTAGGACACTGATCACAGGAATTTCAGTCTGCCTGCTATTGAGTAGAATTGTAATTAGAAAATATTAAATAAGGGTGTAGTTTAGACTTAACACAATACTGTCCCCATGTTAATTAACTACTACGTATTAAATTGTGGTTAGTGTTTGAAAAGTGACTGGCTAAAACTCAGATCATGAAATTCCACCTTTGTCTGTCTGACTGCAAAATAGCCCAGATCTGTAATAAGTCAATTTGTTGACCTTCAGGGTTATGCTACAGAGTTCATCTATTTTCTCAGGCTTTTCAGAGATGACTGGGGGTTGGTATGTTCAGGGAAGATGGGATTGTGTGAAGAGGGTAAGTTTTATAAATTGTGGTGGGACTGATTCTTGTATTTGGTGGGAATAAACTGCTTGTTCGTACATGCAACCTGTATTTGCAGTTTATTATCTGTATTTTTCTAAAAGAAACTTTGAATGTATGATAAACATTAAATATTTTATAAATGGAAATGATAAAAAATATCCAATTTTCTCAGTTAACAAGTTAAAATATAATTAACTTTACTGCCAACACTACAAATTCAGCCTGGCTCCTGGGAATTTAAATGCCCTGTAATAATTTTGCAATAAACTTTGTTTTTTGCACAGTTTCCTTGCCTTAGTTTTAAGAGAGAGAAGTTTTATCAGACCATTCATATGATATTAGCCAGTTGGTCTGTTCTCGTTCTTTGTTCTGTCTCTGGCATGCTTTCTGTTCTGTACTGCAGCAGGCATACTGCTGCCCCAGGGTTTCTGCTGGTGCTCTTACACAAATGTCCCTGCTATTTGCCTGGCACACAGAAGTATGTTTTATAATGGAGCCAACGTAAAACAGGTGGCCGTCCACTCTGACTGTAAACTTGTATAGTTTTACAGCACATCTCCCCATGTTACAGAGCCCAAGGCCAGGAATTAAGAACATCTCTACTGGAACAGGAAGAACAACCAAATATGTATGAGCAGCAACTCAGTGCACATTCTTCTGAGCAGCTGTTATCTGAAGAGACAGTTTAAGTATTAATATCCTAAACCTCATTATTGCTAAGATGTAGTTGGGAATTTATCTAGTCTGTACAGATTTGTAGAACTGTGGTGTCCTGTGTGGGGCACCCAGAACGTGTTACCCCTCTCAGTTTCAGCAACTAAGGGTGTTGCTGCTGTTAAGCAACCATGTCAGCTCCCTGACGCATGGGCTTGTCTGCCTTGCGAGAAAATTCTTCAGAGCTCTGTCTGTCTAAACCTTGCCTTGTAGGAAACAATCATTGAACCACAGTTTCCGAGTTCCCCATAAATGTCTCTCTGTAATATCCAGTCCTTCTCACTGAACATGCACAGAAGTTATTAATTTTGCTGCCTCCAGAGAGACAGAGCACTCACCAGCCTGTTTGGCTAGTACTGGTAATACAGATTGCTTTGTTTAGGGCAGGCCGGGTTCACACTCTATCCTCCAAACACGTATTCAGGGCTGCAACTAGTGCAAGGCAACTGGGACTTTGCGCCTGGCACTGTTTTGAGGAGCTGTTTGACTGCTTGACTGAGGGGCACGCATTCTGTCCTGCTTGCTACGGCATGCCATGGGTGCCAAAATACCTAGTTCCACTACTGCATGTTTTAAGAACATATTTCTAGCACAGATCTATAATTCTTTGTATTCATTTTTGAGCATTCATCATGCAGTGAGTTGTGAGACCAGCATGCCACCGCTTTATATACGACATCTTACAAGGTGCCTTTGAGATATATATCATGACAGCAGTACAGTATATTGGGCCAATGAGTGCATCAGGCCTGATGTGAGTTACAATATGAGGGGATCCTTCTACTGCTTTGCAGTAAAAGCCAAGGTGAGATTGCACACGTGATTACAAAGCAATAATTTTCAACATTAATAATAACTAATTAAAGAAAAATCCTGCATTTGTTCGGTATTACAACTAAGTTACCTTACATTAGCTGCAGTTTATTCTCAGATATGCTAAAATGAATATGAACTCATGATCATTTTCTCTTTTGTTATTGCTTTATTTGTACTGGTGAAAGATGATTCTGCTTGCTATTTCTCAAGAAATAATTTTTGTGTCTGAATTCATAGTTCTTTGGTGTGTAATGGTAACTACTTCAGTCTTGAAGTGAATTCAGATAAGAGCCAACTTTATGAACAGAGATTAATCTGAGTTTCATTTGAACTGCAGGAGAAAACTGTACATAGTTAATTCCAGTTCTGACTAGTTCCACATAAACTCCAAGCTCCAAATCTCTGCAGTCAGGTTTTCAAGAATAAACTCTCACTGGCTAATCAAATCTTTTGCTACAACACTCTTGTTAGAGACAGTAGTCTTCTTTTAGTTCACTTGTGAGAGAATGACAAATCCCAGTTTTCTGCATTTCAGAGTTCTTAAATAGCTGTGATGGTCACACCAATTATATTCCCATGGACCAATTTTAGTTGTCTTTGATATCCTTCCAATACAAACACGTTTTAGGGCTCTTTGTCATTGAAATATTGTCTGAAATTCAGTGCTCTGTAATCCTGTAATTATCCTTTTATCTTACTTTTGCTTATTTTCACAAATTTCCCAATCTTTCTACTTACTGGAGTATTTATACTACATTATTTATATTTTTAAAAGCCTGCTGCTTATTGCTTGTACTAACCGTTGCATCCTTTAACCAAGGGGACTCTGGGCCTCTTTCCGGTTCAAAGTTCAAGAGAATAAGTTTGTTTTTCCATCTGCTTCTTGAATAGTTCTCTGCCAAAAATTCCCTCTCCTATATATAATCACCTAAACTACCCAGCCCTTTATATGCATCCTTCTGTTAAAATGGCAGCAGAAGAGGATTAAGCCTTTCTGCTGGACCCCAGAACCTGGTACTTCAAGCCATATACACTGTATGATTTTGGTGATGCAGTGTGCTCTGGAACAGCACCTGAAATGATTGCAGTCTTTTGACCTGAGGACAAGGGATTGCATTGGCAGCAATCCTTGTAGTTTCTAAATCCTAGTCACATGCTTCTCCCTTATCCTGAGTGGTTCACCTCTCTGTAAGAGAATAAGTTGTTCATTCTCTGTGTTCCTTGATTTTCTGGCCTCTGTTTTGACACTGCTAGCTAGAGCTAATTGCTATGGTGATTTTTGTGACATGGCAACCTTTTAACTAAAAAGTGTACCAAGGGTCAAACAGGTAAATAGCTATTAGGTGGTAACACCTTTTGACCACTACGTATCTGCTTCTTATTTAAGCCAGTGATTTGGACGTGAAAGGATGACGTCATCAATTTCTGGCTGGTGCCCCCACAAGACAATCTTCTTGAACTGAAATCATAACTTAACTGTTAAAATAATGATAAAGATGTTCTAGTTCCCCTAACTGGTAAGCATCAAAGCATGAGAGAAACTGGTCTTACAGTTCTGAAGGGGCAGCCTTGTTAGTCTCATTCAGCAAAACAAACAAGGGGTCCTGTGGCACTTTTAAAGACTAATAAATTTATTTCTCCCACAAAAGCTCATGCAATAAATAAATTGGTTAATCTTTAAAAGTGCCACAGGACCCCTTGTTTGTTTTGGTCTTACAGCTGTGGTTCCCAATCTTTTTGAGTATAAGGACCCCTTTTTAATGTCAAAAAATTTTGTGGACCCCCAAATGATAGTTGTTATTGGGAACTAACTGCACACAGTAGTGCTGCAGAAGGGCAGTGGAGGACCTGGCCCCTGCCTGCTCCCAAGTGATGGGGACATATCCAGGGTGAGGCTGCTCACAGCACGCAAATACAATTCATTTAGAATTTTAGAGACCTCTCCAATATGAATTGCTGTCTAGCAGTGGCTGGATTGGGCCCAGGCCGCCTGCCAGTGGCCAGCAGCAGCTGGGGCTGGAGATATTAATGGGCCCCTGGCAATAACTCCGCAGACCCCCAGGGATCATCAGACCCCAGGTTGGGAACCACTGTCTTACAATTTTTCTTTGGATGGCTGATTCTTTAACTTATGTTAGTCTTCAGATAGCTTTCACCACCAGGTTTAGGAAGTCAATTTACAACTGTATTTTCAAATACAAGTCATCATTCACACATGGCATGAAATATTTCTCCATGTGAGATATCAGAACGTTTTACACAACAAAATGGGTCATGGTTTCTTTTGAGCATCTTTCCTTACAGTTCTCCAACACAGTTTATTCAAGCATGCATAGCTCTGAGAGGCTGACTCCCTGTTGGCCCCTAATTTCACTTGAGATACCAACCTCTTGTTCTCTTATAACTCTTAAATGTTGCCCTTTGAAGACAAATATTTGTTCCGTTAGCTCACTCCTTTTACATAAATTACTATCCACAGAGCTCAGTGTGGAGTCTTCATAGTATAAATCCTTCTGTTTCTCTCTTGTTTCACAGTATGGTCACTCCTTTTTTTGAGCTATGGAGTCATATTTTTGTAGTCATTGTCACCAACATGAAATACTTGAAATCCATTTAGATGCTATCGTTCCATTCAGACTTCTATTATTGCTCTTTTCCACTCTGGGCTTGATCCAGTGCTGCCAAGTTTGGTTCTGCTCCATTTGACATTTTGTACAAATTATTTAATAAACTAATGTAAACATTTTCATATACTTGGCTATAACCATAAACTTCATCTTATGAACAATATGCTTTGCCCCAAACAGTGGGAAGGGCAGGGCAGAGAGCAGCACCCAACTTGGCAGCTCTAGTTGGGAAGGGTGGAAGGACTTAAGATGTCTAAGATGGTAACACAGTGGCTATTTGCTGGGGCAGTTGGTTTTATAGGATACAGTGCTCTTAGGGGTAGAAATGCTAGTGGCAGGGGGTGGCTGGGGCAGAAAAGGGTCTGTGGAGCAGTGGCTTCTGAGAAACACAGGTTGTTGGGGCTATTTGGGTAGCAGGGGGCACGTTTGCTATCAGAATGATAGTGACTGGGGTACTCCTCCTCCAGCTGCTAAAGCCTGGCCCTGATCCTGCAGGGAGAGAGTTGATGCCTAGCTGACAGAACTACACACAAATGCCTTCTGCCTTCCCACAGTTCAACTGGATGCTGGAGGATCTGACTTTGGGTGCAGTCAGTTGTGACAAAGCTATGCATTGCATTATTGTGATGTGTGACACTTAGGAACTCTGCTCATTCAAAGTCCATTGAAGCTGATGAAAATACTCCTACTATTTTCGGTGGGCCGTGGGTCAGGTCCCACATGCTGCTCCCCTGTAAAGTGGCTACAATTCAAATTCCAATATTGTGTAATTCACCCTGCCTGTCATTCCTTCTGAATATAAATCCCCACAAAGGGTCAGTGAAACTCTGGTAAGGTTAGCTGATTCTTCTGAGCATGTAAATCTGCTGCACAGTCTTATATCACAAATAATTGATATTGATTGCAAAAATAAAGCAATCTTTCTTCATCACATCTAGTACATTTACCTGTACTCATTACAAATTCATCAAATGCTCTGCCCTTCTTGCATCATATTGGTCTGTATTTTTAGGATATACATTTTTGTGTATGTTTAATGCATGTGAGACCTACTGAATGAACTGCCTTGGTAACTGAGGTTCTTTATGTGCAGGCTAGATACAACATAATAGTGTAAGCGTCCCCATGCTGCCCTGACAACACCTCTCAATCCCAATTTGGTGTGACCACTTCTTGGAAGGAGACAATAATTTGCACTCAAAATGCCCATTTAATTCTCACTCTTTCTGTTGAGGCTAATGAAGCAAACAATTGTAGTGGCAGTTTTTGTGATGAGGACACTTGTGCACTGCAAATTAGACTGAGACCACCAAACTCATTTTGCATAGACCACCAGACAAGAATCAGAAGTAGTTACTTGTACTGACTACTTAATTTGGCTGGCTCTGAGCACATGATATAGAGGTGAAAGGCCTCATAACCTATTGCTAATTCACTGAGCCAGGCAGTTCCCTTTACAATGGCTTATTTGCGTCTTCACAACTGATTGCTTTTTGATATCAAGAATAAATTATGATTTCAGGTGAGGAATAAACAGAAGAAGCAGAGGATCTACTCAACAAAAATCCTGATTTCTTGAAAATATTCTCTGTAATAAAGAATAAGGGAAAGAAAAATACAGAAATAATAAGTGTAAGCAAAAGTGTTTTTAAATCTTAAAATTCAAGGGTTTTCTTGAGGGATCAGTTGCTGTTTAAACTCTGAAAAACTTCACTTCTTCCTTCCTGGCAATAAAAATATTGGAAGGAAATTCTGTCCTTCAAATGTTGTGAAGCAATTGGGACATCTAGTGGCTAACAGCATTAAGCAGCAAAAGTGTACATACTTCACTGTTTCCTGTCTAAAGTTCTGCCAATGAAACATTGATTTTCAGTACTCAGATTTTGCATCTTTATACTCAAACACTTTAAAAAAAGTCTGGTCTAATGTCAAACTATAGTGTAATTGACAGTAATTGTGATATCTTGCTTAGGGTGGTGAGCCCCGGTATTGCCTGCTCTGTCTCAGCAGGAGTGAACTTGCTGCTGCTAGCCTATGTGACAGCACCCTGACACACCAGCTTGTCTGCCTTGCAAGCAAATTCTTCAGGGACTCTGCCAGCCTTGCAACTAGCAATCAGTAAACTGCAGTGTCCAGTTGTTCTCATTGGATGTTCTCAGAAGTTATTTAGTTCTCCGCCTCTGAAAGACAACCTGTTAGTTTAGCTGAGGACATCACATCAGTTTACGCAGCACTCAGAAGGTTTTATAATAAAACAGGAATGAATTTATTAATAAAGAACCAAGTTTTAAATGATGATAAATAAAAATAGAAGAGATCTAGTTTACTAGTACAACAAAACTTTCTAGTGGCCAAAACATAACTTCAGCAAGTTACAATCTTTGTCTGGGTAGGTTTCTTGCAGTTACTCTTAGTTTTCAGGAAAAGAGGATTAATTTCTTATTAGCTCAAAGGATATGTCTACACTTGCAAGTTAGTTCAAGTTAAGGAGGCTTAATTAATTAATTCCTTAATTCAAACCTAATGAAAGTTTAGTTCGAACTAGTAAGACCTGCCGGTCAGTTCAAACTAAACCCTTAGTTTGATCATTAGTTTGAACTAAGGACGATGTAGACAAGGATTAACGCTTAGATTGAACTTCATAAATTCAAACTAAGGGCAGTTGGTTTGAATTAACAAAGTGGACTAATTCGACCTAACGTTAGTTTGAATTAGTCCACATTGTGAATTTGAACTAATAAGTTTGACTTTAATTCGAACTAACCTCTAACTTATTTATTTGAATTAACAAATTTGAACTAACTTTTCCTCGTGTAGACATAGGCAAAGGGAGTTGTTCTGCCTCTGTCCCCCATAGGTGATGGATGTTATAATAGCTTTCTCCGCTCTAGTCTACGCTTGCCACACTTTTTGGCAGCAGTTGATGGGAGATATACAAGGCATGTAAAATCCCTTGAGTGTGTCTCGTTGCCTTACTAAGTCCTGCTTACCTCCCTGTACATGCTGCACTAAGGCAACCAGAAATGTCCACTGGTCGACTTATTGCTACTCCAATGATGGGGCTGGAGTTACAGTGTCGAGCTGTAGATTAATTGAATGTGACTTGATAGACTGCTCAGTCAAACCAGGAAGAGCGCACTGATGGTAGCGAATTTGCCATGGTCAGTATAGACATACCCTCAGTCCACTTATATTCTGAAGTCTGATATCAGTTTTCAAGATCCAGCAAGGCTTACTGAGGATGCAGGCTCCATCCCTCATCATGACTATTAAGCTGTCTTCCCTGCACTTGTTTGGCATGATAGCTTTGTTTAACTATTAGGCAGATGCACCTTTCATTGTCCTCTGGCATAACTTGGCTCAATTTACAATGGAGACACAGGTAAATATGCAAAACAACATTCCTTTGTCTAGGACAGGTTGGGCTTATGCACTGTTCACAAAACAACTTTCAAGAAATATATTTCCAACACACATCTATAATTCTTTATACACTGACCATACATGAATCAAACAATAATATAAATGACCTGTTACTGGTTTGTATCCAATACCTTATGTTGACACCTTTTATTTACAGATTATGACCACAGTAAGTTGGGGGAGAGGGGCAAGGAGTGTGTCAGGCCTGATGTAAGTTATGCTATGGTATGCCCTCAGACAGTTGGCATTGAGGGACTCCCTAGCTATCATAAAACAGGCAAGGAAAGGAGAATTAAGGAAAAGTGTACAGAAAATGAAACAGGTATTGAATCAGGCAGTACAACAATTAACTAATTTCTCAGCCTACAATAGTCAATCTTGTTCTTGGCCTTCTGTGACCTAGCCCTCTATCCAAATCAGATACAATTTCAGCCCCCCTCCAGGATTTAAAAAAAAAAAAAAATCCAACTGAAGTCCCAACAAATATCCAAGTAATAGCTCTTATGCCCCTCTCAGGCACCAGTGAAGTCCTCTACGTCTTAGTTCTTACCTCTGCAGAATTTCCCATGACCTACTTCCTTCTCATTAGCATTCTTCCACTGCCTCCCTTCCCTGCTGGAACTCTGACAGTTTCTCTCAAGAATCTTCCTGCTCCATGTAAGCCTCCTCTGCAGGTCACTTCTTTTCCTTGTTGTCCTTCTAGGTCACTAGCTCCAGAGGGGGCCTACCCAGGAACTTGTATCCTTGGTTCCAATGATTTCCCTAGAACTTAGCTCTGCTCCTGTGGTGTAGCTCTGCTCAGCAGCCTATACTGTAAGGGAGTTTCATTTCCTGTACAATCTCCATCTGATTACATTCAGTGCTGTTTAAGTCATCATCTGCAGCTGGGGTCAGTCACTCTGCTTAATTCCCTTACACCCAGCTGGGGATCACTAATTACTCCTAAATGGCTAGACCATGGGGAAAGCTGAGGGGTAACTGCTGTCTTATGGGCAAGGCAGAACCCAGGTTGCTTTCTAGGATTAGCCAGTTTATGACACATGAATAAGATGATCTCAGGCCACTGGTACAGGGGCAAGACTGCTGGCGTATTTTCGTATGTAGAAGAGTGAGGCAATGCTGAGTTTCAATCATTAGGATCTGAGAGGGATTTTAACCATTATCTGAACTGTGTTGGATTCAGTAACAGTCATAGTTTAAACACTATTTAGACATGTGGCTATCCAGCCGTATGGATAGGTACCCTTGACTGTTCCACTGAAATCTATAAATCTAGTCCTCACATCACAGTTAGACATTTCATAATGCATTTTCCCATATGAAAAGGGTGTTACTCAGTGTGCCTGGCCTTTGAGGGCTCTGTCCCCTTTAGCTTAGAGGTCATCCCTGCCTATATTAAACAAGCTGTGGGCCAGTCTCAGATCTCAGCATGTGTTTAGCAGTGCCTACTACTGTCCAGATACTTATATGCTGAAAGCTTCCAAGTAACCATATCTCCCACTTGCCAACAACAGAAAA
>ML682034.1:12280406-12394830 GCA_007922195.1 Podocnemis expansa | reverse complement strand
TTTCATAGAATCATAGAATCATAGGGTTGGAAGGGACCCCACAAGGTCATCTAGTCCAACCCCCTGCCAAAAAAAGCAGGACCACTCCCATTAGATCATCCCAGTCAGTGTTTTGTCCAGCTGGGACTTGAACACCTCCAGAGATGGAGATTCCACCACCTCCCTAGGCAGCTTATTCCAATGCTTCACCACTCGCCTAGTAAGGAAGTTTTTCCTAATATCCAGCCTGGACCGCCCCAGCTGTAACTTGAAACCATTGGTTCTCGTTCTGCCCTCTGTTACCACCGAGAACAGTCGAGCTCCCTCCTCCTTGGAGCAACCCTTCAAGTAGTTGAAGGTTGCTATCAAATCCCCCCTCAGTCTTCTCTTCTGCAGGCTAAATAAGCCTAGTTCCTTCAGTCTTTCTTCTTTTCGAAATAACTGTTGCCTGAAACTATTTCATTTTGAGCTTTTTTCCTTAATTTCAATTAACAAATTGTTAATTCGAATTAAGTTATTTCAAAATAAGGCATTATTTCGATACAAGTTGTTTTGACACAACTTGTATTGAAATAATGCCTGTGTGTGAACACAACCTTTAAGACTGTTTAAGACGTGACTCTTTTTTTTTTTTTTTTGTTTTGCTGGACTACACTAACACTGCTATCCCTTTGGAAATTGCACTTTAAATCCCTCTAAAGGCAGATGCTAGAGATTTATGCACTTTGGAAAACTGTTTGCAACCTCCATAATGAAAAGGGCAGGGTGCCAAATCAAAATTGTAGTGGCTAACACCTGTGCTTAACATGCAGAAGGTCCTGGGTTCAATTCCCAGGGGGTTGGACTCGATGATCTCATGAGGTCCCTTCCAGCCCTATGATTTGATTTGATTATAAAATCTGGCTTGGGGCGCCACAACCCCTTGAGCCAGCCCTGGATACAATTGCAGAAAGCTCCCTGGAAGGTGCCTTGCTGCCACCTCTTTCTTGGTCCTCAGGGGCCCTTTGGCCACAGCCTGAGAGCACAGCCCTGCTTCTGAGGCCCCGCTGCCGCCTAGCAGCAGGGGGCGCCCGCCCTTCCCCTGCACAGCGGAGCCGCTTGTCTTTCCCAGCCCAGCGGGGCTGCGTGTGCGGCTGCGCAGTGCGGGCGTCGGCTGTGGAGGGGCGAGCGGAGGGACGTTGTGCGCATGCTCGGTTCGCCGCCCGGCTCCCCTCCCCCGGCGCCCCCTGGCGCCGCGCGCGGGGAGCCGCTTCCGGTCTCCATTTTACGCCAACGGAAGAGGCGAGCGGCCGCCGCGGTCGGTACGGACGGCGTCGGGCTCGCGCCGTTGCTGGCCCTGGGAGCGTTGGCGGCGAGCGGGCCCCCGCTGCTGTGGTTACCGGGGCGGGGCGGGCCTGGCGCTTGTTGTGTCGGGTGGGCGGGTGTGTGACGCTGCTAACCTGCCCCTCTCCCCCCTCAGCAGGCGGCACCGCCCCGGCGTGGCTCCTCCCCCGCTGCCTGCGCCGTCAGGGCGGCTGCCCCCCGAGGCCGCGGGGATGGGCCGCGGTAGCCTCCCCGCGAAACTCGGCCCCGGCTACTGATCCCGGCCGTCCAGCTCCAGCGGCTCCGCCCCTCGGGGACAGAGCCAGCCCCTGCGAGCGGCATGGACCCCAGCCTGGTGGAGCACCCCGTCACCCTCATCATCAAGGCCCCCAACCAGAAATACACCGACCAGACCATCAGCTGCTTCCTGCACTGGACGGTGGGCAAGCTGAAAACGCACCTCTCCAAAGTCTACCCCAGCAAGCCGGTAAGTCGCTGCCCTGCCTCGCAGCAGCCACTGCAGGGCCCCTCTCAGCTGCCAGGAGTCGTGGGAGGTTTGTTTTGCTGCACTTTAATACTGCACGAGCTTGGGTGGGAGAAAATCCCACTTCGTCCGCCTTCTAAGTTTAAAAAAAAAAAAAAGAAAAGAAAAACCCAAAAAAACAAGGAGTCATGTGACACTTAAAGACTAATAGATTTATTTTTTGCATGAGCTTTTGTGGGAGAAAATCCCACTTCATCAGATGCTTCAAAGATGGGGGAACTTACAGAATGGGATGAAAGTAAATGCAAGGGAGTGTAAAACGTAGGATCAGGTCACACAATAACAGCAAATCAGAGCAGTTGTTAGGTTCAAACCCTGGGAAGCCTGAAGTCAAATTACGTTTTGTAATGGGAAAAGAACCTGTAGTCATCTTCTAAGTGTCTGACGAAGTGGGATTTTTCTCCCCCAAAAGCTCATGCAATAAAATTTGTTAGTCTTTTAAGTGCCACAGGACGACGTGTTTGTTTTGCTGAACCAAGGCTAACGGGGCGCCCACTTTGGAACTTGGTTTGCTGTGACATCTAGAGGGCCTTGTTTGCTTGGTGCTATGTGAATGCCCCCTCCCCCCAAAACCCAAACAAATAAGCTCTCCAGACAAAACTATTCTCCCAAAAAAGCAAAGAACCTGAAAAACCCTGCCTTGAAGAATAATTTTTATTGCTAATCAATTGCCATTTTAAATGGCAGTCATCTGTTTGGTTCTTAGGCACATTGGGAGATGAGTTGATTACCTTACCTGTGTGTTTTCCTGGGGGGGAAGGGGGATCAATACAGAGCACTGAAGGGGTTTTTAATTTAGCAGGGAAAGGCATAAGAAGAACCAGACGTGTGTGTGTGTGTGTATATATATATATATAGGGAGTCGGACTAGATGATCTATATATAGGGAGTCGGACTAGATGATCTGACAGTCCCTTCTAGCCTTAAACTCTATGAACTTGTATACATTGGCATTGACAGTTTTGGTTTTTTTTATATGGCACCTGCAAGATCAGGGTACTTAGACCTGATTGGAGCTCTGGGTTCTCCTGTAGTACTGGGAAAAGAACAGAACAAAGGATGTGTTCTGTAAATGGCTAGCAGGCAGTAGTGTAATAAAATGATCAGCTGGTTTATTAGTTTCCATCAAAAAGTGAAATTGTAGACTTTTGTTTCAGTGGAAGTGTTATAGTAGCTTCCTGTTTGAAAAGAGGGGCCTATATTTTGAGAATGAATTTAAAGTGGGAAGGAAAATAAAACTTGTGTGCTTTGTCATGCGAGCAAATAACTTTTATCTAGTCTACAACATGATTATTGTAACGGATAAACTTACACTGAGATCTTTTGGAGTAGTAAATACCCTGAGGGCAAAACTGTTAATTATAATGTGTATGAAAGAATTCTATATACTTTAAAGGAAATGAAGAAACACCTTCAATTGGTTACTGCTTTTTATTCAGTAGGAAACACTTCGCTGAAGTGTGTATCCAGAAACAAGTTCAGCAGATCTTCCCCAGATCTGACATAGGCAGAGACAGAATCAATTTAGGAAACAACAGCAATGCATGAGGGAATTTGTGTTGCATCATTATTATTATTATTATTTTTTTTTTCCTGGGGACGGAGCAGGTTCGTGGTAAACACTTGATCTTATTGAGCAATAAATTCCTTCTCAGTGGGTCTCTGGATACCATGAGACTTAAGCTATATCTACACAATGAGCACTCCTGTAGTTGTATCATTATAATGCTTATAATGTGTACACTTAATATACAGAAGAGGTTTTTCTGTCCATTTAGGTAATCTATCTCTGAGAGGTGATAACTTAGGTGACAGAAGAATCCTCTTATTGGCCTAAGCACATCTACCCCACCAGGAGTGTTAGACTGAAATAGCCATGGTGCTCACTGTGTGAAATTTTTCACAGCTCTGAGCAACATATCTAGGTCAGTCTAATTTTTAAGCATATCCCTGGTATGGGCACAGGGACAAAAGGACTACTTCTGTCTCTATAATCTGCCTCCTGAGGGGCAGCAGCTAGCTAGGTTAATGGGAGAAAACTTGAATCCTAGCAGTGTTTTACACTTAGGCTTAGGTTGGCTTAACTACATCTCTCAGAGTCAGGACTGGGTTTGTTTGTGTATTTTTGAGTACATCAAGTCATAGTCAACCTGAGTTTTGGGTGTAGGGCAGGCCTTAGTTTTACTTGACCAATTAAATGTTTCCATGGGTGAAGAGGATGGGGTGAATGCTAATTTAATCACTTTTGATTTTTTTTGCCTTGAGAATTTCATTCTGTCGTACAGTGGTTGTTAGTTAATTTGGCAAATTCAGGTTGTTTGGAATGGATTTTATGGTATATGTTGTAGTGAGTTAGAATTGATGGACACAGATTAAAGGAGCCTTTTTAATTTTTCTGTGGCATCCTATACAAGAGCATAGGGAGTATATGAATTTTAGAGGCTCTCCCCAAACATTAAAATTTTGTAAAACTGGAAAACTGTCTTAATTATATATAGACTTGAAAGAGTTTAATTGACTGAGTTTTGAAAAGTAATGTTTTACACATAATAGTTTTGTCAGAATTTAGTGACTATGGAAGTTTGAGAAATAAAATCATTTTATATTTGTTAATATGCCAACAAAAATAGACCAGTTCACAAGTGGTAAATACAGGTTTAATATTTTCCTCTCTAAATGTCAGTTTGTGATATACTCACTGAGAAGTAGTTTATATACTTATTTACAGCATATTAAAATTTATAAATGTTTTGTGCCCTGTTGGATTTACCAGACATTGGAAGAATTTTATTTATAAAATTAGAACAAAATGCAAATGACAAATATGAGATTAATCAACACTGGTTCATAATCAAGTGTTTCTTCTTATAATAATTTTAATATATCATTTCTAATCTGTGTTTTAATTGATAGCATATATCCATTTATTATGCAGAGGACCTGAGAACTTTGGAGGCTCTGGGCTTGTCTGCATTAGAACTGTTTTACTAGTTTATATTGTTATAAAAGGGTCCTAGTTAAATAAGTGCAAACTTCTAATGTAAATGTACTTAAACCAGTTAAACCATTGTTAAAATTGGTGCAGGCTGTGTTGTTAATTCACTGAATTAAACTAAATGGATTGAAGTGAGGATTAAATTGATTTGAATGTGTACATTTTTAAACTGACTTTAACTAGCGAAGTTTTTATAGCCACGTTGCTAGAGTTGCAACTTCCTCAAAGGATAAACTTACTTGCAGGTGTAAATACTTTGAAAAAACTGATTGAGGCTTTCAAACAGTGATTTGAGTGTGGTAGATTCTAGATTCAATCCAGTGAAAGCATCTTCTTCTACACTTATGAGTACTGATGTTGTGTATGAAAAAGGTTATTATAAGATTCATGAAAGAATCCAAATTTCTCATCACCTTTTTAGTATTTTATTTAGGAATGGACATTAACTTCACCTTCAGGTTATTGCAGTTTTTGTTTGAATTTTTTGGTAGTAAATGAATTATGAACACATGGGCAGAACTTAAATTAGCTCAATGACCATATTTACTAAAGATTTACCGGTACACACACAGATTTTTATCTGTTATTTTTTGTAGAAGAATGAGATGGGAGAAGCTGTACTTACAGATCAAAAATATGAATTTCTTCCACCCACCAGAGAGAGATGCTTGATGAGAAACAGAAAAATTCCCTTTAGGAAAGTTAATTCTTCAGTAAATCTGTGGAGATGCTAGCCTCAAAGTTATCTTTGTGTAAATAACTTGGACCATGTAGTGTAGAATTTTTTTCCAGTTGCTACTTGTATGTGCTAGGCAGTGCTCTTAAGAAATTGTACTCTATACTAATACACCTGATATTACTTTTATTTGTATACTTAGTAAGCAAATATAATTAAACGTCCTTTGGAAAAGGAAGACTGGAAGAATCTAAGCCACGCTCAGAATCAGTGAACCAGAGACTTCAGATCTATGTTTTGAGAATGAAATGAATGTATGCTAAATATTTTTTGCTGACATAGGCTAATTAGAAGTGTAGTGACATGGTTTTTGTTTGTGCAATGGGATTTATTGGGTTTTTATTAGTTAGGAAATATTCAAGTTGTTTGGTTCTCAGAGATACTCATTTTAAAGATAATAGCGGGTAATTGTATTTGTGTTTATGTAGATTTTAAGTGGGCAGTGAATAACTGGATGCAAAAAATTTTGTTGTTTAGAATTTCTTGTATAAGGTATTTAAACAGGGCACTTTTTTTTGACCATGCAAAAGACTCTTCATGAATCGGACATCCCAAAAACATAGATGACAACTTGCACTGGTTTCCTATCCATTTTAAGGGATTATTTTCTCTAACTTTTAATGCTTTTGGTGCAAATCAAGATTTTTCAGACACCATCTCTTCTCCTGTTCAGTGTCATGACTGAAGCCATAATAAGGGGAAAGGCCCATGTTGCAGAAGCTTTGGGCCTCTCAACCAACAGAAAGAACAATGAGTTCAAAAGCATGCTATGTTTAAGGTGCAGTGTAAGTCCCATTTCTTTGAGAATGCATTTCCCGGATATGGAATGCAGGCAATACCTGGCTGCTGCTCCTTGAAGAGGCTAATCAACTAGAAGAAAAGTAGTCCAAAAGAACTTATCCAGTTGGCCCGCCCCCCCCCAACCTTGTCTGCATCCTGTCCTTTTCTCCTCCCCACCCCAGAGCTGAGCTGCAGCTGGAGCCTGGGCCGGAATGAGACTGAGTCATTCTCCTTCCTCATCAGAGGTTAAAGTGTAATTTGGCAGGCCCCAGAACTCTCTTAAATTTCTGGCACCGCCCCATCAGACCACTTTTTCCCCATGACTTCTGCAGCCTCAGTCCCCAAGCTCCCTGCCCCCATGTCCCCACTCCAACCCTCCTAACCCCTCACCCTCCAGCTCTTGTGTCTTCACTTCACCCTCTTCAGCCCCCCAACCCCCTCCACACACCTCCCCTGCCCACCATCCCGACTCCTTCTTCCCACCCCACACTGAGCCTCCAGCTCCCTGAATGTCTCCCCCGCTCCCGGACCCTCTTACTCACACTGCAGAGGTGGCTGAGGAGCTGGGCCGGGTCAGGAGGAGGGAGGCTGCAGCGCCAGTCGGCAAGAGGGGACACGAACTTGAGACTGCAGGCTTCAGGGAAAGGGAGTGGTGGCCAGCCTGCAGCCTCTTGAGGTGGCCCTGGGGGAACGCACCAGAAAGCTGCATACCTTTATTTTCAGGGGGCCCTGGAATGCTGCCCCCTTAAAAACAGGGGTCCCAGAATGCCATTACGGGATGTTCTGATTAACTTTAACCACTGCTCCTCACCTGCCAAAGGGGCTGGCCCTGGCACTGCTGCATGTTCCTCTCCTTCCCCCAATCTTTCATGTTCCACTAGTGGAGTGCACACCTCAACTTGGGTACAACTAATGTGGCCTGTCTTTAAAAATAAGTGAGGTTTTAAATACACAAGTCCCTAAATACTTTGGTGATGGTTTAAATTTTAATTACAGTATTTGCAGTTGATGTAAATAAGTTGGGAACATGTGGTACACAGAGAGGAAGTTATAAAAATTGTGGCTAGCTTGACTACTGCTGGAAAACAGCCAATGAAAGTTTCGTATTAATAAAACAAACTAGGATGCATTCAGACTGGAGAAAAATACAGAAAATAACACCATTATTTTAGGAAAAAGGTTTTTCTCTTTCTTAACTTGCCCCAAAAGGGTATTGAAGAATTAGAGGAGCTTTAAAAATGGATGTGAAGACTCATTTGGAACATGAAAAGCCCTTGCGTGAAGAGTCAGAGGCTGGGATTGCTTGCCTTAGAGAAGAGGGAACATGATGAAAGTATATGAAATAACAAATGCTGTAGAGACAGTAGTTCAGGAGCTTCAGTTTGTTGTCATTATGAATCAAGAAAAAGGAAATATTCAATGAAACTGAAATGTGGGAAGTTCAAAATAGATAAAAGGAAATACTTTCCCTCCGCCACCATGTGTAATTAGACTGTAGAATTCATTACTAACTACACTGCAGGAAGTTCTTGAGGCAAAAACTAGGCTAGGTTCCAAGAACGATTGGCTATTTATATAGCTAATAAGACTACCTAGAGTTGTTATAGTAACCAAATAAAATAGCACGTTACCTGCTAATCTCTGGATCAAGTCTCTGTGTTGATGACAAATTGTTGTTTTTGTTTGTGCTTGTTTTTGCATGACCTATTGGGTAAGCCCTCTTGGTCCTTTAAAAATTATCTGTGGTGGTTTTCTTCTGATATGGTTTTTGTCTGTCTCCCCATATTTAAAAGTTGTTTGAATAACTACAAAAATGTAGTCTTGTGCTGTCTTTTCTGCAGTGAACTGTATTCTTGTAATGGCTTTATCTCCGTCTGTGTTAGCCTCTGAAGTTCGTTTTTTTTTTTTTTTTAGTACCTTTCCTTAAGCTCTATTCAAAACAATGTGTATTAAATAAGAGGGGTCAAATCTAAGGTTATTGTAACCATGGAGAGTAAAAACTAAGAAATTATGGTTTCTTAAAAGAAGTTAGTCCTAGCAGTGAAATTTGGAAGAATATAGTCAGTGTGCTACAACACAGGAATTAGTTGCTCACAATTGCCATTGATCAGTTGAGCAGTCTAACTTACTGCCTTCTGCTAGTAACTTAAATTAGAATCAACATTGTGAAGAGAGCAGTTGGGTGTTCTGCCTCTCTCTTTCAGTACAGTTTCTACCTTTGGATTGCACTTCTAAGTACCTCTAGGACAAAACTGATTTTGTACATTTATGTGGAATGTTCTTCACCCATATCCCCTGCAGTAAACTTTAGCTGCTTCACTGTCACAGACGAGTTTCTTTTTTTAAAGCAGTTTGTATTTGATATGTAGCTATGACCATGTAGTGTGATTGTGTTGAATATGATACATCAGGAAAAGGAGTTGGAAGGAAACTTTTTTAATTAATCTAAGGCAGGATTGTACATTACAGTATATTTTTCAAATTTTGTCCAGTCTTGTTTTAGATATTCGCAGTGATGGACACACTCCAGAATTAAAATCTATACCATTGTAACGTTTGGAGTGCAAAGTGATAAATTAAAGAAGAGTCTGTAAAAGATAATTGTGGGAAAATTTTGTCTTCTGCTGCACAGTGATATATAAAGATAGTTTTAATTTCTTTTAAATGTTTGCATTAGAAACCTGGACCTCAGCAAGATATTTAAACTTCAGTAATGACTTAGGAGATTGTATACTTAGCTGTGTGTTAAAAGAGGGGAAAGGGTGCAGAATTTTAAGTAATGTATACACAAGGGAAAAATTTCCCACTGATAGCAATCCTAAATGGGGTATTGATGGATTACATCACATCAACTAGTCTTACTCCATATTGAGTTAGGTGATGTGCTGAAATATGTTGCTAGCTGTAATTTTTTCTACTTGAGGATTCTTAATGTTAGTTATGTTTGTTCAAATGAACTAATGTTAGCAAAGGTAGGAAACTTTAAGAGCAAAACAAACAAATAAATAACCCCCCTCTAATTTAGATGGGCTCTGAAGCCTATTCTATCCTAGAAGAGTTGTTCAAGGATGTATTGGTATCCTCAGACTGTTAAAACTGGTTGCATTTTTTTTGCCTTTGTAAATAGAACTGTACTATGAACTTCACCAGGGCTATAGCATGAGTCAGTAATTCAGTTAAAATGGTTTGGTCCTACCAGCAGAGGTAAGACCAAAGGTGTCTTTTTCTGCATAAAGTGCCTGACACCAAGGTGACATAAAAATAATACTGACTGCTGTAGCAGTGTAACTTTGTTTTCCACCTATGCTATCCTGTTATCCTGTAAACTTAATATAGACATCCTTTCTCTCTGACTAGAGGAGTGGTAACTGCAGTTCAGTGTGTACCGCCTTGTCTGATGACGTTTTGTTCAGATCCTCCAAAATATTAGAGATCATTCAGTAAAGTAAAAGTGTTATTTAGAAAAGTAAAGATTTGAGACAAGAAGAATGTAAAGCTCTAAGATGAGTAAAAAGACAAACTAAAGTTAATAAAGATCAGTAATCTTTGCTGATGAAGTAGTGGTAAAAGCAAAAGCAAAATTGAGTTTGGTAGTTCATCTTAAAAACACGGGCAGGAGGCTCTCTACTCTCTGCTGCAAACATGGAATTTATGGAAATTTTTTCCCTTTACTTTAAAAAAAGAACTCTACCTTTTACAGTATCAATAAACCAGATATCTTGTATTACTTCTAGAAAGCCCTATTTTAGAGGGGGAAATCACCTGTAGTTGCAGTATATGAAACATTTCATGTTCTTCCTTTTCCCACCTACTTTCCTTTTTTCCCATCCGTCTTTTGAAGGTTAGCCGTGTCTCTTCGATTTCTTTGTGGGGATGGGGCTAGGGAGAGGGAAAAGGCTGTTGGAGCCATCTGTTTTAAAGAAGAAAATTCAGATATGCTTATGGCATTGTCTTTAATGAGCAAGATATATTTTAAGGGGGCTTGCTGGTAATTGAGTCGTGCCACCTTTAGCTAGCATAGCTTTTGTTCTGCACTATCAGCAATTTTCCATAACAGTTTTAATTACAAAGCCACTGAAATGTGCTTTGCAGACTAACAGTAGGTGGTGGGAATTGGCAAGAGATTATTTTTTTCATCTGCAAATGTTGTTTCCAGCTGTAAATCTGTACAGCTGGAAAAAGCTAAATTCCTCTCTTTGTCCCATCTCGTAGTCTACAAAGGATCAGAGACTGGTGTATTCTGGCAGACTGCTTCCTGATCATCTGCAGCTGAAAGATATTCTCAGAAAAGTAAGCTTTACATCAACACCATATGATATTTTATGCAAAACCATTGTGTGGGGGAATAGGGCTGTAAACGTGAATTGTTCTTTAACTTTCAACTTTCCTTTTATGTTGAGATTGCATATTTTATTAGATATATAGTCTGAATGTGTTCAGGAAAACTAATTTGAAAGTTAATGGTCCTTTGCAGGAGTAGAGTTTTTGAAGGGCTGAGAGAGGTTTGCCATTGGTGGGGAGGGTATAATATATATTTTCAATTAATCCTTAATTAGTAGCACTTGGACTAGCTACCAAAAATCAGTAATTCTATTCCTCATGCTAACTCCATTCTTGAGTGGTGACGCATGTTTAATTACAGCAGTTATGAAGAAGCATGGATCCTGCAAATATTCACTACAATGCTGAGTTTTTATTGATCTGAAAACAATTATATTTTATAGGGTCATATGCTTCCCTCAATCCACAGCAGAGCTCTTGGACAAAAATGGAAATTTTTTTGTTTAAACTGTTGGTTGTTATATGTAGAAAAAGCTTATCTGCATCTTTTAACAAGTCTCTTTTCTCTGTATCCTGACTTCTATTTTTGACTGGTGCTGGCTGTACTTTGCTTTTGTTGATATTAACTTAATGGGTGCAAGTTTTTTTTCCCCTACTGGCTCACCTTACAGATTGGCTTTAATTAATTTAGTTAACTGGCTGAACTGAAATTTAACTGAGATCTTAAAAAAGAAAAATGCCAGTGCATTTTATATTTGGTATCTAAATGTAGAAAACTTGAAGTTCTTGGGGTGGAGAAAATAGTTTGGATCAGTACCACCAGGTGGGAGGAACTTGATCAAATTAGAATAGTATAGCATTAAAGGACTCAGCATATTTGATGTTTTGGAGAGACTAATTGTACCAGGAATTGAGTAAAATCTGAATTTTGCATATGGTAGAAACCATAATACATTTGGATTAGTTTTATTCCTGAAGTTAGTATGCACAGAAAGAAGTAAAGATATCAGCTGAAGCTGTTCTGTAGAAGTAAAGAAATATGTTATTGTATAATAAAAAAATGCAAACCATTTAATATGTAGTAACTGAGCATCAGTGAGGATGAACTAACTTCTCTTACTGGAATTTTTGAAAGTATTGAAATCAATGTATTTTATCAATTCCTGCAGTTGAAAGGAATATGTCTTGTATGCAAATAAAGTCTTGTTCAAAAATCACTAGGCTCTCTCCATGCCTCAGTTTCTCTCTGTTACAAATGGAGATAACACTTCTCATTTGTAAAGTACCTTGAAGAGTGGTGCTGTGAAAATGCTGTAGAAGAGCTAAGTATTATATTAAGTAAACACTACCACTCAGTTGGCTGGAAGATGATTTAAAAAAAAAATTTGTAAAATAACATGTTCAAAGGTTAAGTTAACTTTTAAATCAGTGTGATGTCCTACTACCAGTAGGTGAGATGGATGATGAGATGGAAAGGCTGGGTAACATGATATCAGAATCCTAAAATACTGGAAGTATGATCTTTAGCATGGTTTTTAAGGTGAAATAATCTTACTGATGACAAATAGAACAATTTTTCAAAAGGATATTTATTAATACAATTTCAATAAATCTCAACAGTTTCACATTGTTCCTCTCCTGTTGAAGCTAACTTTATAACGTGCGCTAATCACTTATCTGATCAAATATCACCAAACTTATTTAAAGTATGCCTAGGAAAACTGCATGTGGAATTATTTTTATTGATGATAAATCTTCTATTCAGTTTTTTCATGAAATAGTTAACATATGCTTTGCACAGAACTTTTCTGTTATTGCTGATTAATAACTAAAGGCCTGAATCCGTTTTTAAAAAACAGTGCTTTCTATGCCATGCAAGCGACAGAAGCTTGAATTATTGATTTTTGTGGTAGACATAGTAAGCTGTCCTGCTTATGTATCCTGCTTTCTTTGATACATACATTTAAGCCATGCTTATCTGCTGGAGAAAGAACCCGTACAAGTAAACCCCGCTCACCCTGGGGACCTGTATGTGGATCTACAAACATTTTTCGTAACTATTTTTGGCTATTGTTCATCAAATAGTTTTACTTAAAGGATTTGTTTCATCCCTCTATAACCCAAAACTAAGTTGGGGGTGGTGGGAGAGACATCTTTATCATCTTTATTTCGGAAAAGATTATAATGTGAAGGGGATGAGGTAGAAGGAAGGGAATTAAAAGCTGTGATGAAAAGGGGAGTGAAATACTCTTTTGCTCACAATCTCGTTGTTCCCCAAAATCTTTGTGTCATCAATTGCTTTAGATTTTAAGGAAAATAATTTCTTGCTAGTAGTTGAGAGATCTAGCAACTCCTTGAGCATGTACACTGAAAACTTGCGCGCATGTGTACATGGCCGTACCACTAATGATGGCAGTGCTGCTCTCGGATACTGAGCTAGAGATAATGTTGTAGAATGACAAGCATTCTGAAAGTTGCAACTGTCTGGAAGGAACCTTGTGAGTCAGTGTAGCAATTTTACTTCTTAAATTTGTCAAATTCTATTGCTCTTTGAATATGACAAATCTGACTAGCCTTAGAAGGTACCAGCTAGTGAGCGGCGGCAAGAGTGGAGCCTGAGGTTAGGAAAGGCACTAACTAGAGTGGGGGTGTGCAGTGATCTTGTAGCTGTGTGAGTCTTTGGACATTAGAGAGCAAAGGAAGGTAATATCTTTTATTGGAACTACATCTGTTGGTGAGAGAGACAAGCTTTCAGACTTCGTCAATGCTGTCTCTCAGATCAAGAAGAGATCTATATAAGATTGAAAGCTTTTTCTCTCACCAACAGAAGTGGCTCAAATAAAAGGTACTGCATCACCCATCTTATTTTGAGAGTGGCACTGACATGTTGAGGTTTAATATCAGGATGGTTATGTTTGCTTGACTGTTAAATGTTAGCAAGAACAGAATGTGGTGTAAAATCACCCCTCTGATGGCCATTTAAGAATTAAATCTTGCTATTTAGGGGGTTAGTTTTCTAAGCTCTAACATTGTCTAAAAAATAAAACACTTCTAAACTTATGATAATGACTGCAATAATTGCTCATCTTATTTGTGCATGGAGTGTGCTCCACCATGACTTCATTATTGTGGCAGGTTCTTGTATATGAGTCCTGAGAGAGCCCCAGTGTGCAATTTGAATGTAATCACAGCACACTTAAAATAACTATCGCCATATCCATAGAAGCTATTTATTTCTGGTGCTTTTTCCCCCACCTGTGTCTTAAAATAATACTCACAGATGAGGGAATCTTGATCACATCCCTGTTTAAGAAATGGCATGTTTGTGTAGACTCCAACTCTGCACAAATTAAGAATTGTTGATCTACAGGTCTGACTCTGCCACTCATTCATGGTTTTGGACAAGTCACTATAGCTTTTTCTCTATTTCTGCTATTAAAACAGAGATACTTTATGCACCTACCCTATGCAGGTCAGAACTAAGGTTTGTACAGTACTACACAAATACTGAGTACTGTTTGACTGCAATGATTATATTTAGCACAATTCGCACATTTCATAGAATCATAGAGTTGGAAGGGACCTCATGAGGTCATCGAGTCCAACTCCCTGCTAAAAAGCAGGACCACTCTCACTAAATCATCCCAGCTAGTGTTTTGTCTACCCGGGCCTTAAATGTTTCCAAAGATGAACGTTCCACCTCCTCCCTGAGTAACCAATTCCAATGCTTCACCACTCTCCTAGTGAGAAAGCTTTTCCTAATATCCAACCTCAACCACCCCAGCTGCAGCTTGAAACCATTGCTCCTTATTCTGTCGTCTTTTACTATGGAGACCAGCCTAGCTCCCTCCTCTCTGGCGCACCCCTTTAAGTAGTTGAAGGTTGCTATCAAATCCCCTCCTCAGTCTTCTCTTCTGCAGACTAAATAAACCTAGTTCCTTCAATCTCTCCTTGTAAATTGTGTGACCCAGCTCCCTAATCATTTTCGTTGGCCTCAGCTGGACTCTAGTTTAACATCCTTTTTGTAGTGCAGAGCCCAGAACTGGACACGGTATTGCAGATGTGGCCTCACCAGCACCGAATAGAAGGGAATAATCACATCTCTTGATCTGCGGGCAACATATCTACTGATGCAGCTCAGTATGCCATTGACCTTTTTGACAAGAAGAGCACATTGTTGATTCATATCTAGTTTCCCATCCACCATAACCCCCACGTCCTCAAAATCTAAATACTCAAGTATGCTTTCCATTTCACAGATGGGAGAATTAAGACAAGGAATAGTAAATGGCTTGTCCAAATGATTATTATGAGTAAGTGGTAAAGTTAGAAATAAAATGCAGTCATCTGTTTCTTAGTTATTGTACTTGTTGTACCACGCCGCAGCCCTAGAAGTAGGGGTAAGAGAAACTTGTACACAAGAACATACACTGTTATGCATATTGAGGTAATGAATTGCTAAGAAAATACTTCATCTAAAACATGGAACATGGTGGGTTTGTTTTTTGGATTGTATGGATACTAGATTTTGTCATGGTGCTTTATTAATGTGAGTTTACTTTGAAAATAGGTTTTTAACCCAGTTTAACTTAGAAACTTTCCAAATACTACTGCTTAAACACTTCAATTTCTTTAATTTTAGCAAGATGAATATCATATGGTTCATCTAGTATGTACTTCACGGACACCCCCAAGTTCTCCAAAACCCAGCACCAGTTCTGTGTGTCATGGAGTGTCAACGTCCGGCAGCAGCTCAGTGAGTTGAATTTTGCGATGTGAAGTTCTTATTTGATCATGCTGTTGTTTTGTCAGCACTTCCTGTTACGTTTTAAAGCTGATTTTAAAACAATACAGTGACTGTGCAAAATGTATTGTAAAAACAACCAGTTATATACTGTCTGTTTTGCACAATTAAACTTGAGTATTTAAGGGCAGTGCTTCAAATATTAAATATGTAGTAGAAAATAACATATGAGCCCTGTTTTGTGGAAAAGTGGAAATTTTTTGTGGAAATTTTCTTTACTGTATTTGTCTGTGTTAAAACAATTAAAAATGGGGTTGTTGATTGACTGTTAGTAAGCACAAACAGCATTTTCGCAGTGGTCAGCTATCTTCTTTGTTGGGCCCTCTCTGGAAGGCTAAGACTGTCCCTTCTTCGACATGCCTATCCTATAAAGCATACAGATTAAGATTTCTCTCTTATCCTCAAGTAGTTGTACAGCTTAAACAACCTCTGGACACTATTTAAATGCAATGAATTATTCAGAAGGATTTTGTGAATGTTTTTCTCTCTCTCAAAAAAAGTCTGCATTTATATCATTTTGAAACAAGTGGCTTCCACTATTATTGCTTGTATTATAAACTACTTTGTCTGCAGAATAATTGTTTCAAATCATGTAAGTACACAAAACCAAAATCATTATCCAGTGGAAAAAGAATCCAGTAGAAAGCAGATGGACTTTATCCATCATTTTCTTTCTTCTATTCTTCAGTTGTCATTCTAGTTGGTAAAACTATCTGTCGCTTTTTCTTCATTGTGGGCAGATGTGATTGTATATATATTTTTTCCCATACCAACTTCTTTGGTACATTCACCTTGTAATTGCAGGTCTTCAGAATTAGCTTAGTGTAAGTGGGTTTTTCTAATGTAAAAACACTGTGCTTAATACCTAGTGTTAGAAGTTGCATTTGTAAAAGGTAATGTAATGCATTCCTAGCTAAATTCTAGTCCAAGTGGCTGCTTGTGTTAGAAAACTTGCTACCCTGCATTATGAGCTTCATTCCTGAGTTTCATAGGGTGACTGGCCCCTTTGGGAAAACAAGGGGGAGGAATGTCCCCTGCATCTGTGACATAATTAATAAGCTGCTTTCTAGCCTGAGGTGGCAGGAATAAGTGATCAGCTGGTAGCGTAATGACCACCTGGCTCTATAACAGGTTTAAGAGAGATCACTATGGTGTGGAACCACAGAGGACACAGGCAGGCTCTTGTGGAAGGTGCTAAGCCAGCAGAAGGTTGGGTGCTCAAGGTAACCAGCCTGTGGGTCAAGTGATCTATTCCAGAGCCAGAAGGTCTTTCAAAAGTAGTCTGGGAAGGAGATGGGAACAGGGAAAAGGCAGGCTGAAGAGAAACCCCCAAAGAGCAGAAGACATCTTGTTTGTTAGGATTGAACTTGTGAGACTCCAGAAGGGTTTATATTTGTTTGTGAATTAGCTAGAGTGCTAAGCTACATCACCAGAAGTGATGGGTGTTTTTGTGTAGAGTTAGTGGGGAGTCTGAAGAAAGGAGGTGGAGGTGGGGAGCTCCTCTAGTGTGGTGATGCTCAGTCCACAAGGACACTTAAATGATGGGCAAAATTAGGTTGTGCAATTGTTTTATAGAACAGTGAGGCACTGACAGCTCCTATCTCTCTTCACTGTTATCTAGTTTGAATCAAATATTTATTTCCCATTTAAGATTTTTCTGTGGAAGCTGCTGAGTGCTAAGCTTTTTTGAAAACCTGGCTTCCTACTTGAATAGGAAGTTGAATCTTTTTGGAAAATCTATTGCAATGATTGTTTCTTCTTAAAGAAAAAATAGCTTGCTGCATGTGTATATGCTGTATGCAGTTAATAAGACTTTAGAGAGAACACTTAAGATCATGTCTTTAGTGTAAATATAGAACTGTTGAGTCTCCCTGTAAGTATGGAGATTAAAGGAAACTTTTTAAATTTAAGAACTCAGAACATTCAGGATCAACAACTCCGTCACCCACAAGCCAAGAATCTTCATCTACAAACTCTAGCTCAGATGGAGTGAGGCATCGTAACCTTCGACAAGCACAAAGCAATCCCGTGCAAAGCCACCAAGCCCCATATGTAATGCAAGGGTGAGTAAATTGGAAAGTAATCCTCAACATCATGCCATTATGCTATATAAAATATATATACTGTATATTTTTGCTGTAGATGGCCTTCTTCCAACTTTTTTGTGTTTTCAGCTGGAATATGGCTGTTCTGTACTCTGATGGAATGTAATTAATTACATTAATGTAATTGTAATTAATATTGATTCTCAAAATTCCTATAAACAATCTTTTATGTATATTAGTTTATCTGAGAGTAACTTCCTGGGTAAGCCTTATCAGTGCTACGTTCCAGACTCGTTGCTTTACTGTCCTGACTTCATGCTTCCTTGCCCCCTTCTGCTGCTGCTCTCTTACTTGTGGGTCATAACCCCACCTGTTGCTGAGACATACCTGTGTTAAATCTACAGGCATGGCTGAGGGGGGTCGCTCAAAGTGAACTGTAAAATAAGTTGAGGTTTGTCCTGAGTTGTTCAATGGCACTCTGTCAGGTTGATACATATTTAAAAACAGTAATGTTTAGCTGTCATTACGGGACACGAAACACACTAATCTCTGAATGATGGTTCCAGGCCAATATCAACCCTGTCAGTTCTTTGTCCACACAACAGTATTCTTCACAGCCCTCTTAATGCTGAGGTTAATTTGCAGCAGTTAACCCATTTTTCATTTAGGCTCGGGGTGTTGTCAGTACCTGTTTTTCAGCATTAAGTCAGATCCAAATTTACAGCTGTCTTTAAAACCAAATGCTGTTTAAGAATTAGAACAACAAACCAAAAAAATCTTAATGTTTTAGTCACAGACTGAGAAATACCTTGCTAGTATGTCCTATGAGACTTCTAAAAAAGATGAAGACTGGGCATGTGATAAATAAATTTAGTCTTGAAAGGTGCCACCAGACTCTTTGTTTGTTTTTTGATGAACTAGACTAACAGGGCTACCTCTTTGGAACTTGTCTATTAGCGTTTTCTTGTTTTCTTATGTTCCTAGGTTTCTGATAGCCTGTCAAATCCTAACAGATCCAGAGTGAGACCATAACTCTCATCTCTGAATGGATTCAGTGAGCTCCCCCAAGAGTGTCAGTATGAAAAGTCTTTGGGGTTTTTTTTTTTTTTTGACATGGTGAGATGTCAGTTTCCAGTGATATTTTGAGGTATTTTGTTCATTTAAAAAAAAAAAAACCAAACAGTTTTTTCACAAATATGTAAAGTAAATGCTTAGTGTTGTATTAATGGTGGTTTGACTGGTTATCATTATTACTTTGGTTCTCCACAGACAGCCTTAATGTGTGGGTTGCAAGCACTTTAAGGCAATATTTAACTCAAAACAATTTTTTAGTGGAATCTCAACTTTTATTGCTCTTAAGTTTTTAAAATTTAGTGTTTATAAAACCAAAGTTTTAAGTAGAATTAACCTAACATTTTTTTAACTTCACTTATGCTTCTATCACACCTTTTATTTTATTTCTTGGCCAAAGGCTTGTGTCTGTTTCACTGTAGATGCTTGTGGGCCTCATTCTGCTAGGCATTTATTAAACCCATAAAGGTATTCCCTGCCACAGAGTTTGCAGTTTAAGATGAAAGACAGCAGATGGAAGTAAAATTGATAAGGGAGGCACAAGGAAACAGTGAGGCAGGACTCGTCATGACAAGAAGTGGTCACAGCACGCCAGATGCATAACCATTGTATTTTATGGGTGTCACAGTGGAGGAATTTGAAGGAGAACATTTAGGCGGCCTTTTGGGATGCTAGCAGGAAGCTCTTGCCTTACATGTGAGGTAGTATATGATAGCATATAAAGAACGTTCTTTGAAATGTAAGAGATGAGCAATGAAAACAATTATCATTCACAGAATAGAGTCAGAAGTCAATGTACCAATAGCATACAAGACATTATAGGTACGACAGGTATAGTGGAAGGTACAAAAAGAGAGAGTGATTTTTGCAGTAGTGAGCCAGAAAAGTGACCTTTGCAGCAGGAGTTGAATGTCTATAAGGTGGAGTAAGATGAGATATGGCAAAGCCAGAAAGGGAACATTGGAGTGGATGAGATGCTTGTCATAGAGGACTTAGATGAGATTTTTAGTTGTGTTGGTGGATGTTCACAGCCAGATCTTTCAGATTTTATGTGGGGAAAAAACCAGCAAGATTCAGGTACAGTTTTGGTTTTGAGGCTCTGGGGTAGGGGTGCCAAACTTATTTGCTATGGCAGGCAATTTGACTTAAATGTACTTTAAGTGGGCTGTACCTACCGTAAATCAAAATACTAGGGCCTAAACTCTCTCAGCATCACAAAGTACTGTGTATGCAAGATTGTGCTATGTAATAACATATTCTCCTTCACTGAGGGAGTGTGATCTTTCATTATCACAGAGTGCAATCTTGCATATCCAGTGCTTGGTAATGTCACAAGACGTACAACTGGTTATACAAGATTGTACTGTGCAATACCACGAGACCTCTTTCTTGATCTGTCTGCTGGGGAAGAGTGTGGTCTTACAGAGCACAGTCGTGGGTCACATGTAAGAGGTTCATGGGTTGTATCCAGGCCCTCTGGCCATATGTTTCACACCCCTGCTCTAGGGGGGGAAAAAACCACAGGGGTTTGTAAATGAATGTACTAAAATCAGAGTACCATGTATACATTCTAAAAGATTATGGCGGAAATTGTTGGGTATGTTACCTGTTGCTTACCTAAAATGAGAGAGGCAGTATCTTGGTCCATGGCAAAATTCTCCTCCAGCACTTTTAGGCACTAACTACCTGAGCAACCTAATAATCATGGTTCGGGTAGGCTTCCATAACTGGTTTATGGTTAACTGAACCATCAGAAGGCATTTTATTTCTATCCTAAGGGGATATGTGCAGTCGCTTACTAAGAAGTCAAAACTTCCCACAGAAAATCTTTCCAGTTTCTTTCATATGAGGCACACCTTTTGAAAGCCACATTGTCTGAACTCTATTACTTTGGCTGTATTAGACTGGTTGCAGTTTGGACTACCGGAGTGTCAGTTGCAGCCCTCATGTCCAGTGCTGTGCTGTAACTGTCCAATCTGAATGGTGCTAACATTATGGGGCAATTACAGCAGGTTTGCACTGCAGTTTTCACCCCTGTAATCTGGGCTGCAGGGCCATGTAGACAAGCCTTGAGGAAACATGCATACATTTAGGTGGTAGTGTGCCTTTTTTTTTTTTTTTTTCCCCTAAGAGGCTTTTGAAGTCGGGTCAGGAATATGTAAATGGATCTTGCCTAGGCGTGAAGTCACTCATCTTGCAACCTCTCCCTTGGCAACTTGTTTCCTGGTTTCTAGGGCAGTGGTCTCCAACTCAAATCACCTCAAGGGCTGCACGAGGACTAGGATATTGACCCGAGGGCCACACCACTGAAACCTTTTCATATAATGATGCGGAAGTACAGTAAAAAAAAGAGATGAAGAGTAATATAGTATGCTAATAAAACTCAATTTATTAACTTTTTTGAAACTGTAACATGAAGTCTGTGCTAATTTTGACAGTCTTCCCAAAGCCAAAACACACGTTTTCTTGTAGAATTGCTTCCATTCAAGATGGCAAAATCATCAAAAAGACCAAGAGTAAACAAACTTAAAATTTTACATTATAAATCAGTGGTTCCCAATCTTTTTTGGTTTGAGGGCAAAACATATACTTTTTCAAACTCTGAAGGACCACCGGTTAATTTAATTAAAATTAAATTAAAATTTAATTTATTCAAATCGATGTTAATTGAAATAAATTAATTGCAGTTTGATTTATTAAAATTGAATTAAATTTAATTGAAATTAAATTTGTATAAAGGTTTTAGTTTTTTAAATAAAATCAAATTTTTAGAAGATTTTTGGTTTTTTTTTGTTTTAAAAAGAGGGGGCTGCATGTGTCCCCAAGCCAGGAGGGGAGGAGAGCAGCCACATCCCAGGATGGGCTGCAAAAAGGTTGGTCAGGGGCCTCCACAGGACTATAAATAAGCAGCCCCCTGCCTGGCCCTGGGGGCAGCACTGGGACCAGTGGTGGGGGAAACACCCTCCCCACCACCTGCTCAAATTTGGCCACACTGGGGTCGGCAGAGGGGGAAATACCCCCCCGCCCGCCTGCCCACTCAAATTCGGCTGCGGTGGGGCTGGCATAGGGGAAAACGCTCCCCGCCCACCCGAATTTAGCCGCTCTGGGGTTGGCAGAAGGGGAAACAATCCGCACCCACCTGCCCGCTTGAATTTGGCCGAATGGGGCCGGCAGAGGAGAAGACATCCCCTACCTGCTAGAATTTAGCAGCACTGGGACAGGCGGAAGAAAAAACACTACCCCACCCTCCTGGGGGGAAACACCTCCTGCCAGTGCCAGGATTGTCAGCGGGGAAAGCTCTGGGGGCTGTGCTGTGGCTAGTGGTGGGGTTTCTGGTGCTCCTCCAGAATGGAGCTCCCTGTGAACCCTCCCCACAGGCTCAGGCCGCCCTCCTTTAAGCCCCCCCCCCCCCCGAGTCTTCTCTGGACTGCTCAGCCTGCTTCAGCTGCTCGATCAGCTGCTACATGTGAATAGGGCAGCTCGCAGGCAGCAGTTCAGCTCCTCCCTGTCAGTGGCTGATAACACAGTGGGGAGGTGAGGCTGCTTGTTCTCTGTCTGTAGAGAGGCTCAGCTTTTGAAAACTCCAAGGTTGGAAAAGTGGGAGCCCCAGGATTCTGGGGGTTATCAGGGGTCGCAGGAGACAGCTCTGCTGGCTGCATGTTTGAGACCCCTATTCTAGGGGGTTTTTTAATGCTGAGAACAGACTTCAATCTTGTACAGAAATACTTTTTTCTCCAAAAGCAATATGTAGAATATATACAAAGAGACCAGGGAAGTTCAATTTGAAGTTTCTGTCACTTGGATATCTAAGCACATTTAGAAGATTAGAGGTGACTGTGTTAACACTGAGAAGGTGATTTTGCTTCCTGTTTGGCAGTTTGGGTGGTAGATGGCTTGACTGAGTAATATAGGAGAAGAAATGTTAGGAGCCCCCAAACAGCTGAGCCAAAGGATATTGTATAGATGTGCACCCCTGCTGTTGAATAACTTTATCAAACTCCTTCCTAGTGTGTTGTATCTAACTGGCCTTGATGATGCTTAGCCTTTGCAGGGTGTGAAAGTGACTGCTATCTTATCCTGAAACACCTCTGAAATGAATCAGTTTATTGTGGTGAGGTTTGAACTCCAAAGTCCAGTCACAGCCATGGGAATCATATTGCAAAATAATGTTAGGTGCGTATTTGAATATGCAAATAGTCAAATAAGAGGCAGAAAATGCTCTAATTTCCACTGCTTTACTTCACTTAGTGATACTGAATACAGCAGTTAGTTAACTAAAAGTTGACTTGCTCTGTAAGAATCATGTATTGTCTGTGCTAACCTTCTGTTGCTACTTTAAAATCTACCTGTTGAGAAATATGGCCCAGTATATAATTATCAGTCTCTGAAAAATGAATTTAACAGTTCTGTGGTAGGACCTTCTTGTATCCAGGGCAACCATTGCTGCTCACCGATTCTTCAGACAAAGTGAAATGTTGGAAAGATAGTGGGTATTTGCAAAACACAGTTAACCTTCTGTAACTATTCTTAACCAGGTATGTTCTGAATAAGAGTGTCATAAGGTCTTTAGAAATATTTGATGTTATATCCCAAGACCAACCTTATTTGCCACAGTGAAAATTATCTGTACGTTTTCACTACCACATACACGCATATTGCCACATATACACTCCCACACAAATCAACAGTGGGAGTCCTTGTGTGCTAATCATACTCTTTCCAGACAAAAAATAACTGTTCCAAAACCTTATTCTTGTATATAACACATAAGGTCATTTTGGGTTTCTCCTTTATTCTCAATTTAAAGCTGAGGTTAAATGAATGCACTCTGGACTCTACTTCCACCCTCAACCTCTTAAGGAATATTGGGTTGCTTGTCTCTGTGGAGGGATGTTCTGAGGCTGCAGTCATTCTCAGACATGACTGATGTCCCTCGACCTCCACTCTTCTATAGGCTTCTCTGTTCTGCTTGGTTTTCCTCTGCTGTGGGACTAGCAGTAGAGGCAGTTCCAGCTTGTTCTGCTCGGCTTTCCTGTCCGTGGCTTTCAAACTCCTCCACTGTCCTGCTGCCTCTCCCGTTCTGGGAGTGGTGGGAAAATGGAAGCTGCTCATGCTTTCTCTTTTCTTCTACTTTCCAGAGGTAGAGAGAGTACACCAATTCTCAGTAGGGACTATAACTTCTTTGATAAATATTGTTTTTCCACACTCATGCTGAATTTCAGAGAGTTCAAAGCAGTGCCTCAGTATTTATGTGGTGCTGGACACAATGAAGGAGGTAGAGGAGGTGTCGTCCACCCCAGAGGCTGGGGAGATCACAGCCACCTCACCTAAAAGGAAACGTAGGGTTGTGGTGATTGGGGACTCACTCCTGAGAGGAACAGAGGCACCATCTGTCGCCCTGACAAGGCCTCTAGAGAGGCATGCTGCCTGCCAGGTGCCCACATCCGAGATGTTGTGGAGGGATTGTCAAAAATCATCCGCCCCTCAGACTACTACCCCATGCTTCTTATCCATGTGGGTACCAATGATACTGCGAGAGGTGATCCTCAGCAGATCAAAGGTGACTTCAGGGCTCTGGGAGCGAGGGTGAAGGAGTTTGGAGCACAGGTTGTGTTCTCCTTGATCCTTCCAGTCAAGGCTAGAGGCCTGAGGAGAGACAGATGCATCCTAGAGGTGAATGCCTGGCTGAGAAGATGGTGTGGTCAGGAGGGATTTGGCTTCCTTGACCGTGGAGTACTGTTTCAGGACAGAGGATTGATAGGCAGAGATGGCCTTCACCTGTCCAGAAAAGGGAAGAGCATATTTGGGCACAGACTGGCTGACCTAGTGAGGAGGGCTTTAAACTAGGTTCAACGGGGGAAGGAGACCAAAGCCCAAGAAAAATGCAAGGAGGTATATGTAATAGAATTGAAAATCAAAATGACAAAGTAGGGCAATCAGCCGGGTATCTTAGGTGCCTATACACTAGTGCAAGGAGCCTGGGAAATAAGCAAGAAGAATTGGTAGCTCAGACAAGGAACTATGATATCATAGGAATAACGGAGATGTGGTGGGATAGTCTGCATGACTGGAGCTCTGCCATGGATGGGTATAAACTGTTCAGGAAAGATAGGCAGGGAAGAAGAGGGGGAGGAATAGCACTATGACTGCTCAGAGCTCCATTATGGAAGTGGAAGCATGCCAGTAGAAAGTCTGTGGATTACATTGAGAGGGGAAAGCAACAAGGGGGATGTTGTGGTGGGTGTCTGCTATAGACCACCAGACCAGAAGCAGGAGGTGGATGAGGTGTTCTATGGACAACTAGCAGAAGCTTCTAGATCACAGGCCCTGGTGCTTATGGGGGACTTCAATTACTCTGACATCTGCTGGGAGGTCAATACAGCAGTGTATGGGCAATCCAGGAAGTTTTTAGAGTGTGTTGGGGACAACTTTCTAGTACAAATGCTAGAGGAACCAACCAAGGGCCTTGCAACTCTCGACCTGCTGCTCACAAACAGGGAAGAATTGATCAGGGACTTAGATGTAAATGGCAGGCCAGGCAGTAGTGACCATGACATGGTTGAGTTCAGGATGTTGATTAAAGAAAGGAAGGAAAGATGCAAAACAAAAACTTGGACTTCAAAAAAGCAGATTTTGGCTCCCTCAGGAAACTGATGGGCAGGATCCATTGGGACGCTAATCTGAAGGGGAAAGGAGTCCAAGAGAGTTGGTTATATTTTAAAGAAACCCTGCTAAGGGCACAGGAAGTTGCCATTCCAATTAGGAGAAAGAACAGACATGTGAGACAGCCAGAATGGCTTAGCAGAGAACTCTGCTCTGAGCTTAAACATAAAAAGGAAGCTTACAGGAAGTGGAAGCTTGGTCAGATGACCAAGGAGGCGCATAAAGATATTGCTAGGGACTGCAGGGATAAAATCAGAAAGGCCAAAGGACAAATGGAGTTGCGGCTAGTGAGGGATGTAAAGGATAACAAGAAGGGGTTCTACAAGTATGTTGGTAACAAGAAGAGGATCAGGGATGGTGTAGGTCCCTTGCTGAATGGGGCAGGCATCCTCGTGACAGAGGATGAGGAAAAAGCTGAAGTGCTCAATGCATTTTTTGCTTCAGTTTTCACAGGCAGGGTCAATCCCCAGCCCACTACCATGGATATGGCAGATTGGAGAGAAGAAGAGAGGCCCTTGGTGACGGAAGGTCAGGTTAGGGACTGCTTAAAGAAGCTGGATGTGCACAAGTCCATGGGGCCAGACGAACTGCATCCAAGGGTGCTGAGGGAATTGGCCAATAAGATAGCAGCACCGCTGGCCGTTATCTTTCAAAACTCATGGAGAAGGGGGGAGGTGCCAGAGGACTGGAAAAAAGCAAATGTAGTGCCTATTTTCAAGAAAGGGAGAAAGGAGGATCCGGGGAATTATAGACCAGTCAGCCTCACCTCAATCCCTGGAAAAATTATGGAACAGGTTCTCAAAGGATCCATCCTAAAACACTTATTTTCCTCTAAAGTGATCAGGAACAGTGAGCATGGATTTACCAAGGGTAAATCATGCCTGACCAATCTCATTTCCTACTATGATCAGATGACTGGTTTTCTGGATGCAGGAAGAACCGTTGATGTGATATACCTTGATTTTTAGCAAGGCTTTTAATAGTTTTCCACAGCATTCTCATTGGCAAATTAAGGAAGTATGGGTTGGATAGGTGGACTATAAGGTGGATAGAAAACTGGCTAGATCAACGGTTTCAACGTGTAGGAATCAATGGTTCCATGTCTAGCTGGCAACCAAAAACGAGTGGTGTGCCCCAGGGGTCGGTCCTGGGGCTGGTTCTGTTCAACATTTTCATCAATGATCTGGACGATGGGACAGACTGCACTCTCAGTAGGTTCGCGGATGACACCAAGCTGGGGGAAACAGTAGACACCTTGGAGTGCAGTGACGGGATTCAGGGAGACCTAGATAAATTAGAGCAGTGGGCCAATAGAAGTCTTATGAGGTTCAATAAGGACAAGTGTAAAATCCTGCACTTGGGACAGAAAAACCCCATGCACTGCTACAAGCTGGGGAACATTCAGCTAATTAGCAGCAGTGTAGAAAAGGACCTGGGGGTCATGGTGGATGGGAAGCTAGATATGAGACAGCAGTGTGCTCTTGCTGCCAAAAAGGCCAATGGCATACTGGGCTGCATCAAAAGAAGTATTACCAGCAGATCAAGGGATGTGATCCTTCCCCTCTATTCTGCACTGGTGAGGCGACATCTAAAATACTGTGTTCAGTTTTGGGCTCCCCACTACAAAAAGGACAGGGACATGCTAGAGAGAGTCCAGCGGAGGGCAACCAAAATGATTAAAGGGCTGGAGCACAAGCCCTATGGGGAAAGACTGAAAGCATTAGGCTTATTTAGTCTGCAGAAGAGAAGATTGAGGGGGGATTTGATAGCAGCCATCAACTACTTGAAGGGATGCTCCAAGGAAGATGGAGCTCGACTATTCTCGGTAGTAACAGAGGACAGAATGAGGAGCAATGGTCTCAAGTTGTGGTTAGGGAGGTCGAGGCTGGATATTAGAAAAAGCTTTTTTACTAGGAGAGTGGTGAAGCCTGGGAATGAGCTGCTGAGGCAGGTGGTGGAATCTCCATCTTTGGAGGTGTTTAACGCCCAGCTGGACAAAACCCTGACTGGGATGGTTTAGTGGGAGTGGTCCTGCCTCTGGCAGGGGGTTGGACTAGATGACCTATGAGGTCCTTTCCAACCCTATGATTCTATGATTTCCCCCAGATGCCCCTGTTGGTATCTTTGAAAAGCGTTGGCTGTGTACTTAGTTTGTACTAACATCTGCTGTGTTTTCCAAGGAATTAAAGTACAACTAGATAAGTTAGCCCCAAAAAGTGTTGTTCTCAAACCAAGATCTATTCCAAGTGATGGAAAACAAGAAACAACTGGGCTTTAGTGCATCACTTTTTTACATATGGCGGTGCATTTTACCTCTTAGAAAGCATAGTCTTCAATAAATCATGCACTTTGTTTTTGTGAGAGAGAAGCAAAAATATTCCAGGACATTGAATTATTCAAGTCTCCCATGGTTTTGGCTTAACTGTGAACTTTTTCTGTTCCTTCCTCTCCCTTTGCAGTTGTTTCACTTTAAAAAAAAAAAAAAGGGGGGGGGCAGCTATTTGCAGGCTTATCTAGAATGTTCTCAGTAATTTGGTTAATGAGAACATTTGTGTAGATTTTTGATGTCTATGCAATATTTGCTTTTGTTCACTATGGCTAAAGAGGTAATGGATAAATGAACAAGTTACTCAATAGCCCATCTGGCAAAATTGTATGTGGTAATATGAGGGATTTCCTGGTGACTTGCACTCAAACTTACAGCAGATCAGTTCACCTAGATACCCTCCCTTTCACGTCATGGAGGAAAAATAATTTTAGCACAGGCGTGGCCAGATTGCAGCTCGGGAGCCTAAGGTGGCTCTTGAATGAAAAGTGCGGCTTGCGGAAGAAAGCCAGAGGAAAGCAGCCCCAGCCTAAGTGTCTTAAATCTCCCGCACTGAGCATGCTGTGAGCATGCTCGGGGAGGGGCACCCCAGCCTGTGCCTAGCCACTGGAGCAGCCGTACTGGAGGCTCAGCCTGGGCAAGGCTTAAAGCAAGGGGAGCAAGCCCCAGCCTGTGCTTAGCCGCCAGAGTGGCTAAGTAAGGGGGCCCTGGGGAGGGAGGGGGAGTCGGCCCACAAGAGTGAGTGTCAGTGGCCTATGGATTAGGGAGGTGGTTGGGATAGTGGGGAGAAGCTGAATTTTTACTGTAGGCCTAGTTTTCATGGTAACTGTAAGTAATTATTAGAATCTGACATTAATAGGATCAATATTTGCCTTCTTTTTACAATAAAATTAAAGTGTGCAATGAATTTTAAACTTGAGAATTTTGGATTAGGTAAAAGTATATGGCTATATGCCTCAGTGCATCTCATAAAGGTTTAATAATCAACTTGTGTGGGTCCTGAGTTCCATTAAGTTTGGCCACCCCTATTTAGCATTTTCCATGTCTCCTCCTCATTTGGCTTTCCTTGACTATTTGAATACCTGGTGAACTAGTGGGATTTCTTGGTAACACTTTTACAGCCAGTGGTCTGCCCAGGGCAGAATTGTAGACTGACATAGATTTGCAGCATTTTCTACTGTTGCTAATGCAATATGAATGAACTTTTAAAAACTATTGCTTTATGATATAAGCATGTCCCGAAAAATCCATGGAAAGATGCCATAAGAACCCCTTCAGTTTTTAAGAAAAAATTGGGAATCTTCCCAAAACATGGTGCGTGCCTTTTGAGGTATAAAATGCTTTTAACTTCCTTTAGCTTCCATGTAGGAATTTTTAAATATTTGTACGTGAATTTAATGCATAGGAACGTTTCTCTGGGGATCAAAGTTATTTATTCACAAATAGACTGCATGAGTAATGTGAGAGTAAGGTTATCCACGATATTTTGCCAGTGTTCTTGAAACCATGATCTGAGGGGGCCACCTCTAAGGGGAAGAGTGGCTTGCTTTCTGTGCCTGCTTAATCTTGTGTAATTCTGTGGTTATGAATAGTGACATTTCTACTATTGCTTCCAAAGAAGGAAGCCATAATAGAGAGTTAAAGTGTATTTTTTCAATTTACTCCCATTGCAGGGGCCTTGGACATTCATGTACCTTCTGCCTGTGGCGTGTAATAGTTTAGTCTTTTGTGGGCTGTAATACTTCAATCTAAATTCAAGTATGGGAGTGGTATTGGTGGCCTGTGATGTGCAGAAGCTCAGGATATATGATCTGGTGACTTTCTGGCCTTTAATTCTGATAGTTTCTTAAAATGTCTGTATTAATGGGTTCTTCTTCGAGTGCTGCTCCTGTCCATTCCTTAGTAGGTGTCTGCACGCCCTGTGCACGGCACGCCGGAAATTTTTCCCCTAGAGTACCCGTAGGGTCGGCCGTGGCGCCCCCTGGAGTGGCGCCGCCGCCACTGCCTATATAGCCACGAGCCGACCCGCCCCTCCTCAGTTCCTTCTTACCGCCCTGTCGGTCGCTGGAACGTTCCCTGGCTTCGTGCTGCTTTGCACGTGGCTGCGTTATTCGGAGTACCCGAATCTCTTGTTGTTTATAGTTAGTTAGTGTTAGTTAGTTAGTTGTTAGTTGTTCGTGTTGGATACTTCGCCCGCCCCGGGCTCGGGGTCGGGCCATGCCGGGCTTTAAAACTTGCGGACGTTGCAAGAAGCCCATGCCCATGGACGATCCGCATGGTGATTGCCTTTTGTGCTTGGGCGAGGCCCATCTCACCGAGAGGTGTAAAATCTGTCGTGGCTTCAAGCCAAGGACCCAAAAGGACAGGGTACAACGCCTGAAGCTGCACCTCATGGAGGAGGCTCTTCGGCTGGTCCCCGGCGATTCGGGGTCCAGCACGGCACCGTCAGTGCGCAGTGCACCGGCCTCCTCGGCACCGTCTGCGGCACCGAAGCCGGGCCGCACTAAGACGGCAGCAGCGTCTCGGCGCCGTTCCTCCTCCCCGGTGCCGACTAAGAGGAAGCGGGAGGAGACGTCCCCGCACCGTGCCCCGGTGCGGCAGGGAGGCGGCCAGAGCCATGCTGGCCAGCCGATCTCTGTATCCCCAGCGTCGTCTCGTGACCCTTCAGAGGCACGTTTTAGCCCGGGTTCCACGTCTTCGCCGACTCGAGACATTTTGGAGGAGGCCTTGGCTCTGCCAACTACGCCGGAGGCTTTCGCCGCAGCGCAGGCGCTTGCGGCACCTTCGGCCCCGTCGGCACCGTCGTCGACCTCGGCACCGCGTCCGGCACCGTCCCGAGGGAAGCCGGCTCTTCTACTGAGTCGGCGCCGCAGTCCGGCACCGTCCCGGGAACACCGGCACCGGTCGTCGCAGCGGCGGGAGCTCCTCCTGTCCGATCCCCCCAGCGGCACCGAGAGTCTCCACCTCGCCGTCCACGAGAGAGCCGGCACCGGTCCCCGGTACCGTCGGCGGCACCGCCATGGTCCCCGCACTCCTCCTCAAGTTCAGCGCCAGAGTCGGTGCTGGACCGCCCCCAACAGGTTGCAGGGCCTGTTCCTCAGTCGGCGCCGGCGGTTCCGCCCCCTCAGTGGCCCGGCTGGCAGTGGCCCTTCTGGACTCCCTGGGCCGTCCACGCATCTCGAGTGGGCGCTGTGCCCTCCGCTCGCTCGCAGGTTCGACTCCCTCCATCAGCTGCGCTGGGCGCTCCTCCCCCTGTCGGTACCGGGGAGTTGTCGGAGGTTGAGTCCTTGCGGGGCGAGGCGGACAGGGAGAGTTTCACTACGGGGGCCCGTAGTGTAACTTCTGGGACTCAGTCCAAGGACCCTGAGTTCGAGGAATCCTCCTCTTCGCCCCCCGATGAAGCGGTGGCGGGAGCCAAGCCCCTAGCGATCCTGGACGATTCTAGGGTCCACCAGGAGCTCCTTCGTCGGGTGGCAACCGGCCTGAACCTACCGGCCGAGGACATTATTGAGGACGCGGACCCTATGGTCGACATTTTGCTCCCAGAGACCCCAGGCCGCGTGGCTCTGCCTTTTATTAAAACTGTGCATAGCACCACCAAGGCGCTTTGGCATACCCCGGCCTCGATTCCCCCTACGGCCAAACGCGCTGAGCTACTGGGGGGTTGGAGTTGAGGATAGCAAACCAACAAGCTATCCTCAGCTGTTATGTCTTTAACGCCTGGTCCGCCATGGAGCGTTTTAGTGAAAACTTGGAGCAGGACTCCAGGGCGGCCTTCTCCGCGTCCATTCAGGAGGGCAAGGTGGTGTCTAAGGCCCTCCTGCAATCTGCTTTGGACGCAGCCGATGCTGCCGCTCGTTCCATGGCTACGGGGGTCACTATGAGGCGCTCTGCTTGGCTGCAAGCGTCTGGGTTGCCCCTGGAGGTCCAACACACCATCCAGGACCTGCCTTTTGAGGGGCCTGATCTGTTTCCTCCCCAAACTGACACTCGTCTCCAGACGTTAAAAGATTCACGGGCGCTGGTTAAGTCCTTGGGTCTTCACACTCCGGCGAGCCAGAGGAAGCCGTTTAAGCCAGCGCCTCCTCCTTCGCGTCCCTACTTCCACCGCCAGGACGAGGACCGGCGAAGGGGTAGAGGGCCACGTCGGCCGGCTAGCCGTCACCCTAGTGGACAAGGTCCCTCGCGCCCATCGGGGGGTGCAAAGAAGTCCTTTTGAAAATCAGCTCGGGGGAGACGTACCAATCACCCAGGATCCAAACACCCTTGTTTTTTACAACAGACTGTCCCATTATGCGCCCCGTTGGCGCCTGATTACGAAAGACCGCTGGGTTCTCAGGACGGTTCAGGAGGGCTACTCCCTCCAATTTTCTTCATTACCCCCCTCGGCCCCTCCTATGCCTCGTGGTGTCCTGCGGGACCAGGCCCACCGGCGTGCCCTACAAGAGGAGGTGCGGGTCCTACTCCAAAAAGGAGCAGTCGAGGAAGTCCCACCGTCCTGCAGGGGCAAGGGGTTTTATTCCCGTTACTTCCTTGTCCCCAAGGCCAAAGGGGGCCTGAGGCCCATACTGGACTTGCGCCGGCTCAACCGGTTCCTGCGCAAAATCCGGTTCAGGATGGTCTCCCTCGCCTCCATTGTTCCCTCTCTGGATCCGGGCGATTGGTACGCCGCCCTCGATTTACAAGACGCGTACTTCCACATCGCGATTCATCCGCGACACAGGAAGTTTCTGCGTTTCGTGGTGGGGCATGCCCACCTACAGTTCACCGTCCTCCCCTTCGGACTCTCCGCCGCTCCGAGAGTCTTCACAAAGTGCCTAGCGGTCGTGGCGGCTCACCTCCGAAAGCAAGGAGTCGCGCTCTTCCCATACCTCGACGACTGGTTGATCGTGGGGAGATCGCGGCAGGAGGTCTTCGCCCACCTAAGCGTGACCCGGTCCCTGTTCACTCGCTTGGGCCTGCTAATAAATGTTCAAAAGTCGACCCTATCTCTTGCCCAACGGATAGAGTTCATAGGGGCGGTCCTCGATTCCACATCAGCGCGGGCAAGCCTCCCAGCCAGCCGCTTCCAGACGATAAAGCAGACAATAGACTTGCTGGTGCGGTTTCCTCGGGTATCGGCCCGCGAGTGCCTTCGCGTATTGGGTCTCATGGCCGCTTGCACGTTTGTGGTTCCCTTCGCCCGTCTGCGAATGCGGCCCTTCCAGTTGTGGCTTGCGACAGTGTTCCGCCCGGGGCGGGACAATCTGGACGCCATGCTATCCGTGCCGCCGGTGGTGCTCGAGTCCCTGAGTTGGTGGACGCGTACCCCCAACTTGTGCTCCGGAGTCCCGTTCCGTTCCCCTCAGGCTTCCCTGCGCCTGACTACGGATGCATCCGATGTCGGCTGGGGCGCTCATCTTGGAGCTCTCCGAACTCAGGGCATGTGGGAAACAGCAGACTTGCCCCTGCACATCAATGTGAAGGAGCTGAGGGCGATCCGGCTTGCTTGCCGGGTATTTCGGGACCAACTCCGGGGTCGGTCGGTATCGGTTCATACCGACAATACCACTGCAATGTACTACATAAACAAGCAAGGTGGTACTCGCTCACCCCTCCTTTGTTGGGAGGCCATGCGGCTCTGGGAGTTTTGCATTCGCCACGAGATCCGACCGGTGGCGTCGTATATTCCCGGCCTCCGGAACTGCTTAGCGGACAACCTCAGCCGGAGGTTTCTCACACACGAGTGGTCCCTTCACCCGGAAGTGACGGATTCGATCTTCTGGAGGTGGGGTTATCCCCTTCTGGATCTTTTCGCCACTCGGGTCAACACAAAGTGCCGGAGTTTCTGCTCCTTTCGGGGTCGCAGCCCCGGCTCCATAGGGGACGCCTTCGAGATCCACTGGGGCGGCCGGGGTCTCCTGTACGCTTTTCCTCCGACCCCGCTGGTGGCCAAGGTGCTGTACAAACTGAAGGCGGACAAGGCGCTGGTCGTCTTGGTCGCTCCCGCCTGGCCCAGGCAACATTGGTTTACGACCCTGGTGCGGTGGTCCCAGCGCCGGCCGATTCCGCTTCCGCTCAGACCGGACTTATTGTCCCAGGACGGCGGGAGCCTGCTTCATCCCAACCTGGAAGCCCTGCATCTCCACGCGTGGTGCCTCCGTGGCTGACGGGTGCTGAGCTGCTATGCTCCTCCCCGGTGCGGACAGTATTGTGTGGTAGCAGGAAGCCCACCACAAGGTCCACGTACGTTGCAAAGTGGCTCCGGTTTGCGCGCTGGGCTTCGGAGCAAGGAGAGGACCCAGAGCTGGTCTCGGTTCACCGCCTCCTGGACTACTTGTGGCATTTGAAGTCAGAGGGTCTGGCGTTGTCCTCCTTGAGGGTGCACCTAGCGGCGATTGCGGCCTTTCGCCGCGCCCCCGGGGGTGCCTCCTTGTTCACGGTTCCCCTGGTCAAGCGTTTCCTGGTGGGTCTTTCTAAACTGTACCCAACTATTAAGGCACCCACAGCCCAATGGGACCTGAATACAGTCCTTGTTAAACTCACTGGGGCCCCCTTCGAACCACTGGCGACCTGCTCCCTTCTGTATTTGTCATGGAAGGTTGCCTTCTTGGTGGCTGTCACATCAGCCAGGCGGGTGTCCGAACTGCGTGCCTTGGTGGTTGATCCGCCGTATACGCAGTTCTTTAAGGACAAAGTACAGCTTCGCCCGCACCCTTCCTTCAGGCCTAAGGTGGTGTCGCCCTTTCATCTAAATCAGGACATCTCCTTACCGGTTTTCTACCCGAAACCCCATGCGTCAGAGGAGGAGCGGCGTCTCCACTCCCTAGACGTGCGCCGGGCGCTCGCTTTCTACATAGAGCGGACTAGGCCTTTCCGAAAGACCCCCCAGCTCTTCGTCACTGTGGCGGACAATAAAAAAGGCCAACCGGTGTCCTCTCAACGCATCGCCTCCTGGATTGTGGCCTGCATTAAAGAATGCTATAAACTGGGCGGCAGACACCTACCGCGGGTAACGGCGCACTCCACTCGGGCGCAGGCGGCTTCCACTGCCTTCCTCGCCGGGGTCCCGATTGCCGACATCTGCCGGGCGGCAACGTGGTCTACCCCGCATACGTTCTCGCAGCACTATGCCGTCACCCAGCAAGCTCAGCAGGACGCTGCGGTGGGCAGAGCGGTGCTTCAGTCCATTTCCTTGTGATGTCTCCCACCTCCGAGGTATGGCTTGTTATTCACCTACTAAGGAATGGACAGGAGCAGCACTCGAAGAAGAAGAAGAAGAGGTTACTTGCCTGTAACCGGTGTTCTTCGAGAGGTGTGCTCCTGGCCATTCCCAATCCCTCCCACCTCCCCTCAGACAGTAGGGTAGAAGGAACTGAGGAGGGGCGGGTCGGCTCATGGCTATATAGGCAGTGGCAGCGGCGCCACTCCAGGGGGCGCCACGGCCGACCCTACGGGTACTCTAGGGGAAAAATTTCCGGCGTGCCGTGCACGGGGCGTGCAGACACCTACTAAGGAATGGCCAGGAGCACACCTCTCGAAGAACACCGGTTACAGGCAAGTAACCTCTTCTTCTGAACATGTGAAGTTTTATAAGGAGTGATAGCTGTGCTATAATAGATACAAAATCTTTGATCAGCAGCTCCAATTTGAGAAGTTAGTTTTCTAATAATGAAATAATTAACAATGATTATTTGGCCACAAAACTGTCAGTCAGATGCAGCTAATGATACAGCTTCCAGGTGCAAGAATTGTATTCGAATGGGAATAACATTGATACATTAAAATAGATTGATCACATTACTGTGGTAAAAATTTATTGTTAACAAAGAGCTCTTCATTTTTGCACAGTAATACTGTTGATGTGATAGATTAGGTATTTATCCAGAGGTGGAATTCACAGTTTTATTGATGTTGACTGTCTCTTGGGTTACATAAAAGAAAAAAGTGCTCTATGCAATCTCTATTTTAGAATAATAAAAATGTATGTCATTTGTTAATAGCCATAGTCTGGTGCGGGTTTTTTTTGTTTAGTTTTTTCTTTTAATTCTTTGTAGCAACATAGGCAACCAGTTCCCAGGGCAAAGTGTCTCTACTGGATTTCCAATGTATCCCGCGTTCAGCCCATTACAGATGATATGGTGGCAACAGATGTATGCACGACAGTACTACATGCAATAGTAAGTTACTTCATGTTTTATCTTAGTGCACCTACCACAATGGAGACCGGACACAAAAACTAAATAGCTGCTGTCTGTGTGACTGAAATGTCTGTGCCTTGCCTCTTTTCTATTTTGTCTGGTTTGTTGTTTACATTTAACTTCATTTGGCTGTTTCAAAAGGACCTGTACCTGCTTCTAAAATGAATTCCCTTTAAACAGCTTTATGATTGAAAGTGGAATTTTTCTGTTTGAACCCATGTTTATTAAGGTGTTCACCACTGGAATTGTGACACAAACATTAATCTCAGTGGGTTCTTGTACTGCCCATGCAATACTTCTGCAAGATGAGACTAGCTCGTAAAAAGCTCAAATCACAATTATCATTAAAATTTATTTTCAGGTTTCATTTAGCAAGACCTGAATTCAATTTACATGGGATGAGATTTTTTTCATTGGTTTTTAAGCCAAAAAATCAAGGGAAATAATACTGTTAAATGTGAGTGCATCATGCTGGATCAGTCCCTAAGGCAGATCATCTCCTCTCTGCCACCTTACTCGGTGGTGGTGCTGGAACATTATGGTGAGCACATAACTACCAAGTGAGAGGTTAAGTTGCATGTCACCATAACAGTCTGTGCTGTTGGATGCATGGTGTGGACATAGCCTTTTGTCCCCTACTTCAGCTTGTTGCATCCAGGTATTGCAACTTAGAATCAGTGCTAGATCATATAATCATATGAGGGACTTTGAGGACCTGTTTATTACCTGATAACAAACAGATGAATTAAAGATGTGTTCCAAACTTTGATGCTTTATTCAGAAAGTAAAGCGCTTTTTCATTTAACTAGTCCTATGAGTTTATTTGTGGGGGAAGGGAATTTAGTTGAATGAATCTTAAGGATTTTTTGCTTTTATATATTTGGTGTATAAATAGAGGATGGGAAAGATGGTGAGAACTGCCATGTCATGGAACAGAGGTGCTATAGAAAAGAGGAATTTCTTCTTTATTACACAACACTTATGGGGTTAGTGTGCTTTATTTATAACATTGTAGATAAAATGTCAAGTTTCTTAGGTTCTTTCGCTGCATTTTGTTTTGTATGAAACCGTTGAAAGGAGGCTTGGATTTAAATATTGCTACTTCTGATAAAAATCTAGCTTTTCTGAAAATATATTTTTAAAATTTCAGTCAAGCTGCAGTTTCAGCCCAGGCAACATCCAGCACTGAGCCAGCCAGATCAGCAGTTGCCCAGCCTGCGACAAATTCAGAGCATGTTCCTGCAAATGAGCCCCCAGCAGTGCCAAATGTAGCAGCACAGGAGAACAGGCCTGTAAACCAGAATGTTCAAATGAATGCGCAAGGAGGTCCAGTAGTGAATGAGGAGGACTTCAATCGAGACTGGTTAGACTGGATGTACACGTTCTCCAGAGCAGCTATTCTCCTCAGCATTGTATACTTTTATTCTTCCTTCAGTCGGTTTGTCATGGTTATGGGAGCCATGCTGCTGGTTTATTTGTGAGTAAAAAGTCATTTATTGGCTGTAGTTTAGATACATGACATGTGATTGTCACTGTGTGACTTTGTGTCAGCTAACTTTTAAAGACTTGAAGTTGGATCACTTTCCAGAATTCCAACTTAAAGGTGTACCTAAGAATTTGTGGAAGAATTAATGATCATCATTAACCAGCATATGCAGAAACTTGGCTTTGAAACAGATAGGAGGAACTTGTGTTCTGATGTAGTCTCAAAATACAGAATTGAGTTCTGAATTTATTTTCTTCCATGTGAGAACTGACAGGCATCACACTTAAAGCATGCTGCCTTTCAGGTGTTAATGAAATTAACTGTTGCAGGGAAAACACATAATTATGGAACCTGAACTTGAGGCGAAGAAGGAATTGAATTTCATTCAATAGATTTCAAAAGCATGTGTTTTGCATTGGCCTAAATTACATATTGTTGTCTATTAGTGATTTTAAAGGTGAACTGTAAAGCTCAATCAATTTTGATTAAGCACAGATGCATATACTGAATATTCCCAGTATCTTGTATGGGCTCACTGGAAACACACCAGAATCCACTTTTAGGGGGATTATAGATACCAAAAGAAAAGCTTTACAGTACACTTTTTTAAGGAAGCTCGTGTCTTTTACCAAATTTCACTACACCTCAGTGTCCTTGTTAATGAGTTTTAAAATAACTTCCCCAGACAGGGTGAAGGCACCTAGTGTGATCTGGATAGAAGTGGAAAGTGCCCCAGATTCTTAATGATTACACAGCACTTGAACTTTTTCCAAGATGTAATGTTTAATGAATTAAACATTAAAAGATAAACATTTTTTTGCTCTTTTAATGTTTAACTAGGAGTGGCATAACCTGAAATATGGTTGATTTGGCTTCATCATTGTGCTGCCGGCTGTTGGTTAAGTTTTCAGTAGTATGCTGCCCCACCCTCCTCTGAAGATAGACTTAAAAGTGCCTGTCAGAAACCTCATTAAAACTGAGTAGCTCAGAAACAAAGCACTCGCACTTGACCATTATCACTGACATTGATAACATATCAAGGGTTTATTCAGAAAGTAAAACGCTTTTTCATTTAACTAGTCCTATGAGTTTATTAGGGGAGAAAGGGAATTTAGTTGAATTAATCTTATATCAAGTCAAGGCGGGGGAGGGGGGGGAACCTTAGTGAACAGAATTTTTTCAATGCTGACTTAAAATAAATAAGCATTAGCAGCTCTAAGAGGCATTTGATTACTGTCCTTGGGTTAACAGGATTTATTCAGTTAGTTATGTTACTAAAGCCTGCTCTACACTGCCGCTGGCAGTTGACTGAAGAAAACAAAAGCTACATAGTGTAGCTTGCGTATGTCTCATCAGTGTGTTTACGTTCAGGTAGGATGGTGTCCTTAGGGTGCTGCACTGAGGGGAGATGTCTTCTTGTCGAGGCAGCCTTATTTCTTTTGGGAACGTAGATTACTGGCATCAGCTGGAGAGCCCATCTAGGATCGATTTGAGCTGTCCTCTGGCAGTGTAGACTTACTCTTAGGCCTGATTTACACTCCCCACAGTTTTTGGTGGCAGTCAAAGGGGGATACAAAAGTTATTTTACACAGCTTGCATATCTATCTCCCTTTGACTACTTAATGCCTGCTTACTGTTGTGGCCCCACTGTGCTGAGTTGAAAGGAAATGCCCCCTCTTTGACTCACTGCTACTCTTTCAAGGGGTGGATTTAGTTAGTTGAGTGGGTCTTCACTGATCCACTCAAACAATCTGGAAAGACTGAACTGACACAGCAAATTTGCCACTGTCAGTTTAGACTTGGCCCTAGAAATAATATTCAGGCTCCATTAATCCACAGCAGTCTGTTCAGATGAAGACTAGATATCTGTTCTTCATCTGCAAGTAAGTTGAATAAGAATAAGACTTCAGCATGCAGATAGCAGATATTTTTTCTTTATAGGACTAATTTCAGAAAGCACTTTACAATTTAGAGACAAGGCTTTTAATTGTTCATTTTTATTAAATAGACACCAAGCTGGATGGTTCCCCTTTAGGCAAGAGGGAGGCCAGCAACCGGCAGCCAATAACAATGCAGAAGTAAACCATGATGGACAAAATGTAAATAATCCTGATCTTGAGGAGATGGTAGGTGAAAGTCAACTTGGATTTTCTTTTTTGTTTTCCTGTATTTACTGTCCTTCATATAATATGTATTTTGTAACTGAATAGTAATACAAAATGCAGTTTGAATCAGGACGGAATGAGGATAGAAATGCCCTTACTTTTTCATAAAACAGTAAGCTTAATACATGGGATGGACAGAAGGGAAATGAGCTTTTGGTTTTAAACTCTTTAACAATTAAAGCCTTTTTATAAAAGCAGATCAGTGCTACCCTCATTTTGGCCTTAGTATTTAATAGAGAATTGATAGCAGGTTTACTCCACTCTTAAAAGGGTTTTATGTTTAAGCTGATGCATTCTTCACAGGGAGTTACCCTGCTAATAGGGTTATTTTATGTAGAAAATATTTTCATTTGTATTATCTCTTTATTGAATCAATTAAACCAATTTAAACAACTTCTGTTTTAAAAGGAACGTCTTATGGATGATGGGATTGATGAAGAGAGTGGAGAAGATACAGGTGAAGATGCCAATACAGAGCAGCATCCTGGATTCATGGTTTCTGCATGGTCTTTCATCACTACCTTCTTCACATCTCTCATCCCTGAAGGACCTCCACAGGTTGGCAATTAGGTTCAAGAGGAACTGTGCTGGGCAGCATAAGCAGCTGTACATAGAAGTAGGAGTTGAATCTAGGGCATATTTTAAATACAGTGCAATTTCAAAAGATTTATAATAACTTTTTGATCATGGTGTACAAAAATGTGTATTTTTCCCTTCCAGCTTTCTCATGCATATGAATATTTTAAGCACAAGTGGACTACTAAATTCAAGTTCTTTTTTCTAAATAAGAATTAAATGTAAAGATACCAGTCTTCCATGTTTTATTTTAATTTTAGTTGTACATTACACTGAAACATAAGCTTGTAATTTGTATGCACCATTATTCCTTTAAAGAGCTGTTGAAGAATAAATGTCAACAATAAAAGCCTTTCAGAAATGATCTATCTGCCTTGTAAGTGTCACTTGACTGTGAGTCTGCCTAATAGTCTTAACACTGCATAAATCCTAATTTGGGTTTTGTGTTCGACAGTCCTGGTTAAGTATGCTATTCAGACAAAGTATTACCTGCTAATGGTATGTTTTTCCTATGCCATAAAGTACTCAAGGCTGTAAGAAGCTAAAACACTTAAATATCTTGAGGCTGTATAACGAGTTTCAATAAACTTTGAGATGACTTTTTTAGACAGCTCTTCAAAGGAAATTAACAGTGATAGAATATGTCCTCAATGTTTGATACATACAGTGCTTTTTATTAAAAAGATGTACTGGGAAACAGACATGTAATTTAGTTTTTTTAATAAAAACAAAATTGCATTTAATATTTATGGATGCTTATTCCTATAAACACAATCCTTTATTGTGCAAAAACCTACACATAATTAAGGAAGAGAATACGCATATCATTAAATTATGGTTTTAATATCCATATTGTTCATAGTCAGTAAAGGTATATATTTATAATGGCAGAGGTAATGTGATAGGTAGAAATCATGAAATTGAAAATCTGTACTTTTGAACTCTTAATTTCAGTGTTGCAGAAACAAAATTAATTGCGTTCTTTTTGGTGTAAATCAGACGTTGCCAAATTGTGGCTCTTGAATGAAAAAGTGTGGCTTGCAGAAGAACATCAGCAAATCAATTTAGGAAAGCAGCTGCAGCCTGGGAATTTAAAATCTTCTGTCCTGAGCATGCTAAATTTTTACTGTATAGGCCTGATTTTCATGGTAACCTTAAGTAATTATTAGAATCTGACATCAGTAGGATCAATATTCGCCCTCTTTTTACAATAAAAGTAAAGTGTGCAATGAATTTTAAACTTGGTAATTTTGGAATAGGTAAAAGCATATGGCTATTTGCCTCAGTGTGGCTTTCAAAGGTTTAATAATCAACTTGTGTGGCTCATGAGTTCCTTAAGTTTGGCCACTCCTGGTGTAAAACCAAAGATGATAGTTTGTTTTTAAATGTGGCACAATCCCTTTATGTAGTAAAGTCAGGAAGTCACTATTTTAACCCATTTTTGATAGTTGAAGTATGCAGTTACATTTAAGACACTTCTTAAAAAAATTTTGCATTCCCAAAATTATGAAAAAATTCATGCTTTGTGTTTGATTACTTTAGAAATGGCTGAACAGATGATGTTCACTTAAAAATAAAATAAGAAATTCATGTCTTGACTCAGACCAGACATGAAATTTCTATCCAAAGATGAAGTTAAGTGAAAAACCAAGCTTTAGAATGACCTTCTCTTATCAACATTAACAATTGAAAGCTCTACTGTAAGGAAATATTAAGGCTTAAAATAAGTATTATATTTATTTGTACATATACAATAAAGTACCTGTCTAAGCCTCATGGCCCTGCTGTTGTGTTAAAATCATAATCTTATAGGTACAGAGATAAATAAAAAGGAGCTGCCCCCAAACTAGAAAACAGTCATGAAGAACTAACACCACCCATAAATGCCATTCATCAGAATAAATATCTATGTTCTTAATGCTCTACATTTGTCATGCCCTCTTAAAATCATCAAAATATTTTTACTGCCTTTTCTAGAAATAATAGGTCATTCTTTAAATGAGCTAGTTTTTCCTTGTTTTCAATGGGACAAAATCTTTTACTTCCTTGTTATGCATTAGCACAGAGTTGCCCAAATTCTGCTTAAGTAATAGCTGCCTTGACAGCTCTGTAGATGCCTGAATCTCACTTACTGAAGATAAAAATTGTTTGCAAGCACTGTGATCTTGCGTATAAAGATATGGGTCACAGTGGCAACCCTAGCCTTTGTAGAACTAATTTGTCATGCCCTTGTATGCAGAACCAGAGGCTATCAAAATCTTCAGACTGTACCCTCCTTACTTGTTTCCCTGGCAGTTAGTCTTCCCTGTCTTACAAGCAGTATAGCTGTAACATCCACAGTGCTTACAAGAAGGTGGCAGCCCAGCATTTGTAGCTGCAACAAGCAAGTGCTGGCAGCTCCTGGCCGCTGACAGCTGGGATTGAGAGTGCCGTTCCCACAGTGAGTCTGGCCATGTGCCAGATATATTGGTGGCCAGTACAGAAGAGTCCCTGCTTGATTGTAGCTAGACAAGTGTAGAAGAGAATTGTATGCAGGGAAGGTAAGAATGACAAATGAAGCAGGAGAATCTGAGAGTGAATTGAGTTGGATCATGGGAAGGAGCAACTTTCTAGAGTTGCATCTAGATCCACAGCTTTGGAGGACTGAAGTGGCCAGTCCTAAAGAAACCATGTCCTTAGTAATATGTATGTCAGAACACTGATCATTGGAACTCCTGCCCTTACTGTGTTTTGCACGGGGGGGGATTGAAAATAACTTAGCTTTAGAGGGTGATAGGAGGAGAGGGAGAGAAATACGAGAAGGAAAATGAAAGCCAGCAGATAACAGGAATGGAGGAGGAGTACTGAGGAAGAAGTGTGGAGTGCTTGTGAATTCACAAAAATGGGGAGATGACAGTCAGGGAAGAGAATGGGGAAGTGAGTGGGAAGGTGTGCACAAAAGAAAATTTTAAAGATCAGTTGAGAGGAGTGACCCAGTGGTGGTGATTGTCATTAATGAAGGATCAATCACCTGGAATTGAGAGGTTGCAGGTGGGAAGGACATATAATAAAAGAGGGAAAAGATTAAACAGAAAATGGAATATAAATAAATGGGGGGTGGCAGAATGGATGAGAAATGAAAATAAGCTAAAGTTTAATAAACTATTTAACTCATGTTTTTTACATTCCATCTTATTTTAGGAGCTGGACTCATATAAATACACACACATGGTATCACCATAGTTTGCACTACTTTACACCCTGAAGAACTCCCTTGAAGTCAAAGAGGGAGTTGTAAACCAGAACAGAATTTGACCCTATAATCACTAAGCATATTTTTTTTAACCCCCTACATGCATTATACACCAATATTTTTTATGAAAGAAAAAGGTCTCACCTTTTCTTTCAACTTCTAGGGTGGCTGAGGGGAGAATCACCCAGAATATTAGACTTGAGGTATGTCTATATAGCAAATAAAAACCTGCAGCCAGCCTAAGCTAGTTGACTGTGGCTCATGGAGCTCAGACGGGGATGGGAGCTGGGCTCTAGGGTGCACTCAGCATGCAGGGTCCTAGTGCTTGAGCTTTGGCCTGAACCTGGAAGTCTACCCAGTAGTGAAACAACCCTGCAGGCCAGGCCCCATGAGCCTGCATTGGCTGGCTCGGGCTAGCCGTGGATTTTTCTTTACTGCATGGTCATGCCCCTAGAGGATACCATTATATGTCTATGGTCGACGTTACTTCAAAGCATCATCTACCACTGCTAGAAAACATGGCTAAAATTGAAGCACTAGCAAGACTACTCCATCTTAAATAATAATCTGACAGATGCAAGCGTAGTTGCACATCATTATCATGTACTCCCCTCCTTTTTACAACCAATGTGCAGGCTAAAAAAACCTTCATTTGCTTTCCATGTATATAATCTGTGAAACACTGTCAGTGAAGCATTCTAGTTCATCAGCAATAACAAGGCACAGAAACATGGACATCTGTTTTCTCTTTTAATTAAACGTATGATCAAAATTTAAAGCGTATTGCTTTCCTTGTTCACCTGCGTAGTGTGATCAGCAGCAAAATGTCTGAAGTGAGATTTTTCTCCCATGAAAGCTCATGCAAAAAATAAATTTTAATCTTTAAGTGCCACAGGACTCATTTGTTTTACTAACTAGATTAACATAGCTACCCCTTTGGATCTCAGCAGTCGTATGTAAGCTCCCAGGTGACTGGGAAAATATGCATTGTTCAGCCTCAGCATACAGTGCTCTCCTCTCATAACACAGTGGCATGCAACAAGCAGTAGTGGCTGTAGAGTGCACTTCATGTGTTTGTTGCCTTCCAAGAGCAATCTCCTTCAGTCTCATGAAAGCACACTCAAACACTATTCTAGAAACATAGATGCAAAGGTTATGGCACAGTCATTGTGACTGCCTAGTTTCAAATCTGACCTCCCATATAGCACAGGCCATAGAATTTCCCCAAAATAATTCTCAGAACATCTCTCAAAAACACATGATCTTGATTGAAAAGTCAGTAAGGGAAAATCTACTAAGACAACCTCCACCACCCATTCATTTTTTTAACAGGGGGGTAATTATACCTTATTTCCCTTGTGAATTTGTCTGGCTTCAACTTGCTGCCCTAGGATCTTGTCATACTTTTGCCTTCTAGGTAAAAGAGCCCATTATCAAATATTTATTCCTTGTGTAGCTGCATATAACATCCTTAACCTTCGTTCTGTTAAGCTAAATAGATTGAGCTCTCTGTCTAACCTTGTATGGCATTTTTTCTAATCCTTATTATTATTGTGCTTTTCTGAACCCTCTCCAGTTTATCAACATCCTTTTTGAATTGTGGAAACCAGAACTGGATGTAGAATCTGGCAGCAGTTGCCCCAGTGCCAATGGAGAAGTAAAATAACCTCTCTGCTCCTATTTGAGATTCTCTTGTTTATGCCTCCAAAGATGGTGTTAGTCCTCTTGACCACAGCATTTGCCATGGGCGCTCATGTTCTGCTGATTATCCCCCTAAGTCTCCAAATCTTTTTCAGAGTCTGCTGCCCAGGATTGAGTCCCGCATCTGGGTAGGAGGCCTGAAACCTTTGTTCCCACATTTATATTTAATTTAAATGCATATTATTTGTTGCATCCAGCTTCTCAGTGACCTGTCTTCTTTCTTGTCTGCCATTGCACCAAGTTTTGTGTTACCTTCAGACTTTGTCAGAGCTGATCTTGTTTTCTTCTGGGTGATTGATTAAAATTGTTAAATCCTGTAGGGTTAAGAACTGATCCTTGTGAGACCCCACTAAACAAGCTTGTGCTTGATTCGCCATTTACAGTTACATTTTGACACTTTTGGAGACCTTAGACAGTTTTTAATCTAGTAAATATATGCCATGTTTATTTTATATTGTTTTTAGTCAAGAAGTTGTGCAGTACCAAATCAAATACCATATCATATAGAATAGTGTTACATCAACAGTATTACCTTTCTCAAACTTGTAATCTTATCCAAAAAAAATATGTTAATGTGGCAGGATCTATTTTAGTTTTCTTGTTGATTATTTTTAATTATACTATCTCCTTTAATTCTTTATTAATGGAGTCCTGAATCCTGTTATCATACCTTGGATTAATCCCAGGCAAGATGGGTCTAAAATGATCTCTTGTGCCCTTTTTAAATATTGGCACAGTATTAACTTTCTTCATGGGCAGTTCCCAGTGTTGTACATTAGAGATCTAGTGAGCTTCTTAACCATCACTTCTTCAGTGGGGAAATTTCTGTTCATATGCTAGGTCCCCAAAATCACAACTGTAACAGAAAATACTCTTTATGTTTTCCTGATATGTGGAAGAAACAGTATCTGCCACTCCTGCGCTGTGTAAGCTAGAATTTTCAAGTATTCTGCCACGGACTGTGCCTGGTCAGCTGACTGGTCTTTTTGCAACAAAGAAACTTCTGCAGTCCACCACAGTGAGAAATCACAGTTCTTCAAAGCATCTGATGAAGTGGGATTTTCTCCCCTGAATGCCCATGTGATAGATAAATGTATTAGTCTTTAAAAGTGTCTCAGGACCCATTGCTTAGTTCTAAAACTGATTTGATTTTTGTCTCTGGGGATGGATAAAGTATTGTTAAGTTTTATCAATTGCCTTAGCATCATTCAAACCCCTTAACTGTTTTGGGATGGTACTAGCTCTGATCACGTCATTGTTATGTGCTTTATTCCAGTACACTGTGGAATGCATCTAATACATTGTCAGTGAAATAAAATGTTTCCTATTATCTTTTCTGTGCCAAAAAGCTATGTTGCACAGCAGTATTCTGTGTTGGTGGCCAGTCTCTAGACTAGATGCTGTTATTTCTCTTGTCCAGCTATCTTCATCTGAGTGGTTTTCAGTTTGAAGGCCATTTACTGCTCATAATTGGATTTGTTCATTTGCAGAATCTCAGCCAATCACTGCTCCTGAAAGATGCTGGTTTGACCATTTTGGAGATTGACATATTGTTATTTATCCACAAAACTAGTATGGAATAGCAAGGGCTCTAGTAGTATGAGCTTCCCTTTATTTATCGGGCTGATACGGTTAAACGTTAAACTTTTTTTTTAAAACTAGTGCTAAGATATGGTAGTCAAACCTAGTAGTATCCAGAAGGAAAATGGCCTAGAAATCCAAATACAGATATGTAATCATATGTGATTTCAGACTTGTTTAAAAAAAAAAAAACACAAATAGCTGTTCTTCCTGTATTTTGTTGAAATATTGTTTGTGAGTTTAGTTATATCTATGTTGTAATGGGCTCATTTTAAATAGATGTAGCATATGAGTATCAATCAAAATGTGACCCTGGACTGACAATTTACAGATTGTCATCAGTGTGTGGAATCATGAAGCTGAGACTTATAGAGATTATTTATGCCAAACTTTGCTTATCCCTTAGTTTGGGTTTTTTTTCCTGGGCTCTGATTAATACTGAGTGGGAAAAGTGATATAAGTGTGCCTATGTTATCTTTTCACAGATGAGCAAGGTTTGCCCCCAGAATGTTGCAAAGGGTTCTGGAGGAGTAGCAGGAAGGAATGATGGTGGACATAGAATCCTATTTAGACTAGCTCAAATATAAACTCACAGACTTTGTGTACACAGGTTTGTTTGTTTTTTTTGGCCACAGGTGTTTCTAGTGTGAAATAAAATCTTAGAAAAGACACAATCTATAATGTTCCAAAGGGGCAGCGGTGTTAGTCTAGTTCAGCAAGACAAACAAGAAGTCCTGTGGTATTTTTGAAGACTAACAAATATAATTATTGCATGAGTTTTCTTGGGAGAAAATTCCACTTCAGATGCTTTAAAGATGGGGAACTTACGGAATGGGAGGAAAATAAATGCAGGGAAGTGTAAGTCATAGGGTGAGGTCAAGCCATTGCAGCAAATCAGTTCAGTAATATACCAGTGTAGCATAATTTATATCGGAGCCCCTTAGTCTACTAAGCTGCACTGATACGCAAATCATGTTTATGTTGGGGCTTTTTACTCAGCCATCCTAAAAGGCAGTGAAGAGAAGGTATGTATGTGAAATACAGCAAAACCGATTCACAGAAAAGTTGTAATGTGACTTGCTCTTTGGTGGAGCTGGATGAGGCAAGTGGCATTTCTCATAGCTTCCACTAGGTGGCAGTATAACTGCACCAAAGTCTCTATCACATAAATTCCATTTTAAATTTTCATAGGGAAGAGAAACAGGCAGACAGAATGAGAATGCGCATGTAAATTACAGCTGGGGAGGATAATATTGTTTAAATGTTGGAGAGTGATGGTGGGCTTTTTGTTTTGTTTTAGGTTATTTTTGCCAGGCATGCTAAAAATCTAGTTTGAGCTCTGTGTGTCTTCAATAACATGTCATTTTAAATTTTAGCTCTATTACACAGTTAAATTTACTTTTGTGTTACCAAGTTAGCTCCATTCTCTGACTTTCTGTAAACTGAAAGATTGGAACAAATTGATAAATTAAACAGTAATAAGTCACCAGGACCAGATGGTATTCACCCAAGAATGCTGAAGGAACTCCAGTGTGAAATTGCAGAACTTCTAAACTCTGGTATGTAATTGATTGTTTAAATTAGCCTCTGTACCAGATGACTGGTGGATAGCTAATTTAGTGGGGGGTTTTTTTGGTTTTTTTTTTAAGAATCCAGAGGTGATCCTTGCAATTACAAGTCAGTAAACCTAATTTCAGTACTAGATCACTGGTAAAAACTATAATAAAGAACAAAATTATCAGACATACAGATGAACATGATATTTTGAGCAAGACACAACAGGGCTTTTGAAGCCAGAAATCATGCCTTACCAAGCTATTAGAAGTCTTTGAGGTGTCAACATGTCTGTGGACCAGGATGATTAAACTGCTGTAGTGTAGTTGGACTGTCAGAAAGCCTTTGAAAAAGACTCCTCATCAAAAACTTTTAAGCAGATCAGGCAGTCATGATGAGAGAGGACATTCTCTTGTGTGGATCACTACCTGGATAAAAGACAGGAAGCAGTGGGTAGGAATAATTGGTTAGTTTTCACAACAGAAAGAGGCAAATAGGGGTTCCCTAAGGATCTGTGCTTGGCCCTGCGCTGTTTGGCATATTCAGAATGATCTGGAAAAGAGGGTGAGTAGTGAAATGGCAAAATTTACAAATGAGCCAAAATTATTCAAGATATTTAAGTCCAACGCTGACTAAGAAGAATGACAAAATTGCAGATAAAAATCAGACAAGTGCAAAGTAATGCATTTTGGAAAAAATAATCCCACCTATACATGCAAAATGAGGGGGGTCTAAATTAATTTACCAATCATGAAAGATCTCTTAATCATGGTGGATAGCACTCTAAAAATGTCTATTCAAGATGCAGTAACTGTGAAAAACAGTATTGGAAACCATTAGGAAAGGGAGCACTGATAAAACAAAAAATATTCATACTGTGCCCAAACATGAAGTACTTTGTGCAGTGCTGGTCACTTCACCGCAAAAAATATGTATTAGAATTAAAAAAGTGCCAAGAAAGGCAATGCAAATGATTAGGAGTATGGAATAGCTTGCTTAGGAGAGATCAAAAAGACTGGGACTGTTAATCTTAGAAAAGAGATTACTACCGGAGGTTATGATGGAAGTCAATGAAATTGAGAATGGTGTGGAGAAAGTGACTAGGGACGTTCTGTTTATCCTTAATACAAGAATTAGCAACCATCTGATGAAATTAATAGGTAATGATTTAAAACAGATGAAAGGAACTATTTGACACAATGCAGCAACCCGTGGAACTCATTGTCTTGAGATGTTATGAAGGCCAAAAGTATAACTTGGTTTAAAAAAGAATTAGAAAAGTTCAGGAAGGCTTGGTCCATTAATGGCAATTAGTCAAGAAGAACAGGGACTCAACCCCATGCTTTGGGTGTCCCTAAACTTCAACTGCCAGAAGCTAGGACTTGATGAGTGGGATTGGATCATGTGCAGTTGCCATGTTAGTTCCCCTGAAGCGTCTCACGCTGGCTGCTATCAGAGACAGGATACTGTGCTAGGTGGAACCTTGGTCTGACCCAGTAAGGCTGTTTCCATGTTCTTATTCAAGAGTGGATTCATGTCGTGATCTGCTTTCATCATAAATGTTTTTGTAGTGGAGAAGTGGGGATCAACATGTACAAGTTTGTCTCTAACTCCCGGCTGTTAGTGAGTGGCTTGTGTCCATGAGCACCAGGGTTTATATCCCCTTCCTACATATATATGCATTTAATACAATGTCTTTATGGATGAGGCCATCCATATAAATGTACAGCTATCTCTTGTGGCAATGAGTTCCTCAGGTTAATTATGTCTGAGTACAAAATTTTCAGTCTAAAAAGTGTTGCCTTTCACTTGTATTGACCTATGAGAGATGTGTCTGCTGCTGTCAGCCCAGTTTCCAACTAGCAGGTTTCCACATCAACAGGAGGAAGAAAAAAAAAAACCCCAACCCAATTCCAGCCCATGCTGGTAGTTTAATTGGTGTGAAAACTGGGCCTCCCTCTCACTTCCAGAAGTTCTCTTTTGAGCTTAAAATCAGGGGATATTGCTAAAATGCTGTGGGGAGGCTTGCATTGCTACTGCCGTTCCTGTGTCTGTTCTGTGGACTGAGCGCTTCATCCTTCAAGGCTGTCAATCTAGTAACTTTCACCAGCTAGATTCTCTTTCTCACATAGTAATATCTGGTAATATTTCAGCTTAGTAAAGCACTGAGGCTGGGATTTTCCAGGCAGCCTGTGGGGGTGATGTGCTTCTGGCACATAACTTCAATTGCAAGATAGTACTGGTGCTGGGAATCAGGGACTCCTGATTTTATTAATTTCTGTTCAGTTTTTCTGCCTCTTTTTCCTGCAGCCACATGGAATGGCAGCTTCAGTGAAAACATCTTTGAGTAATTAGATGTTCCTGCCAGACCTAGAGCCTGTGTGCTTTGTGTTATTCTAAACTGCATCTTAATTATAATACAAAGAGCAGCATGGGAGAAACTAGGAATGAACAAGGTTGTGTATGACTCTTGAGAGCAAATGTGTTTTCCTCCTTTTAATTTGATAAGGTAAACAGATATCTTAACAGTTTGTCATCCAATTAACTTCTCCCCCTAAACAAACTGTTGTGTGGTGTTGCTCATGCAGAATGATTAACCCATTTCATCTCCTCTCCCTTCAGGTTGTTGACTGCATTTCATTGATGAAGGAGGGAATTCATATATTTTATTCAGGTTCTTATCTTCAAAGTATCTAAGTGCTTTCCAGAAAGAAGAAAGTGACATGACTCTGTGCCTAACCACACTCTATTTCAATACAAATTACGGGATGGATTCCTTAGAGGCTGGTTATTCTCTTATTGTTCAAAAGTTCAGGAACTTAGAGGGTGGATTTTGAGGATCTTAAACTTTTCTGTATAATACTCTGTTTCTCTAGCTATTTCAAAAGAAATTTGTTTGGGTGAAGAATTAGGGCAGGGAGAACTATCAAAACAAAAGCCCGTGGCTCTTCAGCTAGTAAAAATGGGCATAGTTTTGTTGACTTCAGCAGCACAGGACCTGGCCCAAAGTGATCTACCCACAGGCAAGGTGTGATGAAGATACATACTGTTACCTTTCAGCTCTCTGACTACATTGGACCATTTCTATGGCTAGAGTGTGTTCTACTGTAGGCTGTTGGATCTGACTTATGAGAAGTCAAACATACATTATGAGAAATAGATCCAAATTTCCTTCCATCCCTCAGTGTTGTGATACCTTTTCCCTTCTTGTTATTGTAATTTAATAACTTCATGTGGTAAATTTAAGAACCTGAATTATTGCTGCATTGATTCATGCCCACTATGCTACCAGTGCTTGTGCTTCTAATTTCCTCTCCTTTCCACTACATTACCGTAACCATCAGGGATTAAAGTAGGCTGAAACGCACTGGAACAGCGTTCCAGGGGCCACTATTTTTAGGGGTTCAGCATTCCGGGGCCTCTAAAAATAGAAAATGAAACCAGAATGCTGCACTCCACGGTAGACTCTGGAATTCAAAGTTCCAGCTCCATTTTCAATTTTTAGGGGCCCCTGATGCTGAGCCTCTAAAAACAGCAGGCCCTGGAACACCATTCCTGTTCGTTCCGGGAGGCAGGAAGCTGCCCTGACTGAGCAGGCTCAGGCTGGAGCCCCAGCCCGGGCTGGAGCCGCTCCTCAGTGCATGGTGGTTAGATAAGGGGCCATGGGGGGTGGGGTGGGGCAGTATTCTCCCCAGGACTTGAAATTAGGGGGGGTGTAGGGGGAGGTTCGGGGGGGTGTAGGGGATGCGCACTAATTTGGTATAACACTGTTTATAGCTGACAACTGGGGGAGGTTGTTGGGAAATTCATGGGGAGTGTAGGGGGGGAGTTAGGGAAATCTCTGGTTTGAGGACAGGTGAGCCGGCCTGGTGGGGAAAGGGTGCAGGGGACAGGGTCAGCCTGGGGCAACGAGGGAAGATGGTGTGGCACAGCAGGGGGCTGGGAAAGGTTTGGGGGACCAGCAACAGGTAGAGGCCAGGGGCAGCACCTGGGGTAAGGGGTAGGTATGTGTGGGGTAGGCATGTGGGGAGCAGTAGCTGAGGTGGGGGTAGGCATTTGGGGGTTAGTAGCTGGGATGCATGAGGGGGGCCCAGACCGGTGTGAGGGGGGCCTGCCAATTTAGGAGGGTTCTGGGGCCCCCAAATTATAGTTTAACCCCTGGTAATCATCGTTGTTTGGTCTCTGGTAGGCTGACTGGTACAGCATGGAGGGAGGCAGCTATAGAAACAGGTTCAGATTGTTTTAATGATGATGATCCTTTAGGGCAGTGGTTCTCAAGCTTTACTGGGTTGCGACACACTTGTTGGTGTATCACAACCCTACAGGATACACCAGCCCATTCTCACAGGCTGAATGCAGCCGTCTCCCCGGCTCTCCGCGACACACTTAGTGCTGTGTGACAACATAGTAATGTATCCTGACACGGTGGTTGAGAACCACTGCTTTAGGGGAATTTTTGGAGATGGAGGCATAATTTTTACACTTTTTTGGTTCTACTTTGTTGTCTACATTCAGTATTTGCATATATGACATCTGCACAAGGAGCAAACACAATTTAGTATTTCTGGAAAAAGGGAAGTGTTTTCTTGTGCTTTTTTCTTTTCAGTCAAGTTGAATAACTGTATTTATGTCATTATATAATAGTTTAGCTGTTTTCCTCTTAAATCATTTTTACATGGGAAGAATTATCCTCTATTCTTTAATTCCAGCTATGTATTTGTGGCATTTCTTTCTTTGACTAGAACAAGTTTGCCACTCTTGGTGGTGTACCCATGTTCAATTAATGGAGATAATGATATTAACCTCCTTTGTAAAGCACATGGAGATATGCGGCTGAAGAGCACTATATCAGAGCTAGGTATCATGATGAATATCCAAGTTCTCTGAACTCAGTGGGATGTAACTCTGCCTCTATTTCCCCACATGTAGTAGCACTGTAATTTGAGTGCTACACTTCTCCTGAGCTGGGCTTGCTGATGTTTCCACATTGTCCTGAATTTTGTTGTTTAGGCCAGGGGTGGCCAAACTTACGGAACTCAAGAGCCACACAAGTTGATTTTTAAACCTTCAAGAGCTGCACTGAGGCATATACCCATATACTTTTATCTACTAAATTAATTTGTTGACCATCTTCTGCAAGCCACGCTTTTTCATCAAGCCACACTTTGGCCAGGCCTGGTTCAGACATTTGGGAATGTGGAATGCTGCTCACTGAGCTAGATCTAATGAAACCATGTCACATAAGACGTCAGATTAAATTCCATCTATGATCCCAGATGAAAAGATGGATGTTGCTTTTTATCCACTTGCCCTGAATCTAAAACATACTTACGCATAGGCTAATAGTGCCATTGAGTTAAAATGTATCTCAGAGAGATTTGCTTGAAACCACAAACCCTGGAACATACTGGGTATGTCTACACTCACAATTTAATCTGAATTAAATAAATGCATGGCCACACTGGCTTTCATTAATTTGAACTAAGGAATGCCTTAGTTCGAATTGATGAAAGCTAACTTTGAAGTTACAAAATCTCGTTTAACTTGGAAGTGATGGTTAATTTGAACTCATTAGTAGGTAGCTATGTTAATTCGAACTGTTAGTTTGAATGAGCCGCAGGTTGACTTTCCTATGTAATAGCTCCCCCTTCCTAATTTGGGGTAGGAAGTCCCGTGCATAGACATGCTAGTTTGACTTAGGGTTTCTAGTGTGGCCATGTTAATTCGAACTAACTTAATTTGAACTAATCATTATTAGTTTGAATTAATTAGTTTGAATTAAGTTAATTTGAACTAACTTTTGAAGTGTAGACATAGCCACTGAAATTTCACCCCTAGTGCACCAACCTTGTGTGAGACTGTATTCATCACTTTAACATTTAGTGGCACATAAATCCTTCCACAATGCCAAATTATTATGGTAAATTTGTTTCTGTCCTTAAGCTTACACTGTGGTGCCTTGGAACCAGTGTACACATATATGAATCTAGTCATTCTGTGTTCTCTGGACCCTGCTATATTTGAAACACAAAAGGTATAAGGCTAGCTTGATGAATCATTATACTGAATTTCTTGGGATTAATTCAAATCCGCACGTTTATTTGGATTTAATTTTTTGTGTTCAATTTCTAATTCTAAAACATTATCTATCACTGGAATCATGGAAGATGATGCCTCAGACCAACAAATTTTGATTTTAATGGGTTCTTTGAAGTTTTTCCATGGATTTATATTTTAATTTATTTAGTGCCATTAACTACAGAGGATTACAAATTCTTTTACATGTAAACTATATTTGAGAAATCCTTCGCTCACAGATGTCATGCACCCTTCACTTAAAAAAAATCCCAACAAAACAATCAAACATAGCTGAGTCAATGGATCTACTCATCTGCTTAAAGCTACATGTGTGTTCTAGTGCTGTGCATGGCCTGTGGCTTAAAAATGCAGAGCAACACTACAAACAACTCATGACTGAAACCACCAGGGAAGTTTAAAAAGGAAAAACATGATTTCCAAAGTTGGAATTTGCTCTGGGTACAGAAAATAATTCCGCACTCGTGTGAAAAATCCCATTGGATTTTTAACGGGTGTCACTGATCAGGACCTTACTTCTATCTCATCTGAAAAACTAAGCTAGTAACATTTGGTTTGGGGGAGGGGGGGATGTACGTCTAATCATTTTAGTGAACCTCCATTCCCTAGCTCATTAAAAACAATACAAAAAACAGCAACTCCACTGGACTGTCTTATATGGTTGAACCTGGGTGCTGAGAACACCGTTAGGCCTCATCTAGCTTATAGTTCTTTACCATATTTAAATCAAGTTGTGACCTTTTGGGGATCAGCCAGACCAGGAAGGGTTTCTGTCAGCACCTGCCTTTAACTTTTATTGCCTTTGTGCTCTCAAGCATTGGTTAAGAGCCTTGAAACTAATAGTGTGTTCACAATCACAGGGTCTCATCCTCACTTCCGCCAGCCTGGTTACTTCTTATGGGCCTTCCAGTCCTAGAATCTCTACAACTCCCATCCTTCCTGAGTTCTTAACTACCAGACACGCAGGCTTTTCCCTTCCAAAAAGAGTTGAAACCAGCCCCTTGCCTACTTCTCAGTTCACTGTGCCACACCACTTCTGCATACTCTACACAAGAGAGACTTGCTTGGAGTAAAAAGAAAAGGGTTATGTAACAGAAAAATCACAGCTTCGAAGATGAAATAATGAACAGAAAACGTGTAAGTTACACAGAAAATAGCCATAACACTGCAACATCAGGCTTTACACTTTCAAATTAGTTAAAATCCCTTTTCTAATACAAGTTACCTATTGCCTCTGAACAGCTTCCTAGATTATCCCCTGCATATTAGACACCTCATTTCATGGACTGCACCTAACCAAGTAATTGACCCTCCATTTCTGGAGGTCATTCACTACTATCCACTTCCATTTTAAAAGGGGAAGGGGTGTTAAGTTTTTCTTCCCCTTCAGTCACTGTAACTATTCAAAATAGGGAAATCCCCAGTTGCCCCAACAGAGATGACCCATATCTGCTAATAGTGAGGGAGGGGGACATAATTAAATGTTCAGCAGCCCCAAGAAAGTTTGTCATACCCTATTTTGGAGCGAATTTGATTTTCCATCCTTATCTCTCTCTCTCTTTCTCTCTCTCTCTGTAAAATCACTGTATACACGCACGCACACACACACATTGAGAATCTGTATAGTAGGAAAGTATGCAGAAAAACTGCATGCGATAAAACTTCATTTTGTGCACTCCTGTAATTTAAAAAAGTAAGCTTGTTTCAAAAAGTGGCACAAAGCTGAAAACATTACGTCTGAATTGACATGTGATAAGCCTTCAGCACCTGCTGGAGAATAGTACTAGTGGCCTCTTACACCTGTACTACCTGGTGTTTAGAGTCCATACCCTGAATATATAGCCATTTCCATAGAGGAAAAGGCTTTCAACTGAAGAGCAATTTCTCATGTGCCTATCTTGGAGAGTTGTTGGAGTGATGGAATCCTTGATCTCAGACAAAGATAAGACAAGACAAAGAAACATAGGAGACAAGAAGGATGTATAAATGCCATAATGAACTCGTGTGTCTTTAGAAACCTCTAATCTAATGAGAATGGATTTTGTTTGGGAGATAGTACAAGTACAATTAATTATTCATGGCAGCGACATCATTAGGATTTCATTTTGTTTAAAGGCCTCTAAGTGACTTAGAAAATTGGGTTAAGCTGAAGAGGAGTTTCAGAAGAGAGACAGGGGAAAGCTTTTCATTATATTGACTGCTTAATATTTTCTAGATAAATATAAGAAATGCACACATTACACTCAAGCTCTAAAATTCCTACTTAAACTTGGACACATTTTATCTGCATGGATCTAGATGTTCAGACAAAATTGGATCTGTACTAGATATGGAAATCACTTAACCTGTTTTTGATCATTAGAGGTGTTTCCTCTATTTTGTAAAGGCTATAGGATTTGCATTTCTTCATCGCTCTTAATTAACATCAGGGCACTTTGATCAGAAGTTTATCAAAGTTTTCAATTTGGGCACAGGAAGTTATGTGCCTAAGAGATAAAAGGAGATTTTCAAAGAGACAGATGTTTTCAATGAAAGCCCAATGTGCTGGAGCTGAGGGCAATAAGGTGGGCACTCAAGGCCATTCACCCACCCCTGCAAAATTGCATAGCACAGATCTTTACAGACAACACTATGGCTGTGGACTATATCAGGAGCCTGAAAAGAATGTACTCCCAACCCTTATCTGTAAAATCAAGACAATTTTGGCTATGGTGCATCCAGAACTAAATCCACCCAGTCACTCTTCACCTTGCTGGGAAGAGACTATTGGCAAAGTTGCTAAGCAGGAGGTCCGAGGCTCACCACCAGCAGAGAACAATGTATGGTTTCATAGATGAGGCAACCTATTTGCATGTAAATAAAACACCAAGTGGCAAGTTAGTGAACAAGAGTGTGCAAACTAAAGCTCTCTCAGATGTTTTTCTGCTGAACTGGAGGCAACGTCTTCTATACATCTTCCCTCCCATTCATCTGATATTTAGGGTCATGAAGATCAGATTAGAGAGAGGCAGGATTGTATCAACAGCCCCAACATGGCCTCAGCTGCATTGGTAACTAGATTGCTTGCAGCTGGCCTAGGAGCAACTATATCTGATGCCTTTGTTCCCAGATTTTTGACTCAATAGTAAGGAAGGAGGTACTCTACTTTCTAGGGCAGAGGTGAGTTAGCCTACTGACTGCCATGGACTGTTTCTGCTCTCAGAGGATTCAGGCATCATACTGCAATGCAGGGAGGCAGCACTCTGAAATATAGACAAAAATAAATGCTGTTGAGTATCTAGGCCCTTGGTAAAGGATTGATAATAAAGGAACCCATTTTTTATGACACTTGCTGTACACAGCTCTTTTGCCTGAGTGTTTCTGGGACACTCTAACTGTACTAGCTTTTCAGAGTAATTCTGTAGTGTTCTCTCTTTTTTCACTTGCCTGACATTCTGTGCAGTCCTACAGCACCTTCTACACCTTCAGTCTGAGGTCTTAGCCTTATCCTCCACTAAGGTCTATGTGGCAGCAGTACCTGCTCATCACAGTTACACTGAGGCCAAACACAGCTTTTCTCTTCTACAGCTTTCAGGCTGTGTAAGGGCATTGCAAATGCATTTCTACATATGGAAAGATCTGCCTTCTTGGGAAGCAAATATCTAAATAAAGTGGAGGGCCCCCCCTCATGATCCTTTTGCTCAAGCCTTTCTAAAGAATTTGTCAATCAGAACAGTCTTCTTAGCAATTATCTGTTAGGAGGGTGAGTAGGCTGCTTTGGTGGCCATTCCATCTTAGACATTGTGGTCCACAAAGACAAGGTCACTATGAAGCCTTATGTCTAAAATAATGTGATATTTCCACCTCTCCCAATGTATTTCACTCCCTATGTTCTTTCTCTGATCCTATTCCCCACTGTGGGAAGCTTGTCTCCATACCTTAGATGTAAAGAAATCTCATTGTTCTTCCTATTAAAGATCAAGCCCTTTAGAAGATCTAATTGGTTATCTGTAGCAGTTGGAGAGAAATGACTGGTAGAAACTACTACCAGACAGAGACTCCCTCATTGGATTAGGAGAAGTATAGAACATTGTTACATATAAACTGGAAAACCAGTACCTGATGGTTTAAAGGTTCACATAATGAGAGCTCTTGTAACTTTTATGACATGCATTAGGAGAGTTCTTCTGGTGAAGATATGCAAAGCAGTGACTTGGAGCTCAGTGCACACTTCTATCATTAATTTAGTGAGTGTTTTAGCTCAGATCTACTTACTCATCATCCTGATGGTGCACTGCCTGCTATACTCCACAAGTGAGCCTGCACAGAGGCCCTCAAAGAGGAAGGAGAGAGGACTTACTAGCAACACTTCTTCAGTAATCATCTCTATTCATTCATACTGCCTGCTGACTTTCTCCTGTAGCTCAGAGGTCTAGATCAGAGTTCTTCAATTTAAAGATAAGAAACTAAGGTGGTTTGGGTTGAACAATCTCAGGCAGTGATGTCACTGTCACATGAGATATCTCATGAACTGCCCAATGGACACAGCATTTCAAGGCAGTTCTGCAACTTTTCACCAGGGATGTCCTATCCCACAGGAGCAAATGTACTGAAGTGACTCACTAAGAACAACAGCTACTGGTAAGTAACCTCTTCACATCTGTCTAGATTCCATACAGACATGGAGAGAGAATTTCAAACACTATACTATGGAGTTTCCAACCGGCTCTGCTGTTAGGCCTGGACAAGTGGGCCTGAGAAATGAAATAAGGCTTGTAGCTAATGGCAGCTAAAGCTCAAGTACTGGGCTTCTGAGATGGTTGGGTTTTGTTTCTTTGAACATAAGACTTGAGATTTGGTTCCAGTATTTCATGTACTCAGTTATCCAGTGCTGTAGTATGTGTGTCCTCATTCATGGATATGTTGCACTTCTTTGAATTCCTAACAGTGGTGTGTTCCTAAACAGAAATTTTTATGTATATATAATAGCCTGGGAACCATCTAGGAGTCTGACTGTTTAAAATGTCTGGTTCTTTTTTTATTTTTACTTCTCTTACTGTTTATTTGTTCCTTTCTTTTTAATTCTCCCTGTTAACTCATGGCCATCATTCAGGAACAGATTTAAATCGAAGCAGACAGTCTCCAGTTCTGCTCTTTCCCTTGAATGGTTAAGTTTGTTTAAATGTGCTGGTGGGAGAATGCTTGGCATGAATGGAATGCTTGTGTCTTTATTTTTCATTTTGTATCACGTGTGGGGTGCTCCTGCTCAAACTCGAGCTGTTCACACGCCCATGGTGGTTAAATCTCTATTATGACTGGCTAAGGCTGCATAAATTATTTACATTAGCTTAGTGATGGCAACCCGGTACACTGGGTTGGGAACCCAGAGCAATATGGAAGTGAGGCTACCTTTTCTCATGTGGACCCATACAACAAAAGATCTTTTGGGGAATGATGCCTCAGTGTTGGGTCACCTCTGTTGAAAATGGAAGCACGTGTCTTAAAGCAAAGATTCAACAAAACATCCAGGATGATACAGTGTGTTTTATGAAAGTTAAACAGGGGGCTAGAATTGAGTAATAGTCACTGTAGGTGAGGTCTTATTCAGAGAGAGAGTGTTTGTTTCCCAGTCAGTACCTAATGAATACTGGAAGTTAAAAAGCCAGTTGATGTTATCCAACTAAAATTGCAGGGGGGGATTTAGAATAGGTGAAGCTCGATTACCATAAGGTTAACATCTCTTCTAAGAGCTGTCTTGTAGAAGGATCTACAACGACTACAAGAAGAAAAAGCCTTAGTTCTATTTTTCATCAGAAAGATATCTGCAACAACACAATTCCTTCAGCTCTGTGCTAGCTTATTGGATCAATCCTCGATCAAATGGAAGAGTGTCCACTACTGCTGAATCACTAATCCTGTTTCCTTCAGCACTTGAATCTTCAGTGGTTGGTCTCCAACAACTGTATTTATTTATTAATATTTTCCCAGTTCATAATTTTTAAAGGATGTCAACCTGCTACTTAGGTTGCCTTTGACGAGTCCCCAGAAAAGCTTCTCCCACACGACACCACACTAGGGGAAACTTTTTCCAGCTAACTTCTATCCTCTATCAGCAGTCAGACCAGCCACTATTGTCTTCAGATGCCTGGGTAAGATGTGTCTTTCAATGTACAGTGAAAGTCAGCCATCTCTGACTTTTTGGAGCAACAGTGTAAGAATGCTCTCTCATCCACCCACTTCTTGTTTAACTGAGGGGACTCTCACTTCAGCATCTCAGCTGACCACAACTGTGGTAGTCTAGTGTGGAGATGGAAGCTTGTTCAAGCAAGCAGGTCCTACTCCATCTAGGACTTTAAAATTTGATCCTAAGAGGTGTTAGGCACCTCTGACTCCCACTAGAGTAAAAAGAAATTGAAGATGCTTAGTACCTGTCAGGATTGAGGTCCTGTAAAATAAAAACCATTGTCTTGTATGAATATTTACCATGATAAAACAACTACCTTGGCCAGTTTATTTTTGTGAGTGTACCTTTAGATCAGTGGTTCTCAGCCAGGGGTATATGTATTCCTGAGGGTACACAAAGGTCTTCCATGGAGTACATCTAACTCATCTAGAAATTTGCCTAGTTTTATAACAGGCTACATAAAAAGCACTAGCTAAGTCTATACGAACTAAAATTTCACACAGACAGTTACTTGTTTATAAAGCTGTACACAGCATACACTGAAATATAAGTATAATAGTTATATTCCAATTGATTTATTTTATAATTATATAACAAAAATGAGAACATAAGCAGTTTTTCAGTACTTGTATGCTGTGACACTAGTATTTTTATGTATTTTTTTGTATTTTTATGTCTGATTTTGTGAGCAAGTGGTTTTTAAAGGAGGCACAACTTGGGAGTATACAAGACAAATCAGACTCATGAAAGTGATACAGTAGTCCAGAATGGTTGAGCACCACTGCTTTAGATGCCCTAATTACAGGATTTCTGTGTGGTGGTGATCACCTGACTAGTCTTATCACACATTATGTTACACGTGTAACGATTAAGTGGACATCTTCCATATCACTGATGGCATGCTCAGAAGTGGAGACTTCCCTTCTGCTGCAGTTGAGAGGCATTGAAAAAGTCTTCCTACAATGCCATATCTTTATCAGGGTACATGGAGGATTGTTTAGTCCTCTGTGTCTCTCCCACATAGTAGAGTTTTCACACTTTAAACAGGCAGGGCTTTCACCTTCCCCCAAGCTCCTTCTAGACAGAATGTGGCTGCTGCTTTAATGTTTATTTAGTTTTCAAGAAGTAGAAACCACAGAAGGAAAAAATGTTTTTAAATAATAAAATTTTTCTACTGATGACTTTTTGATGATATTACTTTGGTGGCTAGACACTTGACTTTACAATATGGAAATACTCATTTGTTTCCCATATGAAGAGAAAATTCAAGTCAAATAAATTGGTCAATTTATCACTTGCATTTCTTTCTCTCATTCTTTTAAAATTCAGTTTTACATTTGCAACCTGTGAGTAATGTGCTTTTGGCTAATGTCTGTTTTTCCATTGAATGGTCCCAAGTAACTACCATACATTTAAAAAGAGAGGTGAAATGTGACTTCTTACTGCAGTTATCCTGGCACGAGGCATCCATTTAGTCATGCATGTACTCTCATGGCAAGAGCCAACTTTAATCCTGTGCATGTGTGTCTATAAGATCAGGCTGAAATAAATTCTTTTTAAAATTCTCTCCCACAGTCTCTGGTTTTTGTTGAAGGGAATTTGGTGGCATTATTTTGGCTGCTGGAGAGTGTTGATATTTTTCTAATTTGTCATTTTTAAATCTCACTAACCTAGGCCTTGTTTCAGCAATGCACTTGGGCTCAGACTTCAAAAAGTATATGGGCCTTGCCATGCTCAGTGTTGCAACACTTCCCTGGTTTAGGAGCCTGAATCTCATTTTGAAAAGGGATTTAGGCACGCAAGAGTCTAAATTCCATTTATGTTTAACTTCCTTTCCAAAATGAGCTCTCAACCCATAAATCAGTTAGGTATTGTAATTGCAGTAATGCCTAATTACCTTCAAAAAGTCTGGGCCTTGTTCATTAACTTTTGTTCTGCTCTTGGGCCCACTGAAGGGAATGACAAAATTCCCATTTATTTCAGAAGTGCAGAATCAGATGCTTTAAGTACTGGTGTAACCTGGATCAGTTCAATAAGCACATTCATAAGTGTCCTGCTGAATCAGGGCCAGAGTAATAAATTCCCTGTACATTTACATGTTGCTTTACAAAAATAAATCTGATCCCATTGTTGGGAGAATTTTTGTAATGATTCTTACCTTGTTTGGTTATTGATGTGAAAAATATTATGTGTTCGCTGTTAAAACATTGTACAGTGCCTCCCCAGCAGAGGCTGAGTGGGCTAAAAAGTTTGTGCAGGATACAGGTTTTGAACTTTGCGAATAAGGGATACATTAAGTAACCACCGGAGGACTTTGACAGCCTGCCAAGAGCCTAGGTCCACCTAGCAACAGCTTGGGCCTGAGGGGAGAAGCAGGCGGGAACTTTCCTGAGCTGCCAGAGAAGCCTCTCGAACTTTCAGGTACCCTGTGACCGAAAAGGGCGCGAAGCAGGGGACGTGCAATGGGCCCCTCTGATTGGCCAGGGGGTTAGGTTTTAAGGGGTTCCCCCCCCCCGGTCTGGAGAGAGAGGGAGATCCACTTTGGGAGTGAGGACCTTCAACTGGGATCCAGCAATAGCCTCCCTGAGGAGCTGGGGACAGAAGCTGAAGAGGACCTGCGCCGTGAAGACCCCGAAGGGAGCAGTGGCCAGGACTCATTAAGGAAGCTGCCCTGCTCAGTTGGACTTTGATATAGGGGCGAAGGACTTTCTTTAAAGGACCCAGAGGCACAAGAGCCTTGAAGCAGACGCACCAAGCCGGGATCCAGGGAACCAGGACTCCGAGGGACCGTCAACGAGGGTGTCGGGCCAGCGGCTTCCCTAGCCGAAGAAAAAGGAGTAACTAGGGATTGTTGAGGTGCAAGCACCTAGGAGGGAGCCACAAGGGTGTACCTGAGGGTACTGGAGGGAACGGGGGGAAGGTTTTGCTTGTTCAAGCCACAGTGACTGGCTGGTTTGGGGTAGGGATTATTTACAGAGATTGGGAGCTAAGGATTCTTAGGATCCAGAAAGGGTTGTAAAAACATTTATCAATTTGTTGGGTATACTTACCTTGATTTTTTATTTACTAGTGTTACTTACCTGTGCCGTGTCCCTCTCACCTTTACTCCCCTGATAAATGGTTATTGTTTTAAATTTGAGTGTCTGCCTCTGGTGGAGCTACCTCTTTGAATGTGTATGGGTGACGGAGTGAGGAGATATCCGAAGGTGGGCACGAGCCTCCTGGACCCAAGATTTGCCCAGGGGTACACCCTGGGGGTCCAAAAATTTTATTTTAACACCATGACTACCTAAGCATATGCTTACCTTTACCTATGAGTTAACTCACTGGCTCCAGGGAGCAGCAGAGTTAAGCTTAAATTCCACTAATTTCAATGAGCTGTAAATCCAGACTGAAAAGTTGATGGAATGCTTAAGTAGTGTGTGAAGATAGGGTGGGACATAAATACATATTTATATTTAAGCTTGTGCTTAAGTATTTTGCTGAAACCCCCACTGAAAGTGAAGAAGAAGGGAAAGAAGGATGCATAGAAAGTGCTGCCTTTTGATAGATTGAGAAATTTGATGTGATCCCTGGTAAGGTCAGATGCTGGGAAAGGGTTTAAGAAGAGAAGTGAAGATAGAGAAGAGTTGAGATTGGTGTAAACAGTCTGTGGGGGAGGGCAGTAAAACTGTTTTGAAAGAAAGAGGGCAGAATTAATGTAATCAAACCACTAGGAAAATTGGTAAGGGAACATGGTTTAAAAAAATAGGGCTATCGATTGAGATTTTCAAAGCCACCATTCACTTTTTCTTCTTAGACAGTTTCAAGATGGTCAACCATAGAGCTCAAACCAAGGTGCTTAATTTCCAACCAGACTGAAGTGTGCAAAACCTCATGGAAATCATCAGTTTTTCTGTCTGTTTTGCTTCTTGAAGCAAAGGTTGTTCGAATGATTTAGTAAAACACAGAGTACTGGAGAATGATGATCATTAACTGCCAAAAATGTAGTTCTCTGTTGGATGCTGAGAAAATAAAAGACGTGAAGGCTTTCTCCTAGAACCTCAGCCCCACAGGATCTGAACTCATTACCTTCATCCTATAAAGAATATACATATTGAATTACACAGTCATTGGATATTATGCTTAGGAAATCACAGACATGAAATTAACTACAGGAGCATTTCTCTATTTTTCCCAGAATGCAATAGTAAAAGGATAGAAGGTTGGATATTTCAAGTGAAAGACAATAAATTAATGTAAGGAAGTGGAGAATTCAAATGAGGTTATGTATATAGCCCACTAAATTGGAGGGGTAACATTTCCAAAATCAGCAAAGTCCTGATTTCAAAAGTAAGACATTGAGCCCCATGGTCTTTAAATGAGATTTAGGCTCCTGGAGGTCAGATTTTCAGAAGTATTTAGGCGTTTTTAGATGCAGATGAGCATCTCATCTAGTGGTATTTTCAGTGGCATCTAATGGTATGACTACACTGCCAGGGGCAATTCATCACCGTCAGATCGATTTATCTAGATCAATTGAGCAGAAATGAAGACCTGCTCAGTTGTTCTGGAAATCAGTTTAATAAAGCCACCTCCATGGAAAACATAGCACTGCATTGATGGGTGAATTAACACTTTTTGCCCTTCTTCCCAGGGTGCCTTCCTCCTTCTATATATTGGGTGGGGGCATGGCCCTTTTTGGGAGCTATGTTGCCATACCTCCCATTGTGCCCCTCTCCTAAATCGAACTAGCAAGTCCTGTCCATGGACATGCTAGTTCAATTGGGGTTCTAGTGGAGCCATGTTAATTCCATTTAACTTAATTCAATGTAATGATTATTAGTTTGATTTTAAGTTAATTTGATTTAACAATCTAAGTGTAGATATAGCCAGAGGGACTGATTCTCATTTATGTTAAAGTTCCGTTATGCTGCTCTGGCAATATAAAAGGGCCTTAATGGGAATGTAATTATAAGTGACTCCCCCTTTATGGTGCTTGAAGGCTGTCAGGGACAGATAAAGGGGCCTTAATAGGAATGAGAATCAGGTTCAGTATGATCATGTTTGTATGAAACTAAAGAATAATAAAATTTTAGTGTTCAGTAGTATTAGGGAAGTACCTCAGCTTCCAAAGAGAGAATTTTGTCTGAGCAAGCAATATGCTTGCAGGCTTGAGCCCCATATTACTGAAGGGTTACATTCTGTGTTGCATGTATAGCCCAAGCACATTGCATGCACCAGAGGCTCCTTGCATCCCTTCTGTTCTCCCCACAAATTCCTTCAGTGCCAACTTCCACCTCCTCCTCTCCCCATTTCCCCCTTTTCCCATGTTAGGGATATTATGTGCCCCCATATTTCCACCTCCAGATGCTCCTTTTTCTCGTGATGGCAGGATCTCTGTGTGGCCTACTTAATTTTTGTCGTTCATTTCCCCCCGACGTAAGATTTTTCAAGCCCCTCACTTTCCGATTGTCCTTCTCCCAGCTCAGGGACTCTATGGCTATGTGTACACCTACCTATTTTGTTTGGACTTGCAAGTCTGAACTAAATAAGTCTGAGATTAGTCCAAACTAGCCTTGGGCTAGTTTGGACTAACTGTGGCTCTTTAGTTTGAACTAACCACATGGCTTAGTTTGAACTAAAAAGTTAGTTCAAACTAGTAAATGTTGCTAGTTGAAATTAACTGCTTAGTTTGAACTTTTTAAGTTTGTACTAGCATGACTACATTGCGCTAGTTTGAACTAAGTGCTTAATTTGAACTTACTGTTCGAACTAACTAGTTCGAACTAAGCTTGGCCTAGTTCAAATTAAGCAATTGCTTACTTCAAACTTGGCAAAGTCCAGTGTAGAGCTAGTCCAAACTAGTCCAGACCAATCTTGCTTAGTCTGGACTAATTGGACAGTGTAGACAGCCTATGGCTATGTCTACCTTAGGGCAAATTTAGTTTGGACTTGTTAGTCTGAACTAACAAGTCTGAGATTAGTCCAAACTAACCTTGGGCTAGTTTGAACTAACCACATGTTCTAGTTTGAATTAATGCTTAGTTTGAACTAGGGTGAGCAGTTAGTTTGAACTAATGGCTTAGTTAGAACTTCTTAAGTTTGAACTAAGTCTTAGTCTGGGTCTTGCCTGCACCTAGTTTGAACTGAAGTTTGAACTAAGCACAGAAGCCCGACTAGTGGTGGGTCTTACTAGTTCAGGCTAAGCTTTACCTAGTTCAAACTAAGAAATTTCTTAGTTTGGACTAGGCAAAGCCTAGTATAGCCATGGGCTAAAATAGTCCAGACTGAGCTTCCTTAGTTCGGACTAATTTGCCAGCATAGACATAGCCTAAGTGCTCCTCAAGTCTCCTTCCCCATACCATTATTCCCTGCTTTTCCTTCCTCTTCTCTCCATGTTGGAGACAAGCACAAAAATGTTGTCATGTTGAGTATGTGGCCCTGCAAGCTTGGCCTATTAATTACAATGATGTTTTCTAAATGGTTTGACTCAGTATTCATATATTCTGAAATGGTTTTATACCTGCAAGACTATATAGAAGTCAGTCTAAGAGGATATGAAAAATAGAATATTCTCTACTTCTCTGTTAGAGTGCACAATGCAATGAGCACAATGCATGCAACATACAGTGGAGGCGAGATAGGAGAAAATACATATGGCCAAGATTATCAAAAGTCATGAGTGATTTTTGAATGCATAACATTCAGACATTTTAGGTTAAGTCTACTCTGTATACTAGTAGTACTGGTGCCTGGGATACACGGACCTACATGCCACAGGGAGAACCAAGCTACATCCACACTGTGGTGTGTATCTGAGTGTCAGTGAAAGACTTGGGAAAGGGTTGCAGCTGAAGTTGTTCTTTGCTACCTCCACTTTGCCAGAGCATTTCTCTGCTGTTAGTCTTTCCCCATAGCCTCCCACTCCCAGAGTCTTTTCCAGCTGCCACTGCTAGAATCTTTGTCTCTTGTGGGGAGGCAGTAGGACACTAGACTTTCAAAAATAGCTGTGTAGATGGGGAGGCTCTACTTGAGCATATAGAGAGCCATGTGGGTATATGTTCAGATACATAATCACCAGCTTCAGGTGTGTCTTTACTTGCTTAAGCTGTCTATAAACTGCTGTCTCTATATATATGTGCTAGGGGCCTAATTTTTGGACAGTGAGCACTCAACATTTTCTGAAGACCCAGAGAAAAGACCTTCCTTGATGGTTTTTCAGAGGCAACCAAGTGTCACGTCTGTAAATCTTGTCTCTGTACTTTCATAACTTAGACCAGCATTGATTAGGTTAGATGGTGAATATTTGACATGGACTGTATGTGGCTATTTTATAAATCAAAAGAAAGTTAAGGAGGGTACTTCACAAGTGTAGACTGTGTAAATGCTGCACAGCTGTAAATGTTTGGTGCCAGAACATCTCTTAAAGTTATGAATTGACTTCTTTTCAACTGAATATGTGCAACATTTCAGCAAACACAACATCCTTCTTGCTATATTGATGTATTAAAATATGGGCCTCTCTTTTTCAGTGTTAGACACTCCCTTTTGATTATTTCCATTCCTTCACTTAATTAACTAAAGAAATTATTTGTATATGTATATATAAATGCACACATTGAGAAATGTTATGTTATACCCCTATTTTAACACATAACCACTGACTGAATTCCTTTACACAGTTTATACATTTTACAGCTAAATGTTTAGTCCTCAAAAAACAGCCCCTCCCTTGAACCCAAATGCTTAGCTTTCAACACTGCTTCCTTCATCCCAGGACCAGAGTGGGATTCCCAGCTCCAGGCTGATTCACAGCTCAAGGCTGAAATTAAATACAATGCCTTGGGAGAAAGCCCATCATTTGCAAAAACTGAGCAATAGGAAATGTTTCTGGTGTTAGCTCAGCTTGCGGCCACACTAGGAGAATTTGTTTTCACACCAAACAGATGACTGATTTCTCTGTTTTGGGAAGCAAAACCTTTCACTGATCTTTGAGAGGAAGGACTTTACCTTGGCAGTGGCTCTCTCTAAAGTGGAGAGGCGTTTAAGAAAGTACAGGGTAGTGTTGTATTTACAGCACTTAACTCATTCACATTCACCCTCTTGTCCCTTCTCCTGAAGTAGTTTGAGTTCTTTTAATAATTAGGACTAATGATACACCTTGTATTACTCTCTCCATATGCAGAAAGAATGACAGCATATAGGACTGAAGGAATTACATTTACTATTTAGCATCCTTACTTTCCAAAAAGAACGGCAAATGGAGATGGCTCCAGCTGAAAAATTAAGATCCAGATCTATATCCTTAGCATCCCAAAGTCTGAGGGTGTTTGGAGACAGGATTTTAGTCAGGCCTGCTATGAAGGTAGGGGTGAATTGCAGACTATCGATATAGATGTGAGTTTGCATGGAGCCCACAGCTAAGTGTTTTGGTTTGGCAACACTAAGAATATTAAGTTGAGACTAGCAACACTGGAATTTTTGTTCCCGTAACCTATAGCTCCAGAACAACTCAAATCTATTTATTGAACTACAGCCCCAGTTTCCTTTGGTTTTGACCTCCCATTGTGCAAGGAACTTAGAATCCTTCTTGAGGTACTGGAGCTCAGCATTGGCACAAATCTAAACACCAGGTCAGTCACCATGTGTGGCAAGGAGACTGTCGCCCCAGGCTTGTAAATCACCACTGGTAAAGAGTATGAGGCTAACATTTTTGTTGCTGTTGCAGATGTTGTCAGCAATGTTTTCACTTCTCACTTGTGGGTGATGAGAGACGTCATCACATGAAGCCTGGTTTTGTTTAAATGAGACTGGGTGAACTTTATGTGCCCATGGAGTAGCACTTGCTGGGACTGTTCAGCTTTTTTCAAACTAAACACTGAGGACAAGTTAGCTAAATAGCAGTAATATCATTTTTTTCTACCCATAGCTTAGAGTAGTGGAATCTCCTAAATGTCACCTACAAGGAAATCTCCTGTCCTTGGTTCCTATGGAAATGTGTCATTGTGATGGAAGGTAATATCTCCTGGTGAAAGCTGGACAAATCTGAAAGTAAATTGAGCTACTTTGGAAAGATAGCAATATATGTTCATTAAAATGCATAACATCTCAATCGTCACCTTCATAAAATTACTGTAATACTCTACAGTAATGTCCACCGCCCTTACATCATATCATAGTGTTACTGCAGTGCGTGGGACCATTATACTAGAAATTGCTGGGCTGCCAGAAGGATGACGTTGAGTTCGATGACAAGTTCCAAAGGGGTAGCTGTCAGTCTAGTTTTGCGAAACAAAAAGGTAGTCTAGGGGCACTTTTAAAGACTAACAAATGTATTTATCACATGAGCTTTCATGAGAGAAAATCCCACTTAATTTTCTCCCATGAAGGCTCATATGATAAATACATTTGTTAGTTTTTAAAAGTGCCACTAGACTCCTTGTTGACTTTGATGGTATCTACTCAGTGAGAGAGATGACTATGGTTGCCTGTGTCATAAATCCTGGATTGTAAATGAAAATTGCTTTAAACTTTCACAACGAATGGTTGGTTTGGTTTTAATTAAAGATGTATACTGATCTGAGCTGTGTATTTAAGCATTCTTGACAAGGACACAAAGCCAAGTAAAGCTGAAAGAGTATATGAAATTTGTGTACATTTACTGTAAAATTGCTCAGACTGATTATATTCAGCTATTCTTGCTCTACATTTAAACTGTGTGTAATTACAAATGGGCTTATTAAAAACAAACCAGCAGACAGGCATTCTGCAGTGGATATCTCAGTTATGTGCTTTATATACACATGGGAAATAATTTTCTACCCACCCAGTAGAAATCTCTTAGTCAGGATACCTCAGTGTATGCTTTAAAAAATAGCAAACAAGTGATCAGTTTACTTTACAGACCTCTGAAATGCAGCCAGTGCTCTGTTGAAATATGGGAGCCACAACAATGATATGAGCAAAGTTATACAATAGGTCATTTATTTACTGGTCTTCGCTAGCATCAACATTACACATTTTTTCATGGCACATGATTAATGAGGACCTGGCTCCAAAGAATACCCCCTTTTCCATCAATGTTTTGAAGCAGATCCTACTGCTTTAACAGCTGAGAATGCAGATAAGTGAGGGAAATAAAATATGTTAGAGACTACATTGTTAGAGACTATATTGAAAATGTTTCTTTGCAGTGTGTATTTCTCCCTGTGACTGATCTCTGTATATCTACCTGTAGCTGGTTTAGGAGATCCCACACTTCTTCTGCAATACGTAAGCTACTGCTATCCTAAGTGTGAAAAGAGCTGCAGTGATCCTGATTGAAGAAACACTTGTTCTTGTAGCTCATCTACATGATGACTAAGCACATCCATGTGGAAGTACTATTTCAGACAGAAACACTGGGGGTTTTCCCAATACATTTTGTGCTCCTGACTCATCTATCCCATAATGGCCAAGCTTGTGGGAATATGCACTTTTGAGTACTTTCCAAAATAGTGGATTAAAGCATTCTGGGAGTTCTGTGTTCTGACTAAGTTCTGACTTAGAAATCCCCAGACCTAGGCAGGATTCCCATGCTTACCAGAATGGACACCAGCAAGGGCAGTACCATGGAGGAACAGGGCTGGGTCATTACTCAAGGCAGTCAATTTTACATGGGGATAGATGTAAGGAATGTACCTGATGTCATGGCAGCATGTTACAGAGGCAGGAAGACTGGAGGTGGGAAAGGGATTAAGGCAGAGTCACCATGAAAATATGACTTTTGACTGAAATAAAGGTGCATGGAAGTTGCTTCTTGTTCTGTGCATCTTGACTTTTTGTATCAGCCAATTCCACCATTAAAATAACCTCATGGGAGGTGCTAGTAATGCCAGCTTCCAGGCTCTGAGTAAATTCAAATAAAGCCAACAAAAATTAGAAAAGAATATGGTATGGTGCTTTATATGGATGGTCTAACATTTCCTAATAGCTTGTCTGTCCCCATCAAGTTCAGGGGCCAGTCATCAGATTCCAAGGCACTCTTTGCTTGACGCTCCCTGTGTTCAGCCTTGCTGGTGCCTTGTGGCATGTGTCGATAGCCTAAATGGCCTGCCTGCTGTCCTGGGTAGCACTAAGCTCTTCAGAGAAGGGTCAAATGATCTGGCTAGCTTCAGAAGTGCAATTATTGTACCAGACCTGTGGCTCCTGTTGATCCAATTAGCTTCCTCACTACCATTGTGTAGACCTGTCAGGTGGTAGCTATAAAGGTGTGAGCCCTATCAGGACTACATATTTTTTCCATATCTCAGGCAGGGCATTATGTTTACTGCAGGCCAGCTACAGCTTGGTTGGAGATTTTCAAGCATCACAAGAAGCAACAGACAGAATTTCTGCTGTCTCACAAGTCAGCGCTGATGATCAAATGTGTAATCTGATCACTAGCAACAACTGCTGGGCATTATATACCAGTAGAAATTCTCTAGTTAACAATTACAGAACTGTCCACTGACATACCTGGTCAGGGCTGGCTCAAGAGGCTGGGGCAGCCCAACCCGGCTTTGCTTTGGTGCCCCCCCCACCGGTGGGGGGTGGGGGGCAGAAGCTGGCCTCTGCTCTGGGATGGCTCACCCCACCCCCAGGGCAGGGAACAGCTGGCTCAGGGGCAGATGGGGCCAGTCCAGAGGCTGGGCTTTGCTCTCTCGCCCCTCTCTTGGGCTGGTTGTTCTGCCTTCGGGTGGGGAGGGCTGGCTCAGAGGCAGGCAAGAGTGCAAAGTTCATCCCATGGGCTGGCCTGCTCTGCCCCTGGACTGGCTGTTACCTCCCTGGGAGCGAGGCAGGCCAGTCCAGGGGCTGGGCTCTGTTTTCCCGCTCGACCCCTGGGCCTACCCTCCCCACTCCTAGGGAGGAATGGCCTGCCCACAGGAGGGGTGAGAGAGTGGTGCCCGGCCTTGGGGCTGGCCTGCTTCACCCTAGGCCAGCTGGGGGCAGGATGAGCTGGCCCAGAGCAGGGGTGCCACATGCTAAAGCAGCGCCCCTAAGCTCTGGCGCCCCGAGCCATTGCCTCATTGGTTTATCGGTAGAGCCTGTACCTGGTGCAGAAGGCATAGAGTGTGTTAGGGGTGGGTGGTCTCTGACACAGAGAGCTCACGGGCTAACAACACAGTGCTTCATATAACTTAGAGTTAGGGGGAGCCAGTCCAGCACAACCCTTATTTTTCTGCTCACTTGAGGAGAAACAGTTGTGATGTGTAGTGGCTGAGCTAAAGAAGGGCAGAAAAGGTTATAGCAGGAAAATCCAAGCAGACAACAGAACTAATGCATGTAAAACACCCAGGAAGGAGTTGTGTGAATACAAGCCTCCATCCAGACGTTGCAAGCTTGAGCCGTTTCAACAAACAGTTTGTTGCACTTCATTATCACTTAACATAGACAGGGATACTAATAAAGAAAAGACAACAGACTTCAGTGATGGCAGCATCCAGTGAGATAAAGATGCAGAGGCCATTTAAAAAAAAATGTAAGGCAAGTGGCTGTGAATTGGTCCTGATTCCTTTATTGGCTTGAAATTTATGTTAGAACTGTATGAAATTCTGTTGTTTTGCTTTGCATGGATTTGTGCTCCCTGAACTTGTTTATGGTTTTAAACAAATCCCTTACCCAGAACCAAACTCAGATGAAACAACGAAGTTTCACCTGGTTATTCCTGGAGAGCATGCAAAACCATGAAAAACATGGTTTTGACATGAAACCATAAATCATTACACATTTGCTCAATACTTGGCTGAGATTTGCTCAAAAGCGGATCCAGGTTCATTTGAAATTAAGATTTGAAAATGTTAAATGAACCAAGGCTCATTTTCATGTTTGCAGTGGAGCTTAAAATTAGACAAATGTTTTGGATTTCAACAAGAGCACCAGGAACCAAGGAAAAGCTCCTTAACTGAAATGTGGAAAAGTGGAATGAAAATTACGTGAGCTTCAAATGAAAGATAGTGAAAAGCAGGTGATATTTGATGGTAAGCCAAACTCATAATAAATTAATTCAGTCAATTCATTTGAAAATTGACAATTTTTTTTCCAGTGAAAATTTTTTCTTTCTATTTTCCCTTGAAATAGCTTAGCCAAGTGCAGCTGTGCATACAAGATTTTAAGTTACCAAGTGACTTGAACTCTGACCTAGGTAACAGAAGCCGAAGACAGTACTGAAATGTTCATTGTCTATGTATTCCTAAACTTAACTGAATCAGCTGCAACCTAGATAGATAGTCGGTTCAGTGGCTCACAACAAAATGTAATAAACGGAATAACTATAGGCTTTAATATAATCTCACACAATTGTATTACCTCTGAATTACTTTTTTGACCTTTTTAGGACTGCACTGCCCTTAAAACACACACAATCGGCAGTTTTGAGTGTCCTTCGGTGCATACTGTACTGAGGAAATCAATAGATTGAGTAGAATGAGTATCTCACTTGTGACTTCTGTTTGTAATAATACAGTACCATGCAAAGCATCATACATGCCTAAGAAATATAACCCATCAGCTACTCAATGGCTAGTTGTATTTGCTTGCTATTGTCTCAGATTAGGCTCCAGAGTCTAGAGGACTCAAGAGTCAGCTATTTATTTATTTTATTACATTAGCCATTTTCAAAAAGTCAGCAGCATTTTCCCCCACATACACCTTGCTGAATTGGGGCCTGACTTTACTACCAAATATCAGGGGGTCTGGCATAATTTAGTCAGTGTTGGGGCAGAGCGGAAAGCCACTGAACCAAACCATAAACACTGTATATGATGCAAACCACTTCACTTTTGCTACACCCCCAGCACCCTAGTTCCAGCAATTATGCCAAATGTGGTGCCTAGTGCTATGAATGCTCCTTTTGACTTCAGTCAGACTGCTCATAGTAGCAAGCACTATCACTCTGATTCAGGAAAGCACTTAAGCTTGTCCTCAAGTGCTCTGTTGAACAGAGGAGACGTTCCTGAACTGAAGCTTGGTAGTGACTGTATCAAGGATGGGTACTTCTATTCAGGCAGGAGTAACTTTGTCTTCCACTAAAATTCAGCCCCGTCACCTGAAGTGAAGAGTGGCACTTGAGAAATAGCTAGAGCACTGAAAGGATACTCAGAATTTGGTCAGAGAAAACATTGGCCAAAGACAGAGAAGAATCCCCTGCTTTTGAGAAAAGTATTGTGCTGTTGTGGAGAATGGTACCTTTAAGAGGCTGGGACAAGAGCCAGCTGGAATGGGTTTTGAGATGCTACTTCAACTACTTGAAGGGGTGCTCCAAAGAGGAGGGAGCTAAGCTGTTCTCACTACTAACAGAGGACAGAACAAAAAAAGCAAGGAGTCTTGTGGCACTTAAAGACTAACAGATTTATTTATCACATGAGCTTTCATGGGAGAATATCCCACTTCAGCAGGTGCTTTGAAGAGGGAGAACTTTACAGAACTGGATGAAAATAAATGCAGGGGAGTGTAAGCTGTTGCTGTATGACCTGATCCCATGTCTTACACTCCCCTGCATTTATTTTCATCCAATTCTGTAAGTTCTTCCTCTTCAAAGTGTCTGCCAAAGTGGGATATTCTCCCACAAAAGCTCATGAGATAAATAAATCTGTTAGCCTTTAAGTGCCACAAGACTCCTTGCTTTTTTTGCTTTACTAGACTAACATGGCTGCCCCTTTGGAACTTCACAGCTCTAATGTGTCACTCAAGGAAGTCAGTAGGACTACATGTACCTAAAGTTTAAGTAGGTGCTGGAAAGCTTTTCTGGACTGGGGCAATAGAGCAGAAAACAGGGATTGAATGGTCCCTCCCCTGCTGATCTGGTTGGGGGGAGTGTAATAGGCGTCAGGGTTAGACTACGTGGGCATGAGCACACCCGCCCTGCTTAGGCGCTCAGCATAATGGGACTGCTTTGTCCAAAGGATCCTCTGACTGATACAAATCACTCTGATGTTAAAGCCATGAGCAATGAAACGTTCTCATTACTGTATGGAAAAAGGACAGTAGAACAGTGCTTAGCCTTTTCTTACTGAAGGGTCACTTTCATTTTATTCAAACTGGCTAAATCTGGGGCTGAGATGCTGGGGCCTGTGAAGGTTGACAGAGTGGGAATTGGTGTTCCTGGGTGGAAGTGTGGGCTCTCCCCCTCCCAGTATTCAAAGATAGAACTAATTAAGATTCCATTTGGAGCCATTAGTTTTGTTCACTGCTCTCTAGAGCTGAAATAATCTATTGTGGGACAACGTTCCCGCCCAGCTTGAGCGCTTAGCTTCACCCACTAAGAACTGACAGTCACCAAGAGCTGAAAGCTGAGACAATGACTCAGGACTAGTCAACACTGAAACAACAGTTGTGCCACTGTGAGAGTGCTTGTGTAACCACATTATGTCGGCTGGAGACAGTGTTATCCACACAAGGGCTCATGCTGGTGAACTAGTGTAGTTCAGAGAGTGGATTTTTTTCACACACCTGAACAACAAAAGTTTTGCTAGCATAAGGGATAGCATAGACAAGGCCTGAGAGCACTGGGTGGAACCTCAAGAGACTGACCTGCATAGGTTATAGTCAGGGCCATCCCTGGGGGGAGCGGGGCCCCCCCATTTTAAACTTTGTGCAATGTTTCCTCTAAGTTGATGATGCAGCTGAGCAACTTCCCTTCTGGTTCTCCAGCCCCAACGGGCTTCTTCCCTGCTGCCCACTGGCTCCCCAAGTGCACCCATAACTTGTTCAGCTGTATCATCAGCTTAGAGGGAACACTGGCTGTGTCATAATTTTTCTTTAATAAAAATCATAAATTTCTAGTCCTCAGGCTAAAATGTTGCAGAGGGAGGCAGAAAAGCATGAGCTGACTTTATCCTGAAGGCTCAAAACCCAGAAGTGAGAGAAAATAGCTCCTTCCCATTTATTATTTCTTTAAACATCTCTTTATTTTTAAGTGAGTTTTAATAATATATTTAAGCCAGACTTGTGACTATTTTTTGATGTTTGGGGTAGGCAATACTGAATGTGTCATGGTGATGTTTCATCAACCTCACAGCCAAATGGACAGGAGCATCTGGAGGTACCCTTCTTTGTGGTTCTGGTTTTCTGTTCAAGATGGGCACACAATTTTACAAGTTTAATAATTTTTCTTAGATAAAGTTTTTATTAAATTGAAAATTCAGAGAGAGAGAGACACACTATTTTTGGATGATATCAAGAAATAAATCCAGGTCCTCTCTCACCTTAAAGCACTAGATTCCAATTGTCTAATGTATGTTATTTCCTTTATGCCTTCTGACTCTCTCCTTTTCCATCTTATTTTAATATATGTATTCGTACATTCCTCATTGCTTTGCAGGTGATCTAAGTAATGAAACTCAGGTACTGTTTGAGGATGAGAGGAAGAAACAAGGGACCTTTGGCCTCCTCTCAAATGCCCTGATGTAAAACAAACAAGGAGTCTTGTGGCACTTTTAAAGACTAACAAATTTATTTATTTGTTAGCTTTGAAAAGTGCCACAGGATTCCTTGTTTGTTTCGCTAAACTAAAAAAACAAGGAGTCATGTGGCACTTTAAGACTAACAGATTTATTTTTCGCATGAGCTTTTGTGGGAGAAAATCCCACTTCGTCATCTGGGATTTTCTCCCACGAAAGCTCATGCGAAAAATAAATATGTTAGTCTTAAAGTGCCACACGACTCCTTGTTTTTTTGCTGGACTAGACTAACACAGCTATCTATTTGGAAATTTGCTAAACTAAACCCACATGGCCACCCCTTTGGAACTTGTCAACATGCTGTGTATCTGTAATAGCTGCTTTCCTCTTTGCCATGCTTTGGAATTGGTGGTCTGACTGCAATCAGTGACAATGGGGCATATTTACAATGCAGAAGGAAGGACAAAAAACTTCTTTGTTGTGTTGATTGATGGCCATTAACCCTAAAAACCCAGTATTTCCATATAAGCACTAGCCTGGGGTCGTCTCTCTCAGATATAATAGATCATTATCTTCACAGAGAAGTTTGCTCAAAAAGACATCCCTGAAGATTGAAAACTCTTGTTAAATGTAGAAGGAAAAAAGTTCTTTAATATCTGAGAACGCTTTCTGGAGATACTGATGTAAATTCAAAGAAAAGGTCCTGTTTTGTAAAGGTTGAGGATGTGACATTCTCCTGACACTGTCCCCGTTGGCTTGACTGAGGCTGGCTCCACAAGTTTTACCTCAACACTTGCCCTTTCTCTTCCCCTCAGGGAGCAGTTGTGGGAAGGTGGCTAGTTAAGAGTTCCTGTAACCAAACGCTGCCTGCCTGAATTCCCTTCCCCCTTCCCTGACCAGCCGCAGCTGCTCCCTATTCCCACAGCTTGAAGAAGCTCCCTGCTTCCTTACTCCAGCCGGATGCTTGGGATCCCCCAAAAGCGCGAGGCCTCCCAAAGCACGAGGCCTAGAGCGGTTGCCCCTTCTGCCCCCCCTCCCTTAAGAATGGCCCTGGTCATAGTGGAGGAGCAGATAGTAGCAAAAGTTGATGGTGTGCAGCAGAGCAGCTAGTGAAGGGTGGCTGACAGAGTGGTCTCTGAGCTGACATGTAGTGTCAGGATAAGCAAGGTGCCTTTTTCACCTCCCCAGCCCTGGCAGGAGATGAATTTCCTCAGGTGCACCCTGGAATACTGCGTCTTCCCCGACCAAGAACTACTACTGAGAGTGCAGCGTGGGGAAGAAGGAAAGGAGAGGCAAAGGATATTGCCCAGCATGCTCTGAGGGGGAAATTTTGCTCACTGTTTTATGTTTCTGAATTCAGCCTGCACTGTTTCCCAAAGTGATGCTCAGTTTCTTCCCTCTTTTTATTACATTGTCTTTTTACATTCAGACTTTGGGCTCATGTGAGGGGAGGTTTTGCCTTTTTGGAGTCACCTGGGGGACTTGAGCCAGTTTTGTGTTGTATTGTTGAAAGGAACCCCTAGATTTTGAACCCAAGCCTTGTTGTGGGCCACTTCAATGGCAGAAGAGTTACATGAATAAGGCACCAATGAGAGCCAACTGCATTTTGCAGAGGGAGTTTCTTCTCCTGTATTTAGGTGATTGAACTAAGTGTCTTCAGAGCTTCCAGTTTACAAAGCTCATCCTTCTTTATAGTTTGTCTCCCTGCTTTTACAGCAAGAATACAGCATCAGCTGTCTACAGAGGAAGAAGACATAGTCAATATAAAATGCAAGGTGAGAGAGAGAGAGGGAAGAAGGAAGAGAAAGAAAGTCCTTGAGAGCCAAAAAGGAGTAAGGAAGATCAAAAGCTAAAAAGGACAACAGCAGGGGGAGAGAAATATCAAATTTAGCATGAGCCTGGGGAAAATCTTCATTTTGCAATATTCTTTTCTGGCCTTCAGCCTGGCCCCACAAAACCACTTCTATCGAGCAGATGAATGATTAGAGCCAGGGATCAAATTGTTTAAGAATAAAGATTTACAGCTCATGAGGTACATCAGAATCTAAAATAAGATCAGTTCTGTAGCATATAGTATCTCAACTACTTTGAAAACTAAGGTAAAGAAAAAAGTTCTTTACATCTCTGAGAGCAGGATTCTATTGCTACCACAAGAAAGTGCTTTCTCAATACCACAGGAATGTGACTTCTAGTGTGGGGCTTCTGCCTAAAATACTCTCCTATGTCTCATATTTGTGTTAATGAATTTAATGGAGTGAATTGAAGAAATGGAAACATATTTTATTATTTATATATTTTTTAAAAAAAGTCCTAGCTAGATCAATACCTTGAGTTAAGCAGGAAGACACTGGTTTTTTCATAAGGTCCCATTCATTCAGTGTCATATAAATGTCAGAGTTGTTTTATTTGGAACAATGCACCAGACACTTTGAGCTCATCTTACAGATCAGAGTCAGGTGCCTCAGGAAGGTGTGGGGGCACATCAAATAGCTAGTTTTTTTCCAACTGGAACTCTCTGGCTGCCACCATCACTAGTTTTTCCAAAGTTTATGCAGTATTACTTTAATGAAATGATGATGTTTAGATGTTTCCAAAACACAGTGCAGCAACCTATCTTCATTAGGATTTTCAGAGGGCTGAATGGACAACATTGCCAATAAAATACCAGCCAAGTACTCTGCAGGAAGAGTGATCCTTGTTCTCAGAAAAGCAGCAACCTGGGGAAATGGGGGTAAAGCAATACCTTGCGTGACTCCCTATTTATTATTTTTGCTTCAGTAATCTTGAGGCCTCAGCTGAAACTGGGGTTCCATAGTGCTAGGCATTGTACAAACAAACAGTAAGGGTCCATTTAGGCTGCAACAGAGAGCGTGATTCCTACATGGATAGACAGACACAGTCACTTGAGTATGTATTTGGCATCCAGGCAGGTTTTCCTATAGCAGCTCACTCAAGCTACCATCCATGTTATCATATTTCTTTTAGTACATTAGTTTGCGCAGAGCCAGCACACGTCTGTGTATCCATGCCGGGAAGCATGTTTCCAGTGGTACGCTAGACACATCCTAGGAGACAGTCCCTCAGGAGTGTACATACTAAATAGAGAAGGCAGACATAGGCTGTGAAAGGAAACGGAGGCAAAGAGAGGCAAAGTGATTTGTCCGAGGTTGCATAGCAGGTCTGGGAAGTAGCAGAACTAGAACTCAATTCTAGACTCCCCATCCAGAGTACTGTCTACTAGACCAAGTGGCTTCTTCCTTGGCTAGCACATGAGTATTAGAATGGAGCTGAATCAAGCTCTCCTTGCTGAAAGGGAGGTACAAAAGTAGAACATCTGAAGGTTTGGGGAGACAGAAAACAAGGGTAACTAAAGGCAGGGGGGACCTACCACAGGAAAAAAGGAATAGTGGATTTGTAATTATGGTAAATTTCTATGTCCACTCGGGAAACATCTTTACATCTGTCTCACAAACTGAACATGCCAGGCAATCAGTAGTCTAAAGCCCAAATCAGAATGTTATTTCTAAGGAGCAAAGCAGACTTAAAATATTACACAAGAGGATGCATACTTCCAGGAAGTCTTTGCTGCTTATTAACAGAAGCAGCTGTGTTCACCACAAACAAAACTGTAGATCTTTTTATCTCAGAGCAAAAAGAATACTTTCTTTCAGAATTAGTTACAGAAAGCAATGTTGTTATGTTTGTGCAGTTGGGTATGTGTAAATCAGCTCCAAAATGCCTTATTCTTTCATTCATTCTCCCTTCCTTCTAAAAGAAATAAAACAGATTTAAAGTTATCTTCCCTTCGAAGAGCCTCAGCCCAAATATAAAACAAAGTTCATGGTTTTCTCTGCATGTCAAGGGTATAGTGTGGTGATTGGGATGAAATGCTTACCCTATTGAAGTCACTGACAAAATTCCCATTGATTTCAACAAGTCCGGTACTTTACCTCAAGAATACAAAGCAGGGGCTCCTCCCATGCCACTTTCAGTCGAAGAAGAAAGACTCTGGTTCTGAAATAAGGGGCAACTCCAAAGTAGCATAGGGCTCAGCCACAATGCAATTTTAAGCAACAGAGAAGCTTGAGGTTGTCCAGGATTAGAAAAGTTCCATAATTCAGAAACTAGTCTCTATCCATTTCTATTGCATCTGTCATCATAGTACTTAAGCACCTATCATTTCAGTTGCAATCACTGTGGCAATGGGGCAAGCTATAAAATGTGAAGGCAGAGCCAAATGTGAGGCTCTGGTTTATCTCTAGATGTCCAAACATCAGCTAGCTTTCCAAAGCTATCTCTAGGAATGAAAATGCAAAAATACACTAAATGAGACACATGGACACAGTAACTGCCAAGGAATAAAGACAGTAATTATTTTCATTGGCTTGTCCACATCTATAGGCTCAGAGACAAATCAGGTGTAGGCAATGAACTGGCCTGCCTTTATTGGCTCCATTCCACAGCCAACACCACATCTCATGTAGAGCTGACTTGACTTCGTTGTGCCAGAGTCTGTGTTTATAGTGACCACACACATCACAGAGCTGTAGCTGATGCTGCAAGCATTTTCTAAACAAACCTGTGACTCATCACAGACGCATGCAAGATCAGGGGAAGAAAACTTACAATTTCAAACTAAACAGTGAAACATAAAATCAAAATACTTCCAAGGTTGGAAGCTGTTAGCAGGTAGCCACAATTCTCCCTTCCATCCTCTCTCTGCCCTTTGCTTAGTTAATGTAGGCTTTTCTGTTGCAATCTGCTTTGTAATTGACAGACTGGTACCTGGTGATTTAAAAACCTACTCATCTTGCTGGTTTAGTGCATCAGAAATGCTCAGAATTAAAGGACTATGTACATCTGGGTCAAATTCCACAAGCATGGTCACATATCCTGAGCTGAGAAAAGCAGTCATGTTTTGGATAAAGCTGGCGTCTGAAGGTTTAGAGCTTTCTGGTTAGTAGCTTAGTAAGATTTAACTCCTGCATTTCACTATAAATACAGTTTAACACATTGAATTATAAGTTCATGCTTTCTTATTTTCTTGATGGTTCTTTCCCTCTTGCTATTGCTAAGCCATTGAACAGCTTTTGTTATAGAGCCGATATCAGATTCTCCAACTATACCCATCTCCCTCTACATCTCCACAAGTAGGAAGCATGAATTTAAATTTAAGATGATCAAATCTCCACTGTGTCATTTTCTAAGGGCCATTGGCTCCTGCATTGAAAATAAGCCTATCCTTTAAGTGAAACTGCCCGCTTCCCTGCTCTTTAACCCTCTCCTGTATAGTTTTGAACTTGATCGGTTTTGATGGATTTCATCCATTTTTCTGGCCAGGCTCACAAATTTGTGTTAGAGGTGTGCATAGTGTTGTTTGAGTCTACTATTGTAGTGGATGACTATGGAGAGACTTGTACAGTGGTCTCAGGCAGTGAGGTAATGGTAGGTATGTGGGCCGGATCCAGTTTAGTCCACAGTCTGACATTTAGACACAGGCATTCTCGGGAGCTATGTGCTATTGTGGAGACCATGGCAATGAGCATGTATAAATGTCTAGATAAACAAAGTGGAGCTGCTGAAGACGTGGTGAGTTGAGGAGTTAGAGTGTCTCCTAAAGCTTCCTGCTGCATAGTGAGAATGTGCCCTCTGCAATTTAGCTGAGGAGAGCACTGTATGTTGTACTGGATGGGTCTGAGTATGTACCTGTGGGACTCATGGCCCACCTCCTTCCTGTTCTCCTTGGACTGGACAGCTGTCTAGGAGACAGGAACTTAATTGTGCCTGCTCTCAGCAAGAAGAGTTACTAACATAAGAGCAGCCATACAGGGTCGGATCAATGGTTCATCTAGCCCACTATCCTGTCTTCTGACAGTGGCCAAAAACAGGTGCTTCAGAGGGAATGAATAGAACAGGTGATCATCAAATGACCCATACCATCAGCTATTTCCAGCCTCTGGCAAACAGCAATCTCTGCCTATCCTGGCTTATAGCCATTGAGGGACTTATCCTTCATGATTTTACTTGGTTCTTTTTAAAACTCTGTTATTATCTTGACCTTCACAACACCCTCTTGCAAGGAGTCCCACAGTTTGACTGTGTGTTGTGTAACAAAGTGCTTTATTTTGTTTATTTAAACCTGCCGCTTATTTATTTCATTACGAGACCCCAAGTTTGTGTTATGAGAAGGAGTAAATAACATTTCCTTATTTACTTTCTCCACAACAATCATTTTATAGACCTCCATAATATCCTCCTTTAGAAGTCCTATCTCCAAGTTGAAAAGTGCCAGCTTTATTAATCTCTCCTCATATGGAAGCTTTTCCATACCCCTAACCTATATTAAAAAAAAAAAATTCCCCTCTCACCCCTATGGGTGGTATGTGTCATCCTCAACCTTGGGTCCTCTACCAGAGGCCTGGGCGTTTGAGGGTTCTGCGCAGTATCTTAGCTGTTCCTATATATATATATATGGTGATGGGATAGCGTAGTGGTTAAGAGCGCCGTAGTGGTTAATAGCGATGCCCTTTGATATGGGAGACTGGGGTTCAAATCCCGGTGGGTACCTGTCTACCTTCCCAGTAGGGGTCCTTGGGCAAAAGACCCCCTAACGCCTCACTTGCCTACCTCGAATATGAGAGTGACATGAAGTAGGAGAGTCATGCTGGCTTGGATGTCGCCCGGATTAACAAGGTCTGTGCCAGATGTTGGGGAACCAGGACAATCTGACAATAAGTGGGCTACTGGAACAAGCCATGCATGGATGAGACAAGAGAACCTGGAATTGATGGAATGCTACTACAACAGCAGACCTAATGAGAGGGGATATATGAAACGTATGAGGGAACTATGGATGGACAAAAGACCTACATCTGCACTAACTGAGAAACAGCTAGTTACCCAATGCTTCAACATAGTAAAGAGGCAGCTGCTCTCACAACTGGAGATAAACCAATTCCACATTACCTCCCAGACTCAAGAAAAAGACCCAGAAGAACAACTAGATGTGCAGCCAACACCTGAAGCTGGAACTTGACTGCCACCCCCTTCATTACAGAACACAGCAGCTGATATGAGGCACAAGATCATGGATAAACTAGCTACAGTCAACCCTCAAGACCGATTACCAAGGCTCGTTGGAGAAGTACCATCAGATAGTATGCTAGAAGATGCAATAGAGCCCTAAGGACAATTCCTACTACCACCATCACTGAAACCAATGAACTGGTATATGCTACAGCCTCTGTAATCCTGGAGATGCTTGTCTACACAATCAAAAAGAACACCAGTACATACCCCCCCTGGAAAATGATGTTGGAGGATAAGATCAAGGCAACCCGGAGAGAAGTTAGCCGGCTGGTGGAACTACAGAAGGGTGTAGAGATTAAGGATAAGACTCAGCTACTGAGAAAATACAAGGGCCTGACTCCACCTGAAGCCCTAGAGACTGCTAAGCAAAGGCTCACAGCACGGGCCAGTAGGCTAAGGAGATACGCTAGAGAAGCAGAAGCCAAAAAGATAAATGCCCTGTTCTCCAAAGAACCATCCAAGGTGTACTCCCAACTGCAGTGCAACAACACAATAACAGCAGAGCCACCAACAGCAGAAACTGAACAGTACTGGAAGAACATCTGGGAGAAAGAGAAGACTCATAATACCAGTGCAAAGTGGCTGCAGGACCTGCGAACAGACCACAGCAATCTCCCAGAACAGGAACCAGTCACCATCACAGTAGCCGACATCCAACAGCGGGTCAAGAACATGAAGAGCTGGACAGCACCTGGCCCGGACATGATCCACACCTACTGGCTAAAGAAACTAACAGCAGTGCATGAACGCCTAGCAGCACAGATGAACCAGCTGCTAGCAGCAGGCTCCCACCCGGACTGGCTAACACAAGGAAGGACAGTGCTGATCATGAAAGACCCCCACAAGGGAACAGCACCGTCCAATAACCTGCCTCCCCACAACATGGAAAGTCCTATCAGGCATCATAGCCGCCAAGCTACAGGACCACATGGGCCAGTACATGAGCACAGCTCAGAAGGGCATTGGGAACAACACCAGAGGCTCAGAACACCAGCTGCTCATAGATACAGCAGTCACCCAAGACTCAAGGTCTAGACAGACCAATCTGAGCACAGCCTGGATTGACTACAGGAAAGCCTATGACTCAATGCTGCACACATGGATCTGTGAATGTCTGGCGCTATACAAAGTCAACAGGACACTAAGGACCTTCCTCAAGAACTCTATGGGACTGTGGAAGACAACGCTGGAAGTCAACTCACGACAGCTTGCACAAGTGGCCATCAAGTGCAGCATATCCCAAGGTGATGCGCTGTCCCCGCTGCTGTTCTGCATTGGCTTGAACCCCCTCAGCCAGATAATCACAAGGACTGGATACGGCTACAAGTTCAAGAGTGGAACTACCATCAGCCACCTCCTCTACATGGATGACATCAAGCTGTATGCTAAGAATGAACGAGACATCGACTCGCTAATCCACCTGACACGGATCTACAGTGAGGATATTGGGATGTCATTCGGACTGGAGAAGTGTGGCTGGATGGTAGTAAAGAGAGGAAAGGTAGTGAAGACTGATGGGGTGGAACTACCAGCAGGCCACATAGCAGACATACAGACCAGCTACAAGTACCTTGGCATCCCCCAGTCACATGGGAACCACGATGAGGAGGCAAGGAAGACAGCAACATCCAAGTACCACCAGAGGATAAGACAGGTCCTGAAGAGCCAGCTCAATGGGAAGAACAAGATCCATGCCATCAACGGGTACGCCCTGCCAGTCATCAGATACCCTACCGGTATAGTGAGCTGGCCAAAGGAGGACATGGAGGCTGCCGATGTGAAGACCCAGAAGCTCCTCACAATGTACAGAGGTTTCCACCCCAAGTCCAACACCCAGAGACTGTACGCCAGCCGGAAAGAAGGCGGGCGGGGTTTGGTGAGTGTCAAAGCCACTGTCCTGGATGAAACCCAGAGCATCCAGGAGTACATCAGTAAGATGGCACCCAAAGATGAGCTGCTGAGAGAATGCCTGAGGCAGCAGCAGCAGCAGACATGGGAGGAAGATCAAGCAGAAGAAGTGCCATGGCAAGACAAGACCCTGCATGGGATGTACCATCGACAGATAGCTGAGGTGGCTGACATTGGGAAATCCTACCAGTGGCTGGAAAAGGCTGGACTAAAAGACAGCACTGAGGCACTGATCATAGCAGCACAAGAGCAGGCACTGAGCACCAGATCCATTGAAGCAGGGGTCTACCACACTAGACAGGACCCAAGGTGCAGACTGTGCAGAGAGGCCTCGGAAACAGTCCAACACCTAGTGGCAGGATGTAAGATGCAGGCAGGAACAGCATACACTGAACGGCACAACCAAGTAGCTGCCATTGTGTACAGGAACATCTGCACAGTGTATGGGCTAGACCCTCCCAAGTCCAGATGGGAGATTCCACAGAAGGTTGTGGAGAACAACAGGGCTAAGATTCTGTGGGACTTCCAGATCTAGACGGACAGGCAGGTACTGGCCAATCAACCAGACATCGTGGTAATAGACAAGGACCAGAAGACAGCGGTGGTGATAGATGTAGCAGTGCCAAGTGACAGCAACATCAGGAAGAAGGAGTATGAGAAGCTGGAGAAGTACCAGGGCCTGAAAGAGGAACTAGAGAGTATGTGGAAAGTGAAGGCCAAAGTGGTCCCAGTGGTGGTAGGAGCACTCGGGGCTGTGACTCCTAAGCTGGGAGAGTGGCTCCAACAGATCCCAGGAACAACATCAGAGCTCTCTGTCCAGAAGAGTGCAGTGCTCGGAACAGCTAAGATACTGCGCAGAACCCTCAAACTCCCAGGCTTCTGGTAGAGGACCCGAGGTTGAGGAAGACACATACCACCCATAGGGGTGAGAGGGGATTTTTTTATATATATATATATATATATATAGATATATATATATATGGGTGACCAGATCTGCATGCAGTATTCAAGCTGTCAGTACACCACAGATTTATAAAGAGCTAATATAGTACTTTCTGTCATTTTGACTATCCCTTTCCTAATGATTCTTAACATTGTTAACTTCTTTTTCTGTGGTTGAACATTGAGTGGATGATTTCAGAGAACTATCCACAAGTGACTCTAAAATCTCTTTCTTGAATGGTAATAGCTAATTTAGACCCCCTCATTTTATGTGTGTGGTTGGGATTATGTTTTCTGTTATGCATAACTTTGCATTTATCAACACTGAACATCATTTGCTATTTTCTCACCCAGTCACTTCTTTCTGTGAAATCTTTGTAATTCTTCATAGTTTGCCTTGAACTTAACTCTCTTGAGTAGTTTTGTATCATTTCCAGAATTTGCCACATCATTGTTTACCGCCTTTTCAGATAATTTTTGAATATGTTGAATAATACTGGTCCCAGACAAGTCCCTGGAGAACACCACTATTTATGTCTCTCCATTCTGAAAATTGAACTTTTATTCCTATCCTTCATTCATATCTTTTAACCAGTTACTGATCCAGGAGAGGACCTTTCCTCTTATCCCATGACTGGTAACTTTATCTAAGAGTTTCTGGTGAGGCACCTTGTCAAAGGCTTTCTGAAAATCTAAGTACACTGTGTTTACTGAATCACCCTTGCCCGCATGCTTGTTGACAATATCAGATAATTCCAGTAGATTGGTGAGGCATGATTTCCCTTTACAAAATCTATGTTGACTCTTCCCCAACTATTCATCTACATGTCTGATAATACTCTTCTTAGCTTCATGCAATTTACCTGATACTGAAATTAGTCTTTCTGGTCTGTAATTGTCAGGATTGCCTCTGGAGCATTTTTTTTAAAAAATTGGCTTTACGTTGGTTATTGTCTAGTCATCTGGTACAGAAGCTGATTTATGTGACAGGTAACATATTACAGTTAGGGTGACTCTTCCAGTATCCCTCCTCCAACCAATTTGATCATCTACGCAAATGCTAGGCAGAATCCTAGGCCTTTTATTTTTGGAGAGAGAGAGAGAATCTGTCAATTTTTTTGGCCTCTGTGAATACTGAAAATGGCTGATGCAGTTTATCTATCAGTCTTCCCATTTATCAAATCTGTGAACAGCAAGAAGTAGAACACATAGGCACGTCCAAAATGGCCCTATGATGACAGTCACTTTACAAATACAGAGGAATGGACAATCCCTACTCTAAAAATCATAAATCTCTAAACAGACAAATCAGTAAAAAGGTGGGAAGCAAAAATGCACAGAGAGGTAAAGTCCCTTGCCCAGGGTCATATAGGAGGTCAGTGGCATTACCTGACTCGTAGCTGAGTGTCCTAACCACTAGACACACTGCCTCCCTTTGATAAAAATGTGACAGAGGGGGTGACCTTTACAACAGTAATTAAAAACAATCCCACAGAAAGAGCTGTATTAACAAAAAGAACTTGGCCTTAACAGTGTGGTATTCATCTTAATGTATCTTTCCAATAGTCTAATGAGTTGTTTTAATTTTTTTAAACAAAGCATAAGAGGAATTTGCAGAGTTTGCTCTGCAGTGACTTTTTTCCAGTACTTATGTCAGCATATTTTTAGCAAGAAAAAATACTTTCCATTTATTCAGCTAAATATATATATTTATTTACTCTGCTTAACACAGCCAGGCTGGCTAGAGCAAATGTTCAGCATGGTGTCTGGGGAATCAGGCATACGGCCCTTACTACAGCTTACAGGAGATCTGGTACTTGGTATTCTCTCTCCAGCCAATAACCTCTGTGTAAAATCAAATGAAAACATGGCACTCAAACATGGCATGAAATGGTCCGTTGAAAGGCCTCCTAATTTCTCTGGAATGGAAATAGAGCTTTGTGGTCGACAGCTTTCCTTTTAGCAAACACCTAGTGTGCCAAGGCTCTTTTCATTTCCACAAATCCTTGCTTAAATATCCCATGGCCTCACTCTCTAGAAGTCAAGGAAACTCCATTTCTTCAGGGAAATATTGTCATCTCCCTGTTAGCAGCCACAAGGTTGAAAGTCTGATGAATAGAAGATATAGCTGATAGGAGGTCTGCTAGAGAATGCAGCACAGCAACAGTTTGAGGACTACAAATCTTTTGTCTTTATTCCCCTCCCCTCATTGACTGAGGGCCTCTGTGCACAAAGGAAGAAGGTGCAAATCAATCTTCCCTGTCCTTTTATGCCAGATCTAGGAACCAACCACAACTGCAGTCCTGTGTTTTCCTAGTTGGGTAAGACTCTGGCCCCATGTACGAAGGAAAGCACTCTGTAGCCCTGTGAAGGGGTTGCGGGATTGGGTGTACTCCCTTAAGCACAAGTCTCCTCTGGGGACACTTTGTGGAATATTTTATCTATTGTATTTATTTGGCCCTCATCACCTTACTATTTGAGCACCTCATAATCTTTAAGGTTTTTATCCTCACAGCACACTTGTGAGGTAGGAAAATGCTATTATCCCCATTTTACAGGGCAGCTAAGCAATATGCCTGAGGTCACAGAGGACGTCTGTTGTAGGGCAGGGAATTGAACCTGGCTTTGCTAAGGCCTAGGCTAGTCTCTAACCAGTTAATAAGTTTAATTACATTTGTGCTAGAGTGTGCCAGGGCTGAGCCCCAGCACCTCTAGACTTGACAACTCAGGGGCCATCCACTTCTGGGTTTGCTGTATCAGTTAAGAATGTTTTAAAAAAAAGAAAAAATCCAAACAGACAAAAAAAGCCCCAAAACCTTGTATCCTGGCACCTCTTTCATAAGAAATTAAGCACTGGACTTGGCCACAGACCTGTCCTTTCTAGGACCAAGATAAAGGGGAGTTGGCTTCTACTTCCCATCACTCCTCTATTCAACAGCTTTCAGGAGCAAGTCTGACCCCTGATACAGAGTAAGGCTGCTTTAACTTGCACTTTATATTGCATTGTTTCCAAGGCCAAGGCATGAGGGCAAAACCAGTAGCCTACATGTCTGCCCCATTTACACCCTCCCTTCCCCTCTGTCCTGCCCTTACTGGGAACACCTCCTGTGCCTGAACTCCTAAAAGACTTAACACCGGCAAGGTCCCTTCTGTGCCAGGGAAGTTCAACAAAGGGCTATACAGGTGACCAGGATGACAACTCCTGGATGAGTCCCGTCCGTACCTGGTCCCATTCCCAACACTGACAGTGGCAAAAAGCTAGAACTTAACCTTGTGTGCAGATTTGGAGCAATCCCAGATTTGTCCCTCTTCTCTAAAAAAACAAATTCTGCCCTTTGGATATCCATACAATTCAGAGGGTAGAATTTAGAGGGGTGTAATAATAATGGGACAAATGCATCCCAACGGAAACTCAGTTAATATCAGCAAAGTTACTCTTGGAATGAATTTGGCGCTTTGTGTGTTGTTGCAATGCACTGCTCTCTTAATAAGAAACAGGAGAATAAAGATATCTAAACAAACATATATTTCTGTGCTTTCATTAATATTACTTTGGAGGCTGATGACCAAAAATAAAAATGGATTCACTTCACCCATCAATAAGGGAAGCGAAAATACTGGAGAACAGGAGAGAGTTAGGACAGGGAGTTGTGAATACAACAGAGAGAGTTCCCAATATTGGATTGTGCAAGATGGGTGTGGCTAAACGGCACCACAGTTGTGAACAAAGATGGGCGATTGCTGAAGAAATGACTGAGAACAATAATTTCTGAGCTCAACACTTGAAAACAGAAGGTCTGCAACTGCTCCTGTTGATGTTAATGGTAAAGCCTCCATTGATATCAACAAGAACAGGCTAGTGCCCACAAGGCAAATGAATCATTTGATCGTATTGTAACTGACATACAACTACTCTGCAGAAATTGTGAACAGGAACATCTTGCAGATGCTACTCAGAGGTCTGTCAGTGGAAAGGCAAGAAGATGACCGTATGAATACAGTTTAAGGCTTTGCATTTTAGCAGAGTTATATGTGAGGCAACTGGAAGTGTGCAGTAAAATAATGAAACCTCTGAGTTGGCATTAAGCATAAACTATTCTAGAAGGAAAGCACAACACTGAAGCAGCAAATACAAAGCTGTGAAATGAACATTTGGATGGGAAAAAGCAAAACTGGTCACTGGCCAGGTTCCAAAATGGAAAACACCAAGAAACTACATTGAAATATCAGTGACACTTTTCTGGGGATGAGGAGATAGTCCCCCAAAGGGATAGAAACAGAGATTCAAATACTTTATCCACATTACAAGGGCAACGTGGATGGTGGCTGTACATGCTTCCTTCCACCATCTTTCCAGACTATCTCAGTGCCAAGGGGGTTGTTTATTCTTTATCCATGTTCACCTTCTGCTGAGGAATACAACAAGGATGGTGCCATAATGGAGTGCTTTTTAGAGGAGGAACTGGATTGATAGGTCCAAATCATTCCTGTTGGGCCACTGAACTGTAGGTGGATGGGTTTCTACTTCTATTTACTACTGAGCAGGGGCATAGCCAGGGGTGGGCCCAGTTGGGCTGCAGCCCACCCACTTGGATGTGAGGTCCCCCCCACCACAGTGCCTAGTGCATTTGCAGGGCTGCCCACCAGCTGGTGAGCAAAGCCATGAGTGAAGCAGAGGTGGTAGCATCAGTGCCTCTGTTTTACTTGCAGCTGTGACTGCCAGTTGCTGGCTGGCCCTGCAGTTGCAGTGGTGAATCGCACCACTGAGATGGATGGGCCTCATAGCACCACCTTTCTTTCTCCCTTCTCCCATAGCTCCACTTGCTAATTAACAATATCATAACCAGAACCTGCCATTGGCTGGTTCCACCTTGTAGATTCAGGGGCCTGGCCAAAAACCAGGCTCTGGCTACACCCCTGCTACTGATGAGGTTGAAATTAGTACTCGCCACTGAGAAAGGAGGGGATCTACAATCACATTACAAACCTCTATTGATACAACTGAGACAGAAGTTAAAATCTCACTATTACTTCATGGATTGATGGAAGGCTCAGCAGTCCCTGTTCTGAATATTTCAAAGGAAAATGTTTTAAAAATGTGTAGTTCACCTGTACAAGAGTTACATTAGAAAATTCGTCTGTTGGTTATCCAGCAAGCTGACCAAATGAGGCATTCCCAGGCCAAGCACTTAAAGATCTGCATTCCAAGTGCTTACAGGATGAGTCCTGTGTTTGCAGGTGGGTTAAAGGCCAATGTGTGCCAAGCCTAGGCCTCAGGTTTAGCATTTGGAAAAGGCAGGTCTTACAAAAGCTAATATGAATAGGTGTGGGCTTTAAAACAAATAATTCAGTTAAAACAATTCTTCCTGCAGTGTTATGACTCTAGGGGTATGTCCACATGTCTTTTTTATTTTGAAATAACAATGGATATTTCAAAATAAAAAAGATTACGTCCACACGACGTTTTCTTATTTCAAATCGATGGGCTCTGTCGTTTCGAAATAAGAGCTGTCGTTTCGAAACAGCTTAAACCTGGTTAGTTTTGAAACTGCTGTTATATCAAACGGTGGTTTCAAAATAAAACCGTTTGGACGCGTTATCTCAAAATAACCATCATTTTGAAATAACGTGTCAGGCCTTCCTCCCAGGGTGAATGGCACCCTGGGAGGAAGGCCCACCCTCCCTCAGCACCCAGGATGCTGAGGGGAGTTGCAGGGGCTGCACCCAGCAGCCCCCGCAGGGTGGCCAGGAGCTGCGGCGGCTCACCCTGCCGCCTGCTCCAGGGGGCTGGAGCCACCGTGGCTCACCCCGCCGCTGGCTCCCCAGGGCTGCAGCCCTGCAGGGTGCCTGGAGCTGCTGTCGCTCACTCTACCAGTGGCGGGGTGAGCAGAGGGGGCTTCAGTCACCCTGCGGGGGCTGCAGCCCCCTGGAGCCGGGCGGCGGGGTGAGCTGTGGTGTTTCTGGGCACCCTGCCGAGCCTGCAGCCCCTGGAGCCAGCGGCGGGGCAGAGCCAGAAGCGGGGCTCTCTGGACTGCTCCTGCCGAGGTGGCATGGCAGTTGGGGGGACCACAGCTCCCAGCAGGCTTTCGCCGCAGGAGCTCCTGTTCGATGCTGCCACCACCTAAGCTGCAGCACCCCCAGGCTCCTGGCTTGCAGCTCCCACTGCAAGCCGCCATGGTCCCCCCTGTCTCCTCACCCTCGTTGCTTTTTCCCCTGCCTGGCTCTCCAGGTGAGAGCCAGGCAGGAGATTTGGTGGCAACATGGCTCCACCAGGTGCCCATGTTGCCACACCTCCCAGGGTGCCCCTCTCAAGGAATCGAAATAGCATGTTCATATACAGGGCACAAAATAAGTCATTTTGAAATAAAACTTTGTGTGTGGACATAGCCTAGATGAAACAGCATGAGAACTGAAGAGAGAAACAAAGTGAAATTGCTCAGTTGGCTCTTGTTCAAGCTGAGTGAATGATGGAATGATAAATGCTTGAAAGTCTAATAGAAGATTAGTGATTCTAACCTGTTTGCCTCAAAGTTTATGGGAGTTTTGCCATTGGTTCCAATGGGATGAGTCTAACCGAAAGTAGCATTCTTAACACAGGTTAGGAGACACATTTTGTAAATTAGAAGGCTCTAGTCATACTGTCTCTGAACATCTTCTTAGTAGGTTTTTCTCCTTGACTGCTTAGAAATGTCTTCAGCTAGACAATGGTCCTTAGTGATGACTCAGTGGTGTTGAAGTGCTGTCTGTTCAGCCAGTTAGTCTCCAGGTCTGATTCTGTAGGTAAGGTAACCAGACAGCAAGTGTGAAAAATCAGGAGCGGATGTGGGGGATCATTGGTGCATATATAAGACAACCCCCCAAATATCAGGACTGTCCCTATAAAATCGGGCTCCCTATCTGCAGGCCAAGAGTGGAAGTACAAAAGCAGAGCTGTGTGTGTTGGGGGAGAGGGTGGTTAAGTATGTGTGTATATAATGTAAAAATATATATAGTACATCCCTTTTCTGTTTTGTGATTTCTGTTGTGGGTTTTTTTTTTACTCTTTTAATTAGTGCTCTGTTATAAATAGGATTGTATTAGTGTAAAATATAATTGAAATACTCCATCACTGTAACTTTTTATGATGTTTTGAATAAAAGATGATCCTTTTCTCTTCTGTATATAAATTAAGTGTAACTGCTTCTACATAGTTCCAAAGGGGTAGCCATGTTAGTCTAGTTCATCACAAGAAGCAAGGAGTCCTGTGGCACTTAAAGACTAACAGCAGGGCTGTAACTATGGCGGGGCAAATGGGGCAAAGCCCAGGCACCAAATTTTAGAGGGGGCTGAAGAAGGCACCCTGCTGGGGGACCCAGCTGCTGGGAAGCCAGCCAGCAGGCGAGCGATGAAAGCGCCTGGGCAGGAAAGTGCTCTGCCAGGGGACCCTGCTGACCGGCGGGTAAAATGGATGCCAGGAGACCCTGCCAACCAGCAAGGAAAATGGATGCTGGGAGACCCTGTTGACTGGCGGGGAAAGTGGGTGCTGGGGGACCCTGCTGACAGGTGGGAAAGGCGCCCGCTGGGGAAGCTGCCCGGGCGGAGGCTCCCAGCCTTGGCAGGGTCTGGATCTGGCTCCCTTCCAATGGCTGGGCCAGACTGGGCCCTCAGTAGGGGTGGGGAGGGCGCTTCTGGGGCTACTTGCCCCAGGCACTGATCTGTCTAGTTATGGCCCTGACTAACAGACTTATTTATTGCATGAGATTTCATGGGAGAAAATCCCACTTCATCCTTGCTTCTTTTGCTTCTACATATAATTTAAGCTTTTTTAGAACTCTGCGCCATTTCCCTTGTTCATAGCAAAGAAAGAAGCTTCAGTGATTATGCCACAAATGGGACCCCAGCAATCTGCATTGTTTCCATTCATTAGTCACCTGAAAGGTCCCCTAACAAATCCTTGTCCTTTCCTTTATTGCACCAATCCCTTGAGGCTGGCAGGAATATGCTAGAGAATATTTGAAGCTGAAAAGCACCCCCATCCCCTCTTCTTGTTAACAGCCTGCTTCTCAACATCCCTTTTTCCCAGGGTGTTATTTAACTTAACATTGAGTTCCCATTAGTGTTTGCAGAACAGACAATTCAATTTACTGTCTCTAGGGCTCTACACTGACAATCATTCCCTGACTGCCTTGATATCAAGCTACATCGCATGGTTTGCTTTTTTGTATTCAGGATGTACTTTCTGCTAGTGTACTTCCATGCACCTGGACATTGCCTTGCTGCTGGAGAAATTATTTAGATTGCCTTCAGAATACAAACTAATACCTTGCATACTAGCCTTCTGCAGCTTTTTAAAAATTTTAAAATAATTAAAAAAAATTTTTTTTATCAGTAAGTTGCACCCATCACTGGTTTCTGGGAGCAGGCACAATAATTCAAGTAATGGACCTAGATTATTGGCAAATCATAATGTTATGAAATTCTCACCTCAAGATACCAGTCTTTACATACTGAAAGACATTGTGGGCCTGATAATCTTCCTTAAAGATCCTCCAGCTCAGGTTCTGTTGGCCTGATGGGTGGAGAAAGGGATGAAAAGTAAGTTCCGAAACTAAGGGCCCTCAGTAGAAAATGTCTTTCTTCCAGATGCCAGGCAGTCAAAGTTACGTTCTGTAAGCAAGAGGCCCCCTGTCTCAGCTGTCAGGAGGGTGCATAGGAAAAGGGCAAATCAGAGAGAGTTTATCAGTCAGTGACTATAAGTCAGAGCCTTTGCACGTGATAACAGATCTATCAGTCCAGTCTGACTACTCATGCAAGGGAAATAAAAAGATTAGGGCCTGAAAAAGGGCTTCAGTGAACTCCAGACAGAGTATCAGAAAACTTCCCAGTTCCCTTGCCAACACTCTGTATAACGTAACAGTGTCCTGCTATTATATCATGATGTAGAAAACACTTTGTCTGTTACCACCTACAATTATAAGACGTTGCCTCACAATGTTATCTGAGTTCCAGATTCTGAGCAGTTATTCAAAGTTCCCTGGGCCATCATTGTTTAACAACCCCCTCTGCACAAATCAAGGAACTAGATTTGAATGCCATGTCAACCTTCCTTTTTTAATTTATTTAGCAAACAGTATTTCCAGACTTCTATATTTCAGGTGCTACTATTAAAAACAAACTTGGGTCAGTTTAAACTGTATTATAATCACCCAAGGAAGGGATTCAGGGTTTATTTTTGAACAAATATCCACATGTGATATATGTGCTTATTTCCAAGTCATTTCGTCAATTTATTATTTGCTTCTGGTGACAGTCAGCCCAGCATGATAGGAAGATGCAAAGTCCTCTGTGCCATTTGTGCCCAGGCCTGTGCTAGGGCAATGGTAGTCAAACCACAGGTCGCGACCCACTAGTTAATGGGTTGTGGCACTGCTGCTCAGGTGGATGGGGTGGGGGAGGAGTGATTGACAAGGATGCTGGCCACTGTCAGGTTTCAGCAGAGCGGCTGGTGTCCTTGTCAGTTTCCCGGGGCTGCTACCCAGGGTGGAAGCAGCCACAGGAGATTTCAAAGGATGTAGACTGCTCTGGACTGCAGGTAGCAGCCAGGTAGCTGGTGTCCTTTTAAACTTTTAGTAGCTGCTACTACCCAGTGTTGGGTCACAGCCACTGTCCCCGGCTGCTTCTACCCATGTTGGGTCATGGTCATAAATAATTTTGTCAACTGGGTCACAAAAAAAGTGTGACGACCACTGTGCTAGGGTATGTTGATTGAGTCTGTCAACAAGGGTGTCTATAAACGAACTACATGGAGTAGAAAAAACATCCGCTCTTCAAAGGGCCTATTGTGCGTAGGCGAGGATGTGGTAGAGGAGGGAGTATGGACCTCTGTTTATGGAGATCCAGTGGTACCAGTAACTTACACTTTTATTGGGCATGCTAAGCAGTAGTCCAATACCTGACCCTGCATTAAAGAGAGAATTTTACTTCCTTAACCATTCAATGCTCCACTCATATTAGAACCCAAATACTATAGTTTTGTGTGATGGATTAGGTCTCACTCCCAGGAATGGGCTGACCAAAATAACTCATACTATTAATTGATTATGCTTGTAGTCATACTGGAAGTTGAGTCTGCCCAGTGTCTTGCATCCTGCACTCAGTACCATGCAGATCAAGGAGAGAGTCTCTTTCTATGGATATGTCTTCACTGATGGCAGCAAATTCGCTTCTGTCAAATTGATTCTTTGGGACTGATTGAGTGGAATTGGAGACCCACTCAATCGATCCAGAAATTGACTTAATAAGTCCACCTCTGGAAAAAATAATGCTTGGTCAACTGGAGGGAATTTTCTTTTGGTGCACTGTAGTGGGGATGCTGCACTCATTAGAAAATAGGAAATAGACAGGAGATATGCAAGCTAATCCTTCTGTGTATCTCCCATTGACTGCTGCTGAATTTTATATAAGTATAGGCCAGGTCTAAGTGAAAGGCACTATGTAAATATAATGTAAGTCATTATCATTATGGTACTGTCATGTTCCTGCTCAAATCACTGCACTCAGCTGATTAAGCAGTATTTCTTGCATTATAGGATTCTGATTCCAGCTCCATTTTTACCTTCATTACTTTCTTGGAGAGCTACAATTTCATTATTAATACATCAACATAACTGAGCATAGATTACAGAAGGACATTTCTGAGCATTAGTTAAATATTTGTTAGGAACAAAATAGGCTGCTTCAGCCAAAGATAAGGTCCTTGTTGCATGAATACTTTATAGACTCAGTAGCAAAAGTAGCTGAAAAACATTGTTAATTGCAGCTTTGAGTGTTTTAAAATAAAATAGAATGTTGTGTTGCAAGGCTGGAAAATTGGAAGCAATGGTTTTTTGTCACTGAATTTTTAAAAAAATAAACCATATTTCAGCATACTGTTTCTATGGAAGCCAATGTGAAACACAATGCTTCTGCTGTACAGTATATGGTAGGGATCTCAAACTCAAATCACCATGAGGACTAGTAGAGGGCCGCATGAGGGTCAGTATGGTAGCCTGAGGGCCGCATCACTGAAACCTTTCGATACAATGACATTGCAAATATCACTAATGATTGTGTCATTGCAGGCCACAGGAAACAGCTTTAGGGGCCTCATGCGGCCCACAGGCTGTGTGTTCAAGACCCCTGGTATATGGTGTCAGTGAGGCAATATATAGAAGTGAAGGGCTGAAATGGACTTCCCAAGGTCATTTAGTCCAGTAATTTTCAAACCATGGGTCAGGATTCAGTACTGGGTCACAGACCCTCAGATACTGAGTCACGGTGCCCCCTTTTGCTGCCACAAGCTGAAATGCACTGCTCAAAATGTAATTGTTGGGTCGTACGCATGAATGATTTTTTTTTTAAACTGGGTCCTGAGAAAAAAGACTTTGAAAACCACTGATCTAATCCAGCCCCTTGTACTAAGGCAAGACCAAGTATACCTAAAGCAGGGGTGGGCAAACTTTTTCATCTGATGGCCACATCTGCTGTATGGTGGGCCACATGACGGAAGAAGGGGCAGGAGTGGGAAAGGGGGAATGGCTGCTGCTTTCCAGTAAGGATGCTGCTCGGTCCCTGCGGTCAGAGAGGGCCAGCTGCCATGCTCCAGCCAGAGTGTCATAGCTTGGACCATATAGTTTGTCCACCTCTGGCTTACACCATCCCTGAAAGGTATTTGTCTAACTAGTTCTTAGACTGACTTCTTAGGCCTGTATTCACTAGACCCAAGAACTGCAAAATGAGTATTCTCTACTTAGTTATATCTGAGTACTAATATAGGTTCCATTACAGTAATATTTAGAGAAAATATAAACAGCAGTAGATTTATCCTCAGAGCAACTCATAAAGTATGGAGGTTTTATGATCTCTTTTTTACAGTACTGGAACTGAGCCAGAGGTATTCTGCTCCAATGCATACCAAAACTCACAGTCACATACACTTTTACTTCCAATTGCACCTCTGTAATAATTCCTCTAGTCCAGCAAGATACTTAAGCATGTGCCTAGTCCTATTATGTATATGGGAAGTCCCACTGAAGTCAGTGACAATAGCAAGCTTTAAACAACTTGCTAGATTGGGGCTTTGCAGATTACTGAAGTTTTTTTCAGTTCTTTACTATTATTAATTTTATTTGTTATAGTCTGCAGAGGTCTTACTTGTGCAAGATGCTGTACATACACAATCAAAAAACTGGGCAGTTCTTGCCACAAAGAGAGGTCTTTGTGCTTTTATCCATTGTCATATTTCACCTAAAATCTTTAATGTGTTTAGTGTACATTGATGAGTGGGAACATTTCTGGACATTCAAAGAAGCATTGTTGTCTGGTTTCATCATCATCACCACCCTCAAATTTAGAGTGCAGCCTGGGAACTTTTATAAAATGTAGTCTGGCTGCAGTATGTCCTTCACAGATATTCCCTCATCCAACTCCTCAATCTGGATTAAATTATTTTATAAACATGAGGGCTGATGGAGTTGAAGTGCTGAGGTTCATTTTTAATCACAAGCACTAGATTAACTCGCTTTTAGTCTTCTGGAAACTCACTTACTCTTAATGAGTTTTCTGTGATAGCTACTATAAGTCCACAAATTTCCTGTCTAGCTTCTTTTGGCACTCTCAGATAAAATGCCATCTGGAGGGGAGATTTATTGGTTTTGAGCTGCTGTCCCTTCCTTATCACCTTGTTTTAATGGCCCTGAGCTCATCCCAGGATTGCAGTAGTTATACAGACAATATCAGTTTTCCTTATGTTCAAATTATGGAACGGTTAATGTAAAATGTCAATAGCCTGACTTTTCCATCCCTCCAACACCAGATTTCCTCCAAAATTAAATATATCACAAACACAAAACAAATGTGTAAATGTAACAATGTTATCTTGCAACATTCCAACATCATTCTACCATTACCTCTTATGCTGCTTTGCATCAAAATGAAACAGATTTTTTTATCTGTTCAATTCAGGTTGGAGCTCTGTAATTTCAATACATTGTTTTGTTTGTGGTGGTGCTCATACTCAGCAGAAGAATTCCGATTATTTACATAATGCCTTTCAGCCTATCCCACATTTTGGAAACATTATATGTACTACACAGAGAGGAAAGAATGCAGCACTGTCAGGGTGAAAAAAAGGAGTGCTATGGCATGAGCTCATGCAATAAATAAATTTGTTAGTGTTTAAGTGCCACAGGACTCCTTGTTTGTTTTACTGAACTAGACTAACACGGCTGCCCCTTTGGAACCTGGCATCAGGTCTGGGTGAAACACAGCAGCTGTTTCATAGTGCATTGCACAGCTGTTTAAGCCAAAATGTGAAGAATTCTGTAACCAGTTGAAAATAAAGAAGGAATTAAAGCACACAAACTATAAAGAGCCAGTGTACCATTTGTTCAGGTTGCCAGGATTAACACATTCCACACTTGCAAATGTGCCATGTGATCTTTAGTCATCACCATTAGCAAGGAAGATGGTTTTTTTTGCCTCATCATGTCTCATCTCAACAGTTTAGTGCAGCCAAGTACCCAGCTTGGAAGGAAGGCTGTGGTTTGGTTCATGGCTGATTCAAACAACATCTACTCGACAAAAGAGGGTGCGGTGTTAACTCTAACACTGATTTGCATAGCAATGAAGTCATGGCAACTTGGCTTTTAATTTGGGCCAGCAGTGTGAGTTCAGTCATAGGCTCCTTCATAGACTTTAATTTGAGCTGCTAATGTGAGTTCAAAGCCAACCTGCCCTGTCTTTCTTTATTGCTATTTTAAACTGAGCTTGCTAATGAATTATGAACATACCTTCTTTTTGCAATCAGGACTCACCCTCAGAGGAGGGACTGCCACATCCTGAATTGCCAACACCATTTCAGTGCAACCCGAGCTTTCCCTAAAGGTGAAACTTTGTGTCTGTGTCTATACACAAACAGTTAAATTGATTTAACTTAAATAGCTTCAATAAAATCACCATAAACATCATTAAATTGATTTAAGCTAAATCGATTTAACAGGCCCACACTAGAAAGTCAAATTGAACTAGCATGTCCAGGGACAGGACTTGCTAGTTCAATTTAGGAGAGGGACACCATGCAAGGTGTGGCAAGATGACCCCCTAGAAGGGCCATGACTCCACCTGATATATAGAAAGAGGAAGGCACCTTAGAAAGGAGAAGGGAAAAACTGTTAGATTGAAACAACCGTTAAATCGAAATAACACGTCTGCACAGTGTTATTTTGATATAACTGTTGTGATCTAAGCGTTGTTTTGATTTGAAACTAGGTTTTATTGAATCGATCTAACTTTCCATGTTTCAAAATGATAGCGCGCATCATTTCAAAACATGAAAATGTCATGTGAACATACACTTTTTAAAATTGAAATAACCAGTGTTATTTTGATTTAAAAGCTGCATGTGGACATACCCTGTGAGCATAGAGTGAAGTGTGGAGTCGTTGTAGTTCAGCATTGGCAGGATGGATGGACATCAGTCTAGATGCTATTTTAGATCAAAATTCGTGTTTCTATTTAAAGTTAATTAAAAAAAAAAGGGGGGATGGCATTGGCTATTACCAAGACTCTAGTAGTAACTTTACAGCTTCAGTGAGAAATTGCTTGCCTAGTTCTGGTGCATAATTTTATGGACCTCTGATTCAACTTCCCTTGCCCATCACACCTAATTAGTTCCATCCAGTTTTTCCTCTTACCCACCCTTTCTTTGCCTGTCTCTTTTCTCTTCCCCACTCTTCATGCAGTGTGTTCGGGATGGGATGTCAAAAATTTTGTAACACATTTTAAAATAATTTTTAAAATCCCACTCCTCCTCTTAACACTGAAATAAACACTCCCTTAAAGGATTGCCATTTATGGGCAGCCCTTGCGCATGTTTAAACCACTGACGTGTTCCCCCACCTTGCATTCCTTTGGCCAGCAAGACGCAAAGGATTCCACCACCACCCACCACCACAAAAGGATGAGAAAGCAGCGGTAATAGTAACAATAACATATGGAGATAGCACAAACTCAAGCTGGTTTTAGCATTTTCATCTCAGTTGGAGTTTGCAGTACTCTTTCTGCCATGGTGTGGTGCTTTGAGAAAGTAGACACAACCATGGTTTCAAAAGGCATCTCCAGCTTCAAACACAGGCTAGTTAGTGACTTCTCTAGTGATTTCCTCCAGAGTGAAATGCTTACCTAAGGTAAGAGAGTGCCTGACTGGCTGCACGTGGAACCTAGAACAGAGAAGACTGATTTTGCACCCTGTACGTGGTTACTGTCTTCTACTTCTAATCTCTGTATTTGTCTTCTAGAAGGAGGATGATCTATAACAAAGACAGATTTAGAGTTAACCCTTTGGTAGAATTCCTACTCTTTGGCTCTCTCTTCCTCTGTACTGTATTTCTCCATCACAGTTTCCTACTCCAAGTCCTGACCCAATTTTGCATCATTTCTAAAGATCTGGCGAGCAGCCAGCACTTGATGGAATGACTGGGTATTCCCATTCATTCCTTTGTCTTTGGTTTAGGAGTATTTGATTCTTGCCAATGAGATAGTCTCATCAATCTGGATATTAATTGACCTGAGTGAGAAGGTGATTTTTTTTTCCAGACTAAATCACGTCAGTTTTGTACTTGTCAGCTTATTAATGGGAGAGGCCAAATGCTACCGTTGCCCCCCTCATACATTCACAGGGAACTCAGCACCAGGTCAAATTACAGCCAGAATCCTGCCAGACAATCCTGCCTTATCTATCTACATTTTTTATAGTGTGCTCATCCCCATGGTATTTGAGTGCCTTAAAAGTTTTTCACTAATCCAGAGGAAGAGATGTTTATATAGGTCTTAGTGGAAAACTCTCCCTGATCCTGAATCTGGCAATTGGCTCAAGCCACATCAGCCAGGAAGACAAGAGTTTAAGTGCAGTGGTACTCAGAAAAAGTACTGTGTAAAGTGACTCTTTTTACTTGACAGACCTGCTCTTTGTGAGTATTAAGTTTCAAATTTATTTTGCTTCTATTAGTATTTTAGGCTATGTCTACACTTAAGAAAGGTAGTTCAAATTATTTAGTGTGAACTAATTTTGATTAATTTGAACTGACTAGCATGGCAACCCTAGGAAACCTAAATTGAACTAGAATGTCCATGCACAGGACTTGCTAGTTTGGCTTAGGAGAGGGGCACCATGGGAAGTGTGGCAACACGGCCCCCAAGAAGGGCCATTTCCCCATCCTTGGAGGAAGAAGGTCGAACCACGTTTAATTCGAACTAACAGTTGGAACTGATGTGGCCCCATTGGGTTAGTTTGAACTAATAAACTAAGTAACTAATAAGCTAACTAAATGTTAGTTTGAACTAAAAGCAGGTTTTACAAGTTTGAACTAAGCTTTCCTTAGTTCAAACTAAAGAATTCATTAGTTCAAACTAATGAAAGCCAGTGTGGCCATGAACTAATTTAGTTCAAATTATGCCTCCTTAATTCGAAGTACATTGCAAGTATAGACATAACCTTAGGGACTAGATTCATTCGTGGCTGCATGAACTGGATTCAACTGTATGTATTGTGCCATCAAAAGAATTGTAACCAAGTATCAGCTTAAATTACATCTGTGCAATGCACACTTACTGCCTCCAGTAGACTCACACAGATGTAAATAGATAGAGGACTTGGTGTACAGAATCTTTGTTTTGTTCACTGTCCTGGAGGTGATGTGAAAGTCAGAAAGAACAGCTTGGCTTTCAGATCCCAACATGAGTGTGTGGTAGGGATTGTGAGAAAACACTTTTTCTTTTTAAATGAGCAAATTTAATATGGAAATTTCTGAGACAACAGAGAAACCTGCAATAGCATTTGTATAGTCACTTGACAGAGCACAACCACAACTGAAATATTGAATACCATAAATATTCTGGGTTGCCATTGCCATCCTGTCTATTTTTAGTGTGTGTGTGTAATAAATGTGCCACAGAGTCTGCACTGTTAAAGGGAAACTAATAGCTTTACTGTCCCTCACTGATTTAATATTTACTTAGTCCTTGAGGGTATGTCTACACTTAGAATTGAATTCAAATTGATAACAATCAATTCAAATTCAATTAAGTGCATGGCCACACTTGCTTTCCTCAGTTCGAACTGAGGAACTCCTCCCTTCGAGTTGATGACAGCTGACTTTGAATTGGATGCAGTAGTTCGAATTGACCCAGTGTGGCCATGCCCATTCGAACTCACTGTGAGTTCGAATTGACCTGGGTTGACCTTCCTCCCAGAGTGTATGGCACCCTGGAAGGAAGACCAGCCCTTTGGCACCTGGGTCCAGCAGCCCAAAGGTGCCTCCAGCCTCCCCAGCCAGATCGGGCTGGGGGGGGGGCAATGGGGTTCCTGTCCCCTGGTTGGGGACAGGGATCCCTGCTGGGGGCTCCAGCCCCACTTGCCTGTGGGGGAAGCAATCCCAGCTGGGCTGGAGCTGCACTCCCTGGGCTGGGGAAGGGACCCCCATGCGCAGCAGGATTTTCCCTGGCCACGCGCAGGGCAGGGACTCCCCATGCATGGCAAGAGCTTCCCTGGCTGCACATGGGGTTCCCTGCCCCATGTGCAGCCAGGGGAGTTCCTGCTGCATGTATGGAGTCCCTGTCCTGCGTGCGGACAGTGGGGCTTCTGCCACATGCGGAGGTCCCTGCCCCATACGTGGCCAGTGGGGTCTTCTGCCATGCACTGGGATCCCTTCTCCCCTGCCCCGCTGCACTGTCAGCACCAGGAGAAGGGATTCCCCCGGCCCATGCTGACAGTGTGGGGGGGAATCCCTTCTCCCTCACCCCCACTGTGCTGTGTGTGTGTGTGGGTGCCCTGGCCCCAGGGGGCCCTGCCAGGTGACAACATCCACTACCAGGCTCCTGCCTTCTGAGCCCTGCCTGAGGGAGAGCGTCCCCTAGCCAGCTCTACTGCCCAGAGCCTAGAGCTGGGCAGGGGATGCTTTTCCCTGTGCTGGGCTACAGGGGCTGGAGCCTGGCAGGGGACTGGGTGGCAACATAGCCCTGCCAGGGGTCCATGTTGCCACACCTCCCATGGTTCCTTTCCCTCTTCCAGTTTGAATTAGCAAGTCCAGTCCATGGACTTGCCAGTTCAAACTGGATTTTCTAATGTGGCCATGTCAATTCGAATGGACTGAATTCAAATTTATTATTATTAGGTCGAATTGATTAATTCAAATTTAGTAAATCGAATTGACAATCTAAGTGTAGACATAGCCTGAGATCTGGATACAGCTTTTATCTGATGCACTGAGATGGGTGGAAGCATGATTTTCCTTGCTGTTGTCTTATTGTACCTTTGTGCATTTATTATGGGCCACATACACTGTCTCTTGTAGGGGATGGAGGATGGGCCCTGTGCCCTACAGTTAAGTCTCCGTGGCTTCCTTCCTGTTCAGGGCTAGATGGTTCAGTAGAGCTGGCTCTGCCTTTGGAGAAGTGTGGCCTAGGGATCAGGGCCGGTAACTGCCCTGATGTCCAGGGATAGATGGTTTAGGGCCTCTTGTCGGTGGAGCTTTCCTTACTGTTAGGGTGGAGTGGCTTGATGGCTGGAGTCACTGGAGTGGCCCCTGCATTCAGGGAAGTGAATCCCAGCAGCAAAAATAAATAGCTGCCTCCATGTTTAGGGCTAGTTGGCCTAATGGCCTGAATCAGTAGGGACATTCCTGCCTTCAGGGTGGCATTGGCTAAGGGCCTAAATCAATAGCCATGCTAGGGGGCTGACTGGCCTACACTGGTGGGGCTACTCATGCTTTTGAGGAGGCGTGGCGTAAGTTTCAGAGTGAAAAGCCAAGGTAGGTGGCTTTGTGGCCTGAGTCAATGGAACATCCACTGCCTTTGGGGCAGCGTGGCCTAATAACCATTGTGGAAGGAGCCATCATCTGGTAGCCAGGGATGGTTGATAGCCAGGGTAGCCAGTATGGATGGTAGTTGGGGTGTGGGGTCCTGGTCCCTCCCTGCTCTACCAGGTCCCAGTGAAGGGCTCTGTGAGTAATCTGCAAGTGCCACTGTGTCAGTGGGGATCTGACTAAAACATACTGCTTCTTCAATTACCCTGACATCTGCTGGAAGGCCAATACAGCAGTGCACAGGCAATCCAGGAAGTTTCTGGAGAGTGTTGAGGACAACTTCCTGGTACAAATGCTGGAGCAACCAACGAGGGGCCTTGCGTCTCTCGATCTGCTGCTCACAAATAGAGAAGAATTTATCAGGGAAGTAGAGGTCAATGGCAGCCTGGGTAGCAGTGACCATGAAATGATTGAGTTCAAGTTGATGATTAAAGGAAAGAAGGAAAGAAGCAAAACACAGACCCTGGACTTCAGAAAAGCAGATTTTGTCTCCCTCAGGGAACTGATGGGCAGGATCCCTTGGGAGGCTGATCTGAAGGGGAAAGGTGTCCAAGAGAGTTGGGTGCATTTTAAAGAAACCCTGCTAAGGGCACAGGAAGATACAATTCCGATAAGGAGAAAGCACAGCAAATGTGGAAGGCGCCCACTGTGGCTTAACAGAGAGCTCTGCACTGAGCTGAAGCATAAAAAGGACGCTTACAGGAAGTGGAAGCTAGGACAGATGACTAAGGAGGCATATAAAGACATTGCTCGGGACTGCAGGGATAAAATCAGAAAGGCCAAAGGACAAATGGAGTTGCGACTAGCAAGGGATGTGAAGGATAACAGGAAGGGGTTCTACAAGTATCTCAATAACAAGAAGAGGATCAGGGATGGTGTAGGTCCCTTACTGAATGGGGCAGGCATCCTCGTGACAGAGGATGAGGAAAAAGCTGAAGTGCTCAATGCTTTTTTTACTTCAGTTTTCACAAGCAAGGTCAGCTCCCAGCCCACTACACTAGGTACGGGGGACTGGGGAGAAGAAGAGAGGCCCTTGGTGACAGTAGGTCAGGTTAGGGACTGCTTAAAGAAACTAGATGTGCACAAGTCCATGGGGCCGGATGAACTGCATCCGAGGGTGCTGAGGGAGCTGGCTGATGAGATAGCAGTACCGTTGGCCATTATCTTTGAAAACTCGTGGCGAACGGGGGAGGTGCCAGAGGACTGGAAAAAAGCAAATATAGTACCTATCTTCAAGAAAGGCAAAAAGGACGATCCAGGGAATTACAGACCTGTCAGCCTCACCTCAATCCCTGGAAAAATCATGGAGCAGCTTCTCAAAGAATCCATCCTGAAACACTTGGAGGAACGTAGAGTAATCAGGAACAGTCAGCATGGATTTACCAAGGGTAAATCATGCCTGACCAACCTCATCGCCTTCTATGATGAGATGACTGGATTTGTGGATGCGGGAAGAGCCGTTGATGTCATATACCTTGACTTTAGCAAGGCTTTTGATACGGTTTCCCACAGCATTCTCATTGGCAAATTAAGAAAGTATGGGTTAGATGCATGGACTGTAAGGTGGATAGAAAACTGGCTAGAACAACGGTTTCAGCGTGTAGGAATCAATGGCTCCATGTCAAGTTGGCAGGCAGTAACAAGTGGTGTGCCCCAGGGGTCGGTCCTGGGGCCAGTTCTGTTCAATGTTTTCATTAATGATCTGGATGATGGGATAGATTGCACACTTAGTAAGTTTGCAGATGATACCAAACTGGGGGGAACGGTAGACACCCTAGAGGGCAGAGACAGGATTCAGGGAGACCTAGACAAACTGGAGCAGTGGGCCAAGAGGAATCTCATGAGGTTCAACAAGGATAAGTGTAAAATCCTGCACTTGGGACGAAAAACCCCCATGTACTGCTACAGGCTGGGGAGTGATCAGCTAAATAGCAGCACTGGAGAAAAGGACCTGGGAGTCATGGTGGATGGGAAGCTGGATATGAGTCAGCAGTGTGCTCTTGCTGCCAAAAAGGCCAATGGCATACTGGGCTGCATCAGAAGAAGTGTTACCAGCAGATCGAGGGATGTGATCATTCCCCTCTATTCTGCACTAGTGAGGCCACATCTGGAATACTGTGTCCAGTTTTGGGCTCCCCAGTACAAAAAGGACATGGACAAATTAGAGAGAGTCCAGAGGAGGGCAACCAAAATGATCGAAGGGCTGGAGCACAAGCCCTATGAAGAAAGACTGAAGGAACTAGGCTTATTTAGCCTGCAGAAGAGAAGACTGAGGGGGGATTTGATAGCAACCTTCAACTACTTGAAGGGTTGCTCCAAGGAGGAGGGAGCTCGACTGTTCTCGGTAGTAACAGAGGGCAGAACGAGAAGCAATGGCTTCAAGTTACAGCTGGGGTGGTCCAGGCTGGAGATTAGGAAAAACTTCCTTACTAGGCGAGTGGTGAAGCATTGGAATAAGTTGCCTAGGGAGGTGGTGGAATCTCCATCTCTGGAGGTGTTCAAGTCCCAGCTGGACAAAACACTGACTGGGATGATCTAATGGGAGTGGTCCTGCTTTTTTTGGCAGGGGGTTGGACTAGATGACCTTGTGGGGTCCCTTCCAACCCTATGATTCTATGATTCTATGATTCATGACTGAATAGGTAGCCTTCCCTCTGGACCACTTCCTAGCCCAGTTCCTGAAGTCTCCACCAAGTTATCTTTGGAGTCTCCAGCTCCTTTCAGCAAGTGTAGAAGCCAGTGAATCTGGCTCCCGTGGGGGATCTGTGGGATCCTCTAGTTCTGTGGCTGAAGCCTCTGCCATGAATCCTCCGTCCTCAGCTTCCTGCCTCAAAAAAGTAGCTGGGCTGTTTGCCTTTATAGTGAAGCAGCATTGGAGCATGGCCAGCAGGGGTGAGGGGGAGTGAATTCTGCTTCCAGGAGCATGAGCTTAATTCTTTGGTCTGCAGTCCAGGGCAAGCATACCCCATACAGCATCTTGTAGTTTTCAAGTACTATAATCATTACGGATAAAATTATATTTGTCCATGAACAAGGTTCAACTTCTGCCATGCCTGTCTGACTTGATTATACCATTATAGGGTAAAGCACACGTTGCTATCTCTTCCCTAGCCAATCCAGGCTAGGATATGTAGTATGTTATAGAGAAAGCACTTTGATCTTGCTCTCAGTTAGTCACACCACAGCTGATTCACTGAGATCATGATGAGATCTGACAGCACTGGATTTTTCACCCCAGAACAGTGTTTTCAAAGCCAGCAGGCCAAAGGCTATCTTTGGTCTTTTATAACTAGTGGCCTCTCTGCACAAGTCCATTGTCATGTGATTGCAACTTTATTCTGAGAGCTTCTCCTTATCCGTGACTTGGCAGAATGATTATTCACTGGAGATTTGTTTGAGGGTTCAAGAATAAATGGTCCAAAAATGTGTCAGAGTAATACCTTCTTGTTGTAGTTTTCCCAAATCAACCTGCAGGAGCAGAATCAGCATTTTCATTTGATTGGAATGATGCTTTGGCCAGTTCTACATTGCTTTATTTCTGGGGAAAAGTAATATTTGTGTTGGTGCCAACAGCAACATTATTCCCATTTACTTTACATTTTCTCTAAGTAGTACTGTGGGTTTTTATTTAGGTATTATGAGACCATAGCAACTTGTGAACAATTCAAGTTTTCATCTGCAAAACTCTTCCATCAACCTTGACTTGTGCTGATATGGTCAGAAAAAGCACAAGTGAATCAGCAGAGAAAGCAGCACGTCCTCTATGTACTGTATTTCATCCTGGTCAAACATCATCAGTGCAAAGCAAATGAACTACAGCTTTGTGGGTTTTGTTGCAAGAGGTCTGATATGAGAGAGAGACTGAAAGCATTAGCATTCAGGCCCTGATTCAGCAAGGGATCTATGCAGAGGCCTACCTCTGAGCATGAGTGTGCCCCCACTCAAGTTAATGGTGTTATTTACATGCTTGAATTTAAGCAAGTGTTTAGATGCCTTGATTCACTTCTAATGAGAGAGAGATTTCTCTTTCTCCTTGGAAACTCTGCTTAGATTTCCACTGAAGAAAAGGAGAGAGAGGGAGAGAGAGAGGTTTTTTTCTTAGCCATTAAAGGAAATGCTCGGGTTAGTTTTCTTGCTAGTCAGAGTCTGATTACTAAAGATCGTATGATTGGTTTTGCTCTGTGCTGAAAGATTGCTTCCTCCAGCCTTGTGCTCTAATTTCCTGTCTTGTAATTAGCTCTTCCACATGGTTACCCCAATGTGCACAGCGTGCAGTCATATGATGGGCTTATGCCACTGGACATCTCCTCGTTCATAATCACAAGGCTATGTTTTAAATCCTGTGTTCTGGAACGGTCAGATTTTAACATGGCTTGGCAGTTAGTGGAGGAGCCTCACTGTGGACAAATGACCCCCTGAATATGTAAAGTTTGCTCTGGTTCAGGCAGAGGTAGATTACCTTGGTCTGAGAAGCAACAAGTACTTCTAATTTCTACAGGAGTGTTCTTAGACTTTTTAAAAATGTGGATGTGTTCCTTGTGTATGGAGAACTATAGAAGTTACATAGTGCAATGCACTAGACTGAGGGAAGTTAATTTAGCTTTAACATATCTAAGTAGACTCCTGTTGTGTTTAAGGATCAGAGTGCTGTGTTGTGTTGTTCATTTTATTATTGTCTCTTTTTTCTCTAAGTTTATGAAGGAAAAAAGCCTAGTACTCATGAAAGGTATGTGAGTGAGAGCACTGGAAGTTGAATTTCTCTCTGGTGGAGCAGCCTCTGAATACACACAGCACAAGCGTCCTTGCATTAATCTGCTAGTGTGTCTCAACCTTGTCCAGGAGAGATCATCCCTACACTCATTCTCTTCTCAGCTACTCTGCTGGAGCTGCTGACCCTGATGCAAAGTTTAGTGGTGTAGATACTTGCCCCCAGGGAGCAGCTGAGTCCCTAACTTTGATTCACATATGCCGCCAGATAGGTACCTCAAGGAAATGAGAGCTGGGTGAGTAACGGATTTTTTAGTTTGCTGGCAGTTCCAGACGAACAAAAAACCAGACCAGGCTGGGTAAAATTGAATTAAAAAATTTCCAAAACCACTATCAAATTGAAAAGTCAATTTGGTGTTGAACAAAACATGTTTTTAGTGACACAAAGTATTTTATTTATGGTCAGTTTGAAAGGGCTAGATTCAAAGAACATCTGGAGGAGGAAGTGCCACTCTTTTAACTTGCAACCCAGTGGTTAGGGCATTTACTAGGGATGAACTAAGTTCAATTCCCCATTCTCCCTGTTAGGTGAGGGGGCTACCCACTAGGCTATAGAGCAGGGGTGGACAATAATTTTGATAGGTGGGCTGCAGGGCCAGGGGAGAGCTGGCTGCCAGGGTGTCATATGTGATGGGGAAGCAGAGACCCAGCCATGGAGCCAGCCTTAGGGAGCCAGCGGTGCTGTGGGGGTGTGTGCGCACTGGTGCAGAGCTGGCCCTGGGAAGCTGGCTGGCACTGTGGCACAGGGCTGGCTGTGAAGCCAGCTGGAGGGTTGGGGCAATGCGACATAGAGTCAGCTGTAGGCTGTATGGTGATGGAGAGCTGGCCCCAAAGCCAGGTGGGGGAAAGCCGGGCAGGGATCATGGAGGACCAGACTGAGCTATTAGGCAGGCAAGATCCAGCCCATGGGCCACATCTTGCCCACCCCTACTACAGAGTCATGCTCATGCTTTTTCTCTGGTTCAATGACTATTCAGGTATTTTATACAAAATGGAATTATTTCAACAGGATAGACTGAGAGAGCCCTGTCCCAGAATAGCGTATGGTCTGTTGCTTTGGGCACTCACCAGAGAGTGGGGAGTGTCGCAGTTCAGGTAACTGTACCTCTATTTCTTCTCAGTGGTCTACAAAAAGCATCCATTCTAGACTTTGTCTTCCAGCTGTTGCCTTTCACTATAGACCTCTGGCTCTCTCCCTTTTGAAGAGGCTATTTCCAGGCTGAATAGTCCTCTGTTTTCACTGAATTATTCCCAGCAAAAGACAGTTTGCCTAAGCAGAACCACTTTGCTTCTCTCCTCACAGGTAGTCTGCAGTGTAATTTCCCCAGTTATGAGTTGCCATACAATCCTATGTAATGAAGCACATTTTTATTCTTAAGAGAAAAGCAATACAGAGAAAATAAATTAACCATAAAACATCATACACACATGCTAATAAGCTTCTCAGAGATCCTCCAGCTCCAGGATAGGCTCAGAGATGAGCTGTCCTTCCAAACCCCACCTTCAAGCTCCTAACACCTTTTTGTCCAGGGCAAGAACCCAGTCTTATGGAGCCTCTGTAGGCCAAAATCATCCCATGTGGATTTGGGCCTCAAGACTGGAGGTCCTGTCCACTTACTGGATCAGAAAGAAAGCTCTGACTCAACCTAAACTTCATCTATTTATTCAAAAGTCCTTTCTTTGTGGGTCTCTGAAGAATCTGGTTTGAGGAGAGATTTTGATAGATTTATTAGGAACTGGGAAATCTTTTGGAGAAGGAGTGGCCTCTTTAAGAGTGATGGACTCTGCCTGAACAAAAACAGAACCAGACTGCTTCATGCAAATTTAAAAAGGAGGATTTTTTTAAACTAAGGGCTTAAGGGGAAGCCGACAGGTATGGGGGTCACCTAGTTTGGGTGAAGATGTTCATTATGGATACATCTATTAAAGGGGGAACTCTATATCTTAGTAAAGAGGATAGTAAAGGAATTGGTGAACTGCAGGTAAGAGCTAGTGAGGAACAGTCAAATGAAACAAAATCCCTTTAAAAAATAACACTTAAAGGCAAACAACCGAATACTGGCAAAATGTGCAAGAGCTTACATACACATGCCAAAAATCTAAGTACTAAGATGGGTAAACTGGAGTTCCTGGCATTCAATGAGGATATTGCTATAATAGGCATTACAGGAACTTGGTGTAATGGGGATAATCAATGAAACCCAGTAGTACCAGCCTATAAAATATATAGGAATGACAGAGTAGGTTGCCGTGGTGGGGGAGATATATTATATATAAAAGACAGCATAGAGTCAAATAAAGTAAAAATCTTACATGGAACAAACTATACAATAGAATCTCAGAGGAGAGAAATTTCATGTTTGAATAAAAAGAGAATAGAAGTATGAAGTATATAATGTGTGGGTTCCAAGACTAGCTGCTCCAAGAATCAGTCATTTCTGGTGTTTAGAAATTTTATCTCTGCATCACACCTTGCTTAGTATCACCTGAATATTTTAAAAGTGTACTCTCTCTTTCACTATCCAAATCCTTTATGAACCCGTTAAATGAAACCAGATGAAAGGCAGATCCCAGTGAGACAACACTCAGTATGGCCTCTCGCCTTGACTATGAGCCATTGAAAACTACTTGCTGAGTAGGCTTTTCCAACCTGTTCTGCACCTACTTTACAGCAGGTTCTTCTAGACCAGGCGTGGCCAAACTGCAGCTCGGGAGCCACACGTGCCTCTTGAATGAAAAAGTGTGGCTTGTGGAAGAACATCAGCAAATCAATTTAGTAGGTAAAAGTATATGGCTATATGCCTCAGTGTGGTTCTTGAAGGTTTAGTAATCAACTTGTGTGGCTCTTGAGTTCCATAAATTTGGCCACCCCTGTTCTAGACTATATATAATGATGGATTCTTAATTAGCTGATACCACTCAAGAAAGAGATCTTGTAGTCAGTGTGGATAGTTGTGTGAAAGCTTCAGTTCAGTGCACAGTAGTGGTCAAAAAGACTACCAGAATGGTAGGAACTCTTAGGAAAGGGATAAAAAAGAAGAGAGAAATATCATAAAGCCACTATATAAATCCATGGTGTACACACACCTTAATACTATGTCCATTTCTGGTTCCCCATGCCAAAAAGGAAATGGTTCTGCGAAGGGCAACAAAGATCATCAGGGAATGGAACAAGCTCCATATGAAGAGAAACTAAAAAGATTATGGCCATTCAGCTTGGAAAAGAGTCAATTAAAGGAGGAATATGAAAAACACCTATACAATCATGAATGGTGTGAAAAAACATGACCCATGAGAAAATATTAAAAAAAGAATTGGGTTTGTTTAGTCTGAGAAGAGAAGACTGGGGAGAGAAGGCATGTCATGATAACAGTCTTCAAGTATGTAAAAAGTTTTTGTAAAGAGGAGGGTCATAAATTGTTCTCCTTAGACTCTCGGGACGGGAGAAGTCATGGGTTTAAATTGTAGCAGACAGATTTAGGTTACATGTTTGGGGAAAAAAAAGTCCTAACTACAAGGGTAACTAAGCTAACTGGAACAAATTATCTAAGATTTTGGAACCTCTGTCACTGGAGGTTTTTAAGAACAGAGTAGACAAATGTTTCAGGAACAGTCTAGACTATATTTACTCAATGCAGGGGACTGGAGAAGAATGACCTTTTGATGAAATTGTCATCTGTCACACATGGTTCAAATCTCTGCATCAGAGAAACGTCTCCTCCACCTTCCAGGCGAGTGCCCTAACCACTTAGCTAAAAGTTATGAGGACGCACTACCAGCTTCTCTGGATTGTTTTGTTCACATAGGCCAACATTTGTTTTTTTTGGGCCAAAAGTATCTGGAGAAATCATGTCAAAACTATGAATAGTTTTGGTTTCACCAAAGCTACATTTTTCAGCTAAAGAATGATCTGTCTGAAAAATGTTGTCGTTCTTTAAGTGGTAAAGCTTTTCATTTACTGAATTTGGGCCAGATTATTTTTTTTAAGGGACAGATTCTTATGGTTTGTAAGTTAGTGGAGTGCCATTGACTTCAGTGGAGATGCAACCACATTCAGCTTCTGGGCATGTGACTGAAAAAAAAAGGGGGATTTTACACAATTACATCAATTACAACTCTCTCTCTCTCTCTCACACACACACACACACACACACACACACACACACACACACACACACAC